>JADHKN010000018.1:0-335939 GCA_019925475.1 Ophiostoma ips
CTTTTTTCTTTTTTCTTTTTTCTTTTTTCTTTTTTCTTTTTTCTTTTTTCTTTTTTCTTTTTTCTTTTTTCTTTTTTCTTTTTTCTTTTTTCTTTTTTCTTTTTTCTTTTTCATTTTCCCTCCTTTTGTTGTTTCCAACGTCTCCCTGCTTTCCGGCCTTTGTGGCCAATCTCAGCTACACCAGGAACAGCCATAATACGTCGTAGAGCCCATCCATTCCCTCACTCCAACGCCGACCAGCGGCTCCTGCTTCCGCTTTTCCTCCGTGCCTGAAATCCCGTCCACACAACACGACTGGCTGGCCACTTTTGCCTTGTCTTACCTTGCAACCGTACTTTTCTCATTCACCGGATTTGCCCCATCTTTGTGCCTCCTCCTGGCGTCTCCATTCTCTCGCCTCGCACTATTCGTACTCACACTCACACGCACATGCACACGCCCACGCACGCTCACGTTTACGTTTACGTTTACTCGCCTTGCAATCATCGCAACGCCCCGTCGCCCGTCACCTCACGTCGCTCTTCTTCCTTTTTCTCCTTTTTCGTGCTCTTATTGAATTCGCCCGTTTTGCCCCCTCCCTCCTTCCCTTTCTTTTCCTTCCCTTTCCTCCCCGTTACTTCCTTGTTCCTTCCCTTTTCTCTCCGTTCCTGCCCATTTCCCATCTCTCCCCCCCCCTCCCCTCCTTCCTTCCCCCTGCTTGTCCTTTATCACGCCCACCACGTACCTTTGTCCGCCCGCACCGTCATCCGAGCCCGGTACCTAAATGAAAACACTGTCCACGTTGTCTCGCTCGCTAGTCACTCTACACACACAACCAAAACCCCCCAGTCATACCGCCACGCTCACTGTGCATGCTGGCTGCCTTGCCTGCACCTTTGTTCACCCGATCATAATGAGCTAGAATTGCAACATATATAGAGAGAGTCGCACATCTTCCGCCTCACATCGCCTTACTCTTTTCCTTCTTCCTATTTTTTTTTCTTCTTTTTCTTCCTCTTCTTCTTTTTTTTTCTTTCCACTTCTCCTGTCTCGACTATTATTTTATTTTTCGCATGTTTCCTGCCACCACTTCTTCAGCTCTGCTCCTCATTCTTGCCGCTACATATAGCGTCTTGTCAGCTTCGATATCACCCCCTCCTTCTCGCTCGCTCAGATAAAGCCTACCTTTCCTACGATACTACCACCACTTATCTCGACGTTCCGAAAGCATCTCGACCCGCTGGCCCGTCCGTCCACCTCATCTTCTCAACCATCCCCTCCGATTGCAGGCCAACCGGACACAACTCGGCTCATGGTGACGACCCTTTTCAAACTCTTTGGGGGAATGATCAATGGGACACTATTGCTGCGGCTGCTGCTTTCTTCTTCCTCCTCTTCTTCTTCTTCTTGTCGCTCAGCCTGCCAGGCCAAAACTTGCATAACCCGTCGTCTCGTCTGCGATGGAATCCAATACCAACTTTGATGGCCAGACCAACAACCCGGACCTGCAGCCGAGACTGATGTCGCCGCCAACAACAGCTGCAGCAGCAGCATCACACGCTGCTCATGGCCAGCAAATGGCCTGTCCACAGCTGGCCCATCCACATCCGCAACAACCGCTTCCGCCCACCTTCCGACCTACGTGGCATGAGCAGCAGCAGCAGCAGCAGTATCAACCACAGCAGCAGCAACAACAGCAACAACAACATGCCCCCCATTACGCCGTCACCATGCCAGCGACGGGCGGGCCAGCAGCAGCAGCCTCGCACCTTTCCGGCTTTCCAGGGCCACCGCCGCCGCAAACAGTGTGGTCGCCGCAAATCCTCCCGACCCCGATCCCCTCGCTCCAGCAAGCACAACACGCATTCTACCGAGACTTTGCCAGCAGCTTACATCACAACCACAACCACAACCACCACCACCCGAACCAGCAAACGAGCTTTGGCGGCTTATCGTACGGTCCACTGCAGAGCACGCCACAGCAGCAGCAGCCATGGATGCTACAGCCACCATTCGGCGACACAATACTGGCAAACGGAACCTACAACCACTACGCCTACGCCAACACTGCTTCTGCTTCTTCTGCTTCTACAGACCCGTGGATGAACAGTGGCGTCATGGCGCAGCAGCGTGCAGAGCCGCAGCAGCAGCAGCAGCAACAACAACAACAACAACAACAACAACAACAACAGCTGCCGGAACAGAGACGACCGAGCATGCCCGGGTCACGTGGCACCGGGCAGGCAGCAGATGCACCTGCCTGGCACCTGCCGCCGCGCGCGGACCCCATCCCGATCCCCACGGCACCGCGCGCACGGCGGTATGGCCCGCCGCCCACGGACCTCGCACCGCTCTCTGGGCACCCGGCCGAGCCATCTGTCGAGCCCATGCTCCAGCGGAGCCTCGGTTACCGAGACGGCGGTGCAAGTGGTAATGGCAACAGCAGCAGCAGCAGCAGCAACAACAATGTGCGACGACCCGTGATGACAGTAACATCCTCGCGCCGCATGCAAGTACGCTACTCGCCGCCACTGCGCAACCTGGATACGGCCATGGCAGCGCTTGCAGCGACGGCAGCGACGACTGCCGCATCCGCCGCCGCATCCGCCGCCGCATCCGCCGCCGCATCCATATCCGCATCCGCATCCGCGCGGCATGACGCGGCCAGCGAGCAGCACAGCCGCTTGGCGCAGCTGATGCGCGGCACCGTCACGCGGCGCGTGGCCACGCGGCACGCCATCGACGCGCTCGAGCCCGTCGACATTGCCAGCCTCGACGAGGACAAGCGGTCCTGCGACATCTGCTACCTGCCCTTTGGCGAGGCCAGCGCCGAGGACGGCGTGCCCGAGGTGCCGCTGCGCCTGCCCCGCTGCAAGCACGTCTTTGGCAGCACCTGCATCAAGCGCTGGTTCCGCCAGGCCTACAGCTGCCCCTACTGCCGCGACAAGCTGCCGTCGCGCGTCGTCGCGCGCCTCGGCACCAGCACCATGGACCACATGCGCAGCCTGCAGCAGCAGCAGCTGCAGCAGCAGCTGCAGCAGCACAACCAACACCACCAGAATGCCGTGGCCGCCGCCCTCGGCGACATCGGCATCGCCGTCGACCTGTCGCCCATGTCGTCGTCGTCGTCGCCGTCCCCTGTCGCGTCCGCTTCCACCTCGCCCTCGGCCTCGCCATTGTCGTCGTCGTCTGCTGCTGCCGCTACCACCGCTACCAACCCCGCCGCCGTCGCCACCACTGTTTCCCAACCCATGACCCCGCTGCTCCTGCCCCCGCTCGCCGCCACTGCCACCGCCACCGCCACAATCACCACAACCACCACCAGTAACGCCGCTCCCGCCGCATGGGACGCCGCCTCGCCATCCTCGCCGTCGGGGCCCGTTCCCGGCACAACCGGTCTGCCTCACACCCGGGTCCTGCCCGCCAACGGTCGCCGCGGGCCCCCCGAGACCCTGGACGACGCCGACCGCCGCCGCCGCCGCCGCATGTCCATGCGCTACTCGTCTCTGAGCGGACTGCCGTCGGCGGTGGTTTCTTCACCGCAGTCCCCGCTCCAGCAGCCGTCGCAGACACCGTACACGATCGTGTCGTCGACCGGTGGCGGGGCTGTCTCGGATGGCTCTATTGTCGCGCAGCCGGCCCAGAACTGCACTCACCCACCGGCGCCAACCGGCGGGCTTGATGGCACTACCGCCGCAAATGTCTTTTCCTCGGCGTCGCGCAGCCCGTCCATGCTGCTGCCACACCCCTTTGCACCCGGTGGGCCTGGCAATGACGAAAGCACGCCCTACTCGTTCGCGGTCAACCGCGCGCCCCCGCAGCTCCACGCGAACGCTGTCCCTCCCCAACTGCAGTTTGGCCAACAGAACCTGGCCCCGGGCACCTACAGCCACGATGGCACCGTGCCGCCTCATCTCGGCCTGCACCAGCTGGGCCCGTGATACCCCCTTTTATTTTTGTTTTCTCATAGCGTCTGATGCCCCTATTGCATATTTTTTTCTTTATGATCAGCGTTGCAATTCTTTTCTTCGGTCTCTTTTTGTCTTTCTGGTTTTTCTGGTCTTTCCGGTCTTCGGTCTTCTTTTCTTCTCATCGGTCACTGAAATACATTTTTCTCGGTCTTTCTTATATTATTTCGCGCCTATTTGTGAAAGTACTGTGTATGACTCCTCCATATTCCTCTTCTCTCCTCCCAACATATTATAAATTGCCACTAGTAGAACCACTGTCGTATTTGGTTGTGATCCAGTCATTGATAGCCGCCGCACTTATTCGCCATATCACAATGTTGCACTGCCAACTTTTTTCCGTAGCAAGCAACAGCATAGGTCTACTAGAAGATGCTTCAATGGTTTCAGAGGCAAATTATAATAAGTTAAATTATAGTACATCATGTAAGCTTCGTATTTTCCTGCCTTTGCTATAGCCTCGCCTTGCTGTCGTCGGCTGTCTGCAGCGCGCGCGCGTCCTGGATCATCTGCCACGCCAGCTCGGCCAGCGGCCCGCGCGTCGCGGCGTGCGCCAGGGCCTTTTCGGAGCTTGCCTGGCGCACGGCGTAGCGCGCCGCGATGCCCTGGCAGATGGCGGCCAGCCGGAAGATGTTGAACGCCGCGGCCCACCGGATCTCGGCCGCCGTGGGCGTCCAGCCGGCCTCGGCCGCGTACATGCGGACGATCTCGTCGGCCGTGGGCAGCCCGGGCAGGCGGCCCGGCAAAAACGCCGGGTGGCCGTTGGCGATCTTGTCGGCCACGGGGGCCGTCAGGAACGGCGTCAGCAGGTTGAGCAGGTCGCTCAGCGGGTGGCCCCTCGTTGACATTTCCCAGCTGTCATTAGTCGTATACTTTAGAAGATTAAAAAAAAAAAGACTCACTCTAAAATCCCAATCACCTTGGGCTCGGTCTGGTGGAAGACGAGATTGTCAATCTTGTAGTCGCCGTGGATGAGCGTCGACCGGTCGCGCGGCTGGTGCTGCGGGTCGCCAAAGTACGCCATGATCTCCCCAAAATGCGGCAGCGCGCCCACGGCCGCGCCCGTGTCCTGGTCGCGCGCCTCGGCCTGCGCCGCGCAGATGGCGCTCCACGTCTGCACCTGCCGCCCGTAGAACCCAGAGGCTTTGCCGTAGTGCGCGAGGCCCACCGCCGCCGGGTCCACGCAGTGCAGCCGCGCCAGCGACCGCACGGCGTCCGTCCACATGGCGCGGCGCTGGGTCGCCGCCGGAATCGCGGGCATCGCCGGGTCCTCAAAGATGCGGCCGTCCAGGAAGCTCATAATGTAAAAGGGCGTGCCGATCACCGCACTGTCCTCGCACAGCACGTACGCCCGCGGCACCGGCACGCCCGTCGTCTGCTGCGCGCGCTCCGGCGTCGTGCCGCCCAGCGCCGCCAGGATGCGGTACTCGCGCTCGACCTTGTGGGCCGTCTTGGACACGAGCTGGCCCGGCGGCTTCTTGCGCAGCACGTAGCGCGCGCCGGACGGCAGCGACGTCAGCTGGTACGTCGGGTTCGACTGGCCAAAGCCAAACTGTTTCACGTCGAGGGGCAGCTCGATTTCGGGGACGTGGTCCCGGAGGTAGGCCTCGAGCCGGGCGACGTCGATCGGCTGTCGCACGGGGCCAGCCATTTCTTGTGTGTCTTCGAGGGTTGTTGGAAAGGTGTTGTCTGTATCCTATCGCATGCACCTTTTTGGTGTCCGGTGCAGGGTGCGATGTCCCAGTGGGCGACAAGTCGTTCCTTATAGAAATCTCGTTAAAAATAAAAAATAAAAATAAGCTCCTCAAAAGTAACACCGATAAAAGTGTGACATCTCCCGTCGAAGCTCCCCCGTCGTGTAAATAAATATATCATCGAAATGCGGGACGTACCAAAGAAGGCCAGTAACAAGCCGAGGTCCGTCCATCGTGGGGAAAGCTCCGCTTGCGTAGAAAAGCGGGTCTCTACTTACTCCGTACTATTCTGGGGGATGTGGGTCGGTCCACTTGGAATTCACGGCACGGCTCTTGCGGTGATGTAATAATGCTCAAGCGGGTGCCAATACCCGATGTCCACGGAGGGCGGCGGTGTCGGTGTGGTCGAAATGCCGGCTATGGGAGAGTGTAGAGTATCAAACTGATTACTCAGGTTGCATTTCGTCTTTCTTCTTTCTCCGTCTTTCTTTCTTTCTTCTGCATTATTCTCTTTAAAGTCTTCTTTTTCTTGTTTCGTGCTGTTTTTTTTCTTCTATCATCAGTCTCTCCATTCATAGCAGCTACTTCATGTCGGTGCTACTTATTTATATTGTATTATTCATCTCATATATAACACATCTAATGAGCCGCTCAGCCTCGCCCGACATCCTGTGGAAACGCCATAACAGGTATAAGTGTGAAATGCAGACGCCGTGTAAGTTGCAGAGAAGTCGAAATAGCAAACATGCGCAGAAAGAGATCAGAAGAAAAACATGCTCCCGGCTCTATATCGTACATACCCCCCCCCCCTATTAGTCGACATCCTCAATGTCATCGTCGCTCAGAACGAGCTTGTACATGGGCAACCCCGTCGGCAGCCCCTCCAGCTCGTCCGCCTCGTTTGGCCTGCGGCCGTTGTTGGACTGTGTGGCTGCTTGCGAGCGTGCCGGCGCTGCTGCTCCCGAGGCCGCCGTGGGTGGTCGTCTGCGCATAGCCTTGCGTGGGCTCGCGTCGTCCGTCGGCTTGTCCGTCGCCCACGCATCGTCTGCCGAGATGCCATAGCCGAACCCTGGCCCACTGCCCGCGCCGAGGCCGGCATCGGCAACGTCTTCCTCGGCCTCCTCGGCAGCCGTCGCCGCCGCCACGGCACCGATGCCATGGAACGACACCACCTTTTCCAGATCACGCATGCCCAGCGAGCCAAACGAGCACCGCTTGCCGCGCGCAATCAGCGCCATGTAGGGCAGCCGCTCGAGGATCATCTCTTTGCGCGCCGAGCTGCCGAGCGACAACAGCGGGGCTGCGAGCAGCTCGTCCTTGTCGCCCGATGCATCGGCCGCTGTGCCCGCCGGGACGACACCCTTCTTGTCATCCTCATCGCCCTTGAGTGGTCGCCGTTGCAGCGGATAGGAGCCCCGAGAACCATTACCGGCCGTCGGGCCGCTGCTGACGCCAAACTTTGGTGGCGGCCGGCGGAAGGCCAGGGCCCGCGTCGTCGAGTTGTTGTTGTTGTTGTTGTGCCGCTGACTCAAGGCGTGTCCGCCACTGCGGTGGTCACCCGCTCCTCCGTTGCCATTGGTAATGCTTGTAAGGCTCGTGCCAACGTTGCCGCCATACGACCCCATCTCACCGCGCAGCAGCTTCGACGACCACACGTCCACCAGCGCCTCCATCTCCTCGCGGCTCCGCCACAGCTTGAGGTACATGGGGTAGAACATCTTGAACTGGTTCCCGCCACCGCCGCCGCCGTCGCCTCCGCGCTGGTAGTGATTGGACGCCGATGCGCGCTTGACCGGCGACGGCAGAGAAAACAACAGGCCCCGCACAGCCACCTGGAAGGCCATCTCGTCCTGCCGCAGCACGTGGCTGCCCGAGTCGCGCCCAAAGTTGTATCGGTTCGTTCCGCGGCCTCCAAAGAAAATGTCCCACGTCGGGCAGAGCAGGTCGCTCTCGGACAGGTATTCGATGCAGCCATTGATGTAGTCAATGGACGACAGGGGGTCCATGGGTCCGGTCTGCTCACACGAGAGCGCGTAGTTCTCGTGCAGCGACGAGATGAACGTGTGCGTGTCGGTGCCCGTCTCGTCGATCAACGAGTCCACTGAAACGAGCGACGGCTTCGGGCGTGCATGGTGGGCCAGAAAGTCTGGCAGCACCTCGGCCAGAGCTTCTTCGGAGCCCGCCGGCGGTGGCAGGTCGTCGCGCTTGTTGTAGACCACTTTGCCCACTGCGTGAAACACACCCAGGCTGGCCTCGCGCCGCGACACCATCTCCAGTGTTTCTCGTTCGCCCTTGGTCAGGGCCGTGTCCTTGGGGCCCTTGCGGCCCTTGGTGAAGACCACCTTGGCACCCCAGTCGCCCTGGTCGTCGCCCTTGACACAAAAGAACTCGAGTGATGCAATGGCACTGCGCACATCGCCCACCTCGCCCAGCCGCTTCAGCACCATGGGGCCGGGCGTTCGTCGTCTACCCGACTTCCTTGCCTCTTTCTGCACAATGAGTTCGAGCGCCTTGGCCAGCAACGACGGCGCAATGGCATTGAATTCGATAAGAGTTGTGCCCGGGTGCCGTAGAATCTCAGGCCCCAGGAGCCGGTGCGCCGTGAAGCTGTCGGCCGACGCCGATGTGGTCGTCAGCAGAGTCTCGGAGACAATCATGACGACCGGCGCAATCGTCTGCGGGTCGTGCGATGCTCGTCGTTGTGCGTATGCCGTCAAGGATGGCGTGTTTGCTGCCAGATATTGCAGCACGCTGTTTCTGAACCCGGTCAGGGCCGTCGACGATCGCATAAAGGTGTTGGGGAACTCTTCGATGACAATGATTTTCCGCCGTCGGGGGGCACTCGAGCCCTCTGTGCCTGTTCCGTTCGTTTGTGGCCTTGTGGCGAGTGTCGTTCCTGGAGCATTGTCGCTATCGGAGCTGTCGTCCAGGTCCAGCTGCGTGAATCGCGAACCGCGGTTCAGAAACTCGTCAAACTGCGTCGTCGCAGACGAGAAGCCCTGCGAGGAGAGCCCTGCCGAGGATGCCCCTGTCGGGTTTCTCCATTCCAAAATGTCAAGGCCCATATCCTTGGCCAGAAGCCGCATCGTGGTCGTCTTTCCAGTCCCCGCAGCGCCCTTGAGCACGAGCAGCCTCTGCCTGCTGCGCCCACCCATGACATCCTCGATCCAGCGGCGCACGTCCGCTACCTTTTTCTTGTGCACGGCAAGCTCATCAAGGTTCGTCGGCGCAAAACGCTCCGACCACGGTCGCAGGTCGTCTTCGTTGCTTGGTCGCGGGGCTGTGCCAGGTGCGGCAGTGGAGCTGTTCGATGATCCTGCGCGTGCTGGCCGCTTGAATCTCTGGCTCGTAGGCAAGGACAACGCCTGCGACGAGGATGGCGGTCCCATGGCCGAGAAGGACGACGGTGGTGGTGGTGGTGGTGGTAGCTGCTGGCTGGACGATAGCGACGTGATGCCATTGCTCTTCCACCGCCTCTGCGCACGGCTGCCCACATAGCTGGCTACGACAGCGCTGCTTTCGGGGATCTCGTCGTCGCCAAACTCGTCGTCCGATATTGACGTTATCGGGTCAATGTCTTCCATGCCCCTGCCGCCATTGCTGCTGCTGCTGCTGTTGTTGTTGTTTTCGCCCGGCAGCGTCGCGAGGCTAACCGCCGTCTTCTTCGGCGGGGAATTGAGCGCCTTCTCGGCTTGCTTCGTGAAGAGGGCCACGAGGTCGGCCGACTTGCCCCTCTCGTCTGCCAGTTTTAGTCCTCTACTGCTCCTCTGCTTCTCCGGGCTCGGGCAGGGGCTCTTCCCACTGCTTCCCGGGCCGTTGGCGGTTCCTTTGCTTCCGGTATCCTTGATGCGGCTTGCGAGCATGCGCCCAAATGGCGAGCTGGGGGCGGGCGATGGCGTGAGAATCTGGTCGGCCTTTGTCGGGGACTTGGTCGGCGTTTGTGTCGGCGTCTTTGCACTCGATCGTGTTCCCCGCGCCAGCGTGGGCGTCGTCGGGGTTGTCGGCACATCGCCGGCTGTAGACGTGGTCGGCGAGGTAGCAGTTGAAAGGGAGGCGCGTGCGGCTGTTGCTTTGGTGTTGGGCGAGAAGAAGTTGCGCAGCTTCGTCTTGCGCAGCTCGCGCGCCCGTTCTTCTTCGCTGTCCGAATCGTCTATGACGATCCGCTTCCGGCGAGGCGCCATGGCGAGCAGGACGGGAGGGCGGACGCAAAAGATATGCTTGTACTGGTCATCGGGTAGCTTGACGGCCCGTGCATGAAGAATACGGGGATCGTGTGCGATCGTAAAGCTGCTGGTAAAGTCGTGATGGTGTTCGTGATAGTTTCGTGATTGCTCTTCGGCGTCGTCTTTTTTCTATCGTCCGTATCGGGTCTCGTCCAAGGGGTAGAACGGCGTTGGGAAGGAGCTCAAAACAGCACCTTTGCTCCTTCCATGTTCATAGCTCACTTTGGGTTCCGGTTGTCGAGTCAAAAGCCTCCTCTGCTCTCGCGTTTTGCTGGGTTCGAAATGGGAAGGAGCGACTGGCAATGCGAGCAAAACAACACATCAAATCGTCACGACGCAAGCACGCTAGCGACGATGACTGAGGGCGACAGGACGCTAGCGCGAGCTCCACAGCAACAATGCTCGCCTACGGTACTCGCCCCTCTTCGGCTGTCGTCTCCCCTATCCTGCAGCCCGGATCCACACTAACGAGGCTGCGGGTACGGACCCGTCTCTTGCTTTCACTTTCTTGCTGTCGCGCTTTCAGAAGAATCGACTGCAAGTGTTGCGATATTACGAATCCTCGTACGTCGACATACTTTCTGTCTGTTATGACTTGGCCAATCTTCTTTTTATTTAATTTTTCTATTGTTGGTTGTATTATTTTTTGAATAAAAAATTGCACTTTTAGATAAATAGAGAATATTAAAAATAAGCATAAAATTATCTAAAAGCTTCCACGAAATAAATACTCGTACGTGTTTGCTAATATGTTTACCAATGACTGCCTACGCACAAAATGATAAACAGAACCAAAGATGAACTATGGCCTGACAACTAGCTCTGTTTCGAACAACTGTATATGTACCAGTGTAGACAACGGAAGGCGTGGTATGGGTATTCATAGAAGAGCGCAAGACACAGATAGACTGAAGGATAAAGGTATGAATGCTGCTGCGTGAGAATTAAGGCGAAATAGGATAAAGAACAGACCAGAAGTAACAAACAGGCGAAACATGATGAGAAACAAACGAATCAAAAGCTATAGATACGGTGATAATGTAGGCAAGAAGAGTGAGGTGAAGAGTTGCCACATCGATCAGCCAGGACCAGCTATCCCTGAAACAGGTAGGATTTCCGTACTGACTAGGCAGGCACTGCCTGGATCTTGTTCTCCGGTGGAGGGGCGTGTATTGCGTACTGGCCGGCCTCGCTGTTGGCAATCTCCGGCGCTTGCCGGTAGAGGATGATCTCGGACTGCTTGAAGTACCTCCGGGCATCTGCGGTTGTTAGTCACTCTGCAACGGCACACGGCACATGGAGTATCGGGAAGATAGATACATACCCTCGTCAATCAGGACAAGACTGAGGTAGTAGCGTGTGGAGAACTTCTTGTTGACGTCCCGGAACGTGGGTGTCAGGTCGAAGCCGCCCAAGAACAGGCGAATCGGGATGGTCTCGCCACGAGACGGAGAGCCGTCCATGATCTGAGTGTGTTAGCAATACTACTAGCTGAAATGGAGGACGACGGGGGTATTGCTTACTTCAAAGCGCACGAGGGTTTCGCTCTCGTTGTACTGGTTTGGTGCTGCGCCCGTGGTCTCGCGCCGGATGATGGACAGCTCCATATGCTTGATCTTGAGGCGCACCAGCAAGAAGTAGATGCGGCCGACAATGACATCCTTGAGGTGGTACTTTGATTTGCTGTACTCAAACTCAATGTGCAGGCAGTCCTCGATACCAACATCCATCTTGATGGGCGAGTTCATCTCGGGCGGGATGCGGTAGCTGTAGACCCAGATGTCCTTTTCGCGGATGACGTCGGCCATGCGCCGCGACACCGTCACGCGCACAAAGTACCGAAGCTTCACGTTGATACCGTTGTACGACTCGTACTGCTTCTCGACGTTTTTGAAGTTGAAGTCAAACGTTTGCGGGTGCTGCAGGTCGCCGGGCGCCGCGAGCTCTTGCACGAGCGAAAGAAACTCGTAGTGGTTGCCGCGATCAAAGAACATTTCTATAGACGTGGACGCTGGTTAGACACAAGGGGCATGGAGAGGGAGAAGAAGATATATCATCCGCACAAGGCGGAAACACACCAATTGTGCCAATGAACTGCACCTTGATGCCGGTGTGTTCAAGGCGCTTGCCATCCTTGGGCCGCACCGTCACGGCGCCCTTGACAGACTCGCCATCCATAAACAGCGGCGCCTTCTCGCGACGGTTCTTATCGAGACGGATGTCGACCATGGACCGGTCATCGCCGTTCTCGAGGACAATGTCAATGTCCACGGGGGTGGAGAAGAAGTACGACATTGCGGCGGATAAAGGGGGCGGGTGAGGAGGGCACTCGGGAGCCGCGAATAAGAAGGCGCGAGGTGACTTGCGTCCTATCGACAGACTGATGCGGGACCAGAGGTGGGTGTGCCGTGTGCGCAGTCGAGGACGCGGTGATTTGTCGCGATCTCCAGAGATGTTTGCGAGCGACTGCAAGGGCGACGGCGACGGCGGCAAGAGGTGGGGGGGCAGCAGGAGGGGATGTCGCGTACAATGGATTGTTCTCCTGTTGCGTTTGTTTCCCGTGGTATGTCGTTCGGCTCGGGTCGTGGCGCTTTGTCAAGCTATCTGTTGGTTGCCTCGGATTGACGTCGTCGGAATCATGCTACGCAACGGAGTAAACCTCCCAGTCCACAGGGGGCAGGACAGGTACCCATAGAATGCCGCCGCAAGCTCCGACCACACGGCAGGGCGAATGGCGCAGTGCCAAGACCAGCACGAGCAGCTGCCTTGCTGCATTAGGTAGCCCGGCAGCGCAATCGTTGGCAGCGCATGATATGTCATGTGATGGCAGTACAAGGCTGGGTATTTCTGACTGACCGCCTTTTTAACTAAAAGTATCACGTGAATCAACCCTAGGTGGCTGTCACTTTTCAAGCCACATAATGTGGAGGTAAACGGAGAGCGGAGATATGATATTCAGCAATCCAGGGAAAAGCGGGGCTTTGTCCAGTCGCACACCAGCCCGGAAAGCGCAAGAGGGGAACGGCGATAGGTGAAAAAAATTCAAAACCTTGTTAGTGGGAAAGTTTGTGTGAGAGCAGCCCCAGTACCCAGACCCGGCCCCAAACGTGAAGGAAAAAAAACTAGTTTGCAGGAAAATCGCCTTTTGCGTTGACACTTTACGACTTTTCTCGTTCCCTCATCTCCATCACCCAACGACGACCATTGCACACCACATTTTCGGCCACACCCCCGACCGACAATCAAGATGAAGTACATTCACTCGGAGGAGACCGTGGAGATTCCGGAGGGAGGTACGATTTCAGAAACCCGACTGCCAAAAATGCAGCCCACCCACTTCGCCGTCAATTCGAGATGGAGCCCGACTCTGTGCGCATGCGACGACCGACCGACCGACGACACGAGAGAGAGACCGACGACAGACAAGAGGAAAAGAGGATCGATCAAGCCGACATTCGACAGGGCGGGAAACGACATTTTGAAAATTGGACATTAGCACTGGCAGAACGGAAGGTCGCAACCAAACGCTCACGGCTGGACCCCTACCCCTCGACTGATTTGCCAATTACCAGACTGCAAGTCAAAGGAAGCTGGCAGCTATAGGCTCGATCTAGCGACACGCCTGCGAAAATACCAGATGTCGCATTGCAACGATCAAGCGGCATGGGGGTTTCTGTCTGTCTTGGCAACAGTTAGGCTACAACTTTTTCGGCCATGGCGACACACGACCAGCGCAGTCCTGCTCACTCAAAATCCGCTCCTCTCTTCGTCTCTCTCTGTCTCGGTCGACTCGAACTCGTCGCATGCCATGGGGGAAAGGCCGTCGCGAAGGATTTCTCAGCTCGAAGAACGCGCATACTGACCCATCCGTATAGTCAAGGTCCACATTAAGTCCAGACTCGTCACCGTCGAGGGCCCCAGAGGTAAGCATATCAACATGGAGGAGGGCGGAAGAAACAGCCGGGAGGAACCACCACGACGGACTTGCCGCAGGCAGTGACGCTCGGAGCGGTTGTGGAGAGAGGAGCACGAGAGGCAAAAAACGAACGACAAGAATTGGGCGAAACCAGGCCGAGACAAGAAAAAAGAAAAAAAAAACGAGCGAGTGCTAACTCCATTTACAGGCAAGCTGGTCAAGGACCTGAGCCACCTGGCTGTCAACTTCTCTCTGCCCAAGAAGGACCTGATCCAGATCGAGATCCACCACGGCAACCGCAAGAACGTCGCCGCCCTCCGCACCGTCCGGACGCTGATCAACAACCTGATCATTGGCGTCACCAAGGGCTACAAGTACAAGATGCGCTACGTGTACGCCCATTTCCCCATCAACGTCAACGTGGAGAAGAACGCCGAGTCTGGCCTGTTCGAGGTTGAGATCCGCAACTTCATCGGCGAGAAGATTGTCCGCCGGGTGGTGATGCAGGAGGGTGTCGATGTTGAGATCTCCAAGAACCAGAAGGATGAGCTTGTTCTGTTCGGCAACTCCCTCGAGGCCGTGTCCCAGAGCGCCGCAGACATCCAGCAGATCTGCAGAGTCCGGAACAAGGATATCCGGAAGTTCCTTGACGGTCTGTACGTCTCGGAGAAGGGCAACATTGTCGAGGAGTAATCACGCACACGCACAATAAAAATTTTCACAGTTTGTTTTACGAAAGAGAGAGAGAACAAAAAAAAAACATCTTCCAAAAAAGGGGCGCGCGAGATTTTCGGAACGACAATGGGAGCAGCGGGACATTTCAAATCATCAAGGGAAGGGGGATGATCTCAATATTTTTCTTGATTCGGGGCGATTTCGGATTGATATTTCTTCGGCACGCTTTTCGAAAACGGGTTTCTTTTTTTGTGTTACCAACGATAGAAAAAAGGACAGTTAAAAAGCGAACAAAAAAAAAGGAAAGAAAATTATCTGCATCTCTCTATCGTCTCCTTGCCGCGGATTTTTGGGGTTTCTTTCTTCGTTTTTCCTTTTCCTTGACGGATACCAAAGAAGGGATATGCCAGGCGAACAACAACTTGTCCGAGGACTGGCATAAGGTTGTACTTATATGAATGAATCAAGCAAAAAAATCAAAAATTCTACCTACTTTGGCGTGAAGCATCTGCAATCATCACGAGATTGATAGCATAATACGGAGTACAGGGTTGTTTGTAGCCTGGCGAATTATGTTCATTGAGTGTGCCAGGTATAATACATCTATCTAAAAATCATCACATATCGTGCTCTCTGCGTCGTCCACTTGTTGCTACTGTCGTTTCGTGGTGTGTAGTCGTCTTACACCATTGTCGTGCACCATTTCGTAATCATGGCCATCGATAGATCCCTTTCCAAACGCCGTCGCAATGATACATGAATACAAACCAAAGAAAAACAAAAAAAAACAAAAAAGAACAAAAAACCAAAAAAGGTCAGAAAAGTAAAAGAATAAGAAAGTAGTGAAGAAGGTATATGCAAAGAAGATAATAAAAATATTGCCAAAACGTCAATAAATCAGGCAAATTGTTTAGCCTGGGCTGCCGCTGCGAGGCTTAACGGGATGGCCGTGATTGCCGTGATGGGCGAGAGGACCGAGAGACTCGTGACGGGTCCGTGCGGCGACTGACCCGGGTGCCTCTTGACGGCCGTGATCCACGGCTGCTGGTGCCGCTGTAGGTGTAGTAGTCACTGCTGATGTCGCTCCGGGACCGCGCGCTGGAGTGACGCTCTACCGTCTCGCGCTCTTTGCGACGCAGGCCAAGAAGCAGCAGCAGTGTACCGACAGCAGCTCCGAGACCCAGCATGCGCCCGCCGCTCTTCTTTTTCTCGCTGGCAGGCGGTGGTGGGCGGTTGCCGTACCAGCTTCCGTGGCGCCCGGAACCGCTGTGGCGGCGGTACTCCTCCTCGACGACGGTCACGTTCTCGCCGTCCTTGCGCTTGCCAAAGCCCAGCAGAGCCATGACGCCGTGCCAGAGACCGCGCACCAGAACGCAAGCACAGAGGGCAATGAGCAGGGCGACACCGGCAATGACACCAATGACGATGCCGGCGATCGCACCGCCAGACAGCTTGTGGCTGGACGTGGTCGAGCTACCTGCCGCCCCGGAGGCGCCAACAGCTGTGCCGGTGGCAGTGGCAGTGCCAGTAGCGGTGGCGGTGCCGGTAACGCGGAATGCCGGATCGTAGCTAGTCGTCACAGTAACACCGCCCGTGGTGTAAGTGGTGTAGTAGGTCTGGACTGGAGTCGCAGCGACCGTGGTCGTACCTGCGCCGGGGTTGGCAGAGCACTGACCCTCAAAGGCGCAGTATTGCCAGCTGGCGCAACATATGCTGCCGCAGGCAACCTGGCCGGAGTTCTCCTCGGGCACACAGCTGGCTGTTGCTGCAGTGGTGGCAGCAGGGAAGATGGAGCTGTACGTGCTTGTAAACGTCTCGGTCAGCGTCCAGGTGGTAGTGTACAGACCGTATCCGCCGCCGGCCGCGGTGTTTCTGCAGCCAGCAATGTTGTTGGTCGTGTAGCACTCCTGCTCTGCCGCACAGCAGTATTGGTTGTCGTAGCCACAGTACTGCGCACAGTCGCGGGGCATAAGAAAGCCCAAGCCGGCGTCGTGCAGATCATCCTTGGGATAGGGATGCGCTGCAGTTGGCGTGAGAAGAAGCAGAAGCGGTGCCAGTGACAGGAAGCCGACTCTTGCGGCCGGGCCGAGTTGTTGCAGCATGGTGAATGTGTGAAGCGAAAGAACGGTGAAAGACTAGAAACTGGAAACCAGAAAACTAGAAACCAGAAACCAGATGCCGTTGAGGCCCCGCCGAGCCAAGCCAAAACTCACGCAAAGTTGTGCCTTTGCGATCAAGTTGTCAAGGCGACTGGAATGGGCGGTGGGGTTGACCGATGGGGAGATGTCGGTGAGGAAATGCTCAAGCAGAGCGAGAGCGTTCTTTGACTAGCCGAGTCCCGAGGAATGCGGCAACGCAAGAAGCTTATTTTGACTTGACTGGCAACTGCTGTGCTGGTGCTAATGAGCGTGAAAGAGGTTCAGAAATGACAGGTTTCGGCTCGTGATCCGACGTTTTTTTTTTTGGTGGTTATCAGTTGTACTGTGCGAGGCGGTGTTCTGAAGAGAAAAGATACTCAAGGCCGACAAATAAGAACCAAAATAAAACAATGGGAGTGTTGAGGCGGACACAATGAGGTGGTGATCCGGAGAAGGAGAGGAAGGATGGGGAGAAGGGAGAGAAGGAAGAGAAGGAAGGACTAGGAAAGATTGGAATGCCTGTGTCTTTTTCCTGGTCTCAGTTGCACAAGCTGAGAAACAGAGGTCAATATAAGCAGCGGGAAGGCACGACTGGCCCCAAACCTAAAACTGTGAAATAGAAATGGCTGGGCGGCAAGTGCGATTGACAACGGAATAGTGGAGGGGGGTACAGGGGATACGGCGTGCTCGGTGGGCTGCCGACAGGGGTTGCAGGGTTGTATCGTACTTGGCTTGGGCCGGCCATAGCACGCGCCGTCTGCCAGAGAGCGCGATTCTCATTTCCCCCAGCCTCCTTCCTTCCGCTGCCCAACCTCGTCGTTTTGTACGAGCCGTTTTGTACGGAGTAGCAGGAGTGCCCTGTTGCCCTGCAAGGAAGGAGCGACGGGCAACTGCTCATTGATGAAGGACTTGGCGCTCTCCTGCCAGATTATCGCCACCCCTGCAAACGAGCTCTATCAGGTAATAACGGCATGAAGAGTTTTTTTTTCTGGTTCGACGGTTGACGATCCGATTTACCAGAGGGGGGGTATTTGATTTCTCGCGAATGCAGGCTGCGCGAACCGCTGCCGTGCATAGCGGGTGCGGGATACTGAATACGAGCTGGTTCGACACCGAGTTTTGCCATTGTTCTTCTTCTACTGGTGAGCTGGCAGGTGGGTTATCGTGCGCTGGGCCAATAGGACCTGTGTGTTTTGGTGATGATGTGGTGCGGGATGTTGCATGTTTACCTTGGGCTGTCAAATGCCCCACTTGCTGACTGGGTGATGTGATTAGTCATCTTTGCCTACTCGTAGTTGGGACGGCTCGCATCCGGGATGAACCCGGACTTGCAGAGCGGCCTGCCGCCACTCCTGCAGCCGTTTCTCAACTGTATTTCATCTTCTGTGGTGCACGACGTAGGGATCTGAAGGGAAGATTTGTACTCCGTATCACACCGCCCGTCAAGCGCCCACCCAGCTTTGACAGTTGACTGACTGATCGGACTGCCGTTACTAAAGACTTCTACCCCCTTTTTGGCTGCAAAGCTGAGGCCCGATCCTAAAGGGCTTCTTTTTCCAACAGAAAGTGATGTGGTAGTGGCCGAATCATTGCAGAACTCTTTTGCAGACGTCACATGTGAAACTATCACGACACAGTGTGAAAATACAGAATATACAACGCACTGTGAACTGTGAAGATGAGGCTGCACGAAACCTCTTTGCAATTTTCACAATGTCAGCTGATCTACCAGACCATGGTGCAACTAAGGCGTTTTGTTGTTATAGAACTATATATCACCTTCTATTGTGAGAACAAGTGAAGAAAGGTGAAGAGATACCTCGAATCAATTTGTACGAGTATCTTGATGCTGCTGCTCCAAACAGTGATTTGTAAGTGCGACCACGTGATCTTCAAATGCCAGTCCAGGGTCCACTAAAAAATAGTTGTCACCCACCCACTGAAGGCAAAAGATCATATTTTCAGATTCTGCGATTTTCAGGTGCACGCGTTTGCGACAGCTTTTATACCAGCAGTCTCACGGATCGGCACCCTATATCTTGTAGCCCGGGACTATCATGGGATTCGCGCCGAGATATTCACCATGACAGTCATTGACGACGGCTTCGAGGCTCTCCTCGAGCCTTTCTACAATGGCAAGCGTTTGACCGACCCGATCTCGACGAAGGAGGACAAGTACCAGCTGCTGCCGGCCTTTTTGAAGGTCAAAGGTATGTTGTGGTGGTTGATGCATTGCTCATGGTGCTTCTTGGACCAGCTGCTGACTGTTCATAGGTATCGTCAAACAGTACGTGCTCTCCATCACCTCTAAACCTTTACGAGAAACTCATGATATCTTGAGATATGCTCGTGGCTCACACTAACCACATAGACACATCGACTCGTACAACTTCTTTGTCGAGCATGAGATCAAGGAGATTGTCAAGGCCAACCGCATCATCCGCAGCGATGTGCAGAGTGGCTTCTATCTCGAGTTCACCGACATCCGCGTGGGCCGGCCGACACGCGCCGACTACAGCGACATCAAGGCCCAGAATGAGGTCACGCCCATGGAGTGCCGGCTGCGCGACATGACGTACGCGGCGCCCATCATTGTGGACATTGCATACACGCGCGACAAGAAGCGCGTGATCCGGCGCAACATCAACCTGGGCCGCATGCCGGTGATGCTCAAGAGCTCCAAGTGCTGTCTCAGCGGCGCCAACAACGCGCGGATGGAGATTATGAACGAGTGCCCGCTGGACCCCGGCGGCTACTTTATCGTCAACGGCACGGAAAAGGTCATCCTGATCCAGGAGCAGCTGAGCAAGAACCGTATCATTGTGGAGGCGGAGGACAAGAACAAGGTGATCTCGGCGTCGGTGACGTCGTCGACGCACGAGCGCAAGAGTAAGACGTACGTGACGATGAAGAAGGAGCACATGACGCTGCAGCACAACGTGCTCATCGACAACATCCCTATTGTCATTGTGCTCAAGGCCTTTGGCGGCCTGACGGACTACGAGATCATGCAGCTGGTGGCCGGCTCGGATGGCCGGTACCAGGACAGCTTCTCTGTCAACTTTGACGATGCCGCCAAGGCGGGCGTGTTTACGCAGCAGCAGGCGCTCGAGTTTGTCGGCGTGCGCGTCAAGATGGGCGCACGCGGTGGCGGCGGCGGCCCCGGCGCACCGGGCGGCGGCCCGCGCCCGATGGGCCCCCCCACACGTCGCAACAACGTCGAGGAGGGTCTGGACGCGCTGGCCAACATTATCATCGCACACGTGCCCATCGAGGGCCTCGACTTCTTCCCCAAGGCCGTGTATGTGGCGATGATGGCACGGCGTGTGCTGATGGCGGCGCACGACAACCGGCTGGTGGACGACCGTGATTTTGTGGGCAACAAGCGGCTGGAGCTGGCGGGCCAGATGCTGTCGCTGCTGTTTGAGGATCTGTTCAAGCAGTTCCAGGGCAACCTGCGGCTGAACATTGACAAGTTCTTCAAGAAGCCGCACCAGGGCGTGGCGTTTGACCCGCTGCCGTCGATCAGTGCGACGGGCGGCAACATCACGCAGGGCATGTACCGTGCCATCCAGACGGGCAACTGGAGCGTGCGTCGGTTCGGCATGAACCGTGGCGGCGTGACGCACGTGCTCAGCCGGCTCAGCTACATCAGCGCGCTGGGGATGATGACGCGCATCAGCAGTCAGTTTGAGAAGACGCGCAAGGTGTCGGGCCCGCGTGCGCTGCAGCCGTCGCAGTGGGGCATGCTGTGTCCGTCGGACACGCCCGAGGGCGAGGCGTGCGGTCTCGTCAAGAACCTGGCGCTCATGACGCACATCACGACCAACATCGAGGAGGGCCCCGTGCGCGAGTGGGTGTTCTCGCTGGACGACACGGTGGAGCCGCTGCGCAACTTTACGGGGGCGGAGATCCACCGGCCGGGCAACTACGTGATTCACATCAACGGCACGCCGTTTGCGCTGACGCCGAACCCGAAGCGGTTTGCCAACAAGTTCCGGACGATGCGGCGGCGCGGGTGGATCTCGCCGTTTGTCAGCATCAACCTCAACACGCACTTCTCGGCGGTGCACATTGCGACGGACGAGGGCCGGATCTGCCGGCCGTACATTATCGTCAAGAACGGCGAGTCGCGGCTGCGGGCGGAGCACCTGCGGCTGCTGCAGATGGGCAAGGTGTCGTTTGACGACTTTCTGCGCAAGGGCGTGATCGAGTACCTGGACGTCAACGAGGAGCAGGACGCGCTGGTGGCGCTGTACGAAAAGGACTGCGGCGCGGCGACGACGCACCTGGAGATCGAGCCCTTTACGATCTTGGGCGCGGTGGCGGGCCTGATCCCGTTCCCGCACCACAACCAGTCGCCGCGCAACACGTACCAGTGCGCCATGGGCAAGCAGGCGATTGGGGCGATTGCGTACAACCAGTTCCAGCGCATCGACACGCTGCTGTACACGCTGGTGTACCCGCAGCGGCCGATGGTGATCACGAAGACGATTGAGCTGGTGCACTACGACAAGCTGCCGGCGGGGCAGAACGCGACGGTGGTGGTGATGTCGTACTCCGGGTACGATATCGAGGACGCGCTGGTGCTCAACAAGGCGTCGATCGACCGGGGCTACGGGCGGTGCCAGGTGTTCCGCAAGTACGCGGTGGAGATGCAGCGGTACCCCAACATGCGCGTGGACCGGGTGGGTGCGCCGGAGCGGGACGAGCGCGGCGAGCTGCTGGCCAAGCACACGGCGATCGACAGCGACGGGCTGGCGGCGGTGGGGTGGCGGGTGCGGCACGGCGACGTGATGGTGAAGAAGGAGAGCCCCGTGGACCTGGCGACGACGGGCATCGGGTCGGACCGCGGGAGTAACGAGTACCGCGACACGTCGCTGTCGTACCGGATCAACGACCCGGCGTACATTGACAAGGTGATGATCTCGCAGACGGAGAAGGACACGCTCATCTTCAAGGTGCAGACGCGGCAGACGCGGCGGCCGGAGATTGGCGACAAGTTCTCGTCGCGGCACGGGCAAAAGGGCGTGGTGGGCATCATTGTCGACCAGGAGGATTTCCCGTTTTCGGACCAAGGGCTGGTGCCGGACATTATCATGAACCCGCACGGTTTCCCGTCGCGCATGACGGTGGGCAAGCTGTTTGAGTGTCTGACGGGCAAGGCGTCGGTGGTGGCGGGGCGGCGCGACTACGGCTACGGCGACGCGTTCCGGTCGCACCCGGTGCAGGCGATGGGCGAGGAGCTGGTGCGGCACGGCTTCTCGTGGGAGGGCAAGGACACGTTCACGTCGGGCATCACGGGCGAGCCGCTGGAGGCGCACATCTACAACGGGCCCATCTACTACCAGCGGCTCAAGCACATGGTGCAGGACAAGATGCACTCGCGCGCGCGTGGCCCGCGGGCGATCCTGACGCGGCAGCCGACGGAGGGCCGGTCGCGCGACGGCGGGCTGCGGCTGGGCGAGATGGAGCGCGATTGTCTGATTGCGTACGGCGCGTCGCAGCTGCTGCTGGAGCGGCTGATGACGAGCTCGGACGCGACGTCGCTGGACATTTGCCAGCGGTGCGGCCTGTTTGGCTACAAAGGGTTTTGCCAGACGTGCCGCAGCACCAAGGAGGTGACGCAGATGACGATGCCGTACGCGGCCAAGCTGCTGGTGCAGGAGCTGATCAGCATGAACGTCGGCGTGCGGCTGCAGCTGGAGGACGAGTTTCCGCACGGCGCCGCGAAGACGTGATGTCTCTTCTGTTGGACTTTGTGTGTTTTCGTATTTTTTTTGTTTTGTCTTTTGGGTCTCTTTTGCATCTGAGCTTGTATTTTTATTGTTTTTTTTTTTTTTGAAATACGTTCGCATCGAGAAGCATGGGAGAAACAGAAAACGCTGGAAGCATCATCGAATATGTTCATAAATCAAGCATCATTAAATTGCATCGACCACCTCTAGCCAAACAAGCGCCGCCCGAAAAACAAAGAAGAAAAAAAAAGAAAAAAAAAGAAAAAAAAGAACGCCTCCATGCCTTATCCCTCAGTTGTCCAGTGCCTGCAGTCCGCCCATGGTAATCTCAAACTCGACAGCCCGATGCGTCTGCGCCGCCACGGCCGCCGCCTTGCCCGGCGCCTTGCCCTTTATCGGTGTCGGATGTGCCGCCGCCCCCGTCGCCCCCGTCGACGCCACATGCGGCGCAAACACCACCTTCATCCACCGCCGCCACGAGTGCCGCAGCCGCGGCGCTCCCATATTGTGCCGCTCCGCCTCGGTCTCCTCGGTGTACTCCTCCTCGTCATTGTCCAGCGCACCACCGCCGCCGCTGTTGTCGTCGTTGTCGTGCGGACCCGGGAGGTAGTTCCTCTCGCCGGGGTATCGCCGGCTGCGGCCGAGCCGCGGGGCTTTGATCAGCGCCACGCGCATGCCCAGCTGGATGGCCCACACGATGCCCAGCGACGGCGTCTTGTTCCGGGATCCGCCGCCACCGAGACCACCAGGACTGTCGCCCCAGCCAGTAAACCACCGCTGCTGGTGGTCGAGTTGGAGCACGGGCGGTGCCGGCGGCGGCGGAGGGTATTGGGACGGCGGGATGTACTGGGACGACGGCGGAAACGGCATGGGCTCGGGCGGTTCGTTCTTGGGAACAGGCAGCCGGGGGGGCAGCATCGACGTTTTTGTGTCGGCGGCACCTCCATCGCCTTCCTGCTGCTGTTTTCGACTTCGCGCGACCAGCGGGCTTTCTTGTGTGAGGGTGAGGGGGTGCGAGTCCTGCGACAGGGACAGGCTGTGGGATGCCGACAGCGGCTGTGTGAGTGATATCGCGGGTCGGCCGTCGCCGCCTGGTCCCTCTTGGCGCAGCCTCTTTGCCGAGGATGATGGGACAGATTGCTTTAAGCGTACACTGCTGCTGCCATTGGTGTTACGAGTGGCAGCACCAGCAGCACCACCCCACTGCTGTGACAGCGAGAGCAAACTGCTGCCACCGTCGCCGCCGTCCATGTCATCGTTATCGTTGAAGCGGTCGGCCACCTGGTTGGCCACCACGACGGCCAGGTTGTGCTTCAGAGCGAGCGTCCGCAGCAACATCCCGAGCCGCTGGAGCTCCAGGCTGCGGGCTGCCAGCGACGTGCTCCCCTTGGCTCCGCCGTTGCCAGCACTGTCTCCTTTTGCCTTGGCAGAAGCGCCATTTTTGTTAATCTTATTATTTTGATTCGCGCTGCTCACCCCGCCACCAAAAAAGGGCCGGAAATTGGCCGCCACCGAGTCGAGCACGACGAGCCCAAATGACCCCGCCCCCGACACCCCACCGCCGTACTGCTCGGCCTTGCTGAGCTGCACGGGCAGCTGGTGCGTCAGGATGTGCTCCTGCGCCTCGAGGTCGGGCACGTTGATGGTGACAATCGACTGCAGCGAGCAGTGCTGCCGCAGCGTCGCGCTGTCGGCGTTGTTGCGCATGATCTGCGTCAGCCGGTTCGTGGCCAGCGGCGCCTCCGTCGCAATGTACAGCGCCTTGCGCCCCAGCCCGCGCGGCGGCGGCAGCTGCACCGCCACCAGCAGGCTGAGCAGCAGCTGCGTCTTGCCCACGCCGCTCTCGCCCACAACCTCCGAGAGCACGCCGGCCGGGAAGCCGCCACCCAGCGCCGCATCGAGCGCCGGGTCGAGCGTGCTGATCCGGCCGCCGTCTATCTTCTTCTTCGAATCATCCGTTCGCCCCAGCTGCAGCTTCGGCGCGGGCTTGGCCGATTTGAGCAGCAGCTGCGCCCGGACCTCGTCGCACAGCCGCTGCAGGTCCAGCAGCGGCAGACGCGTGCGCTTGCCAATCTCGGCGGCATCGAGGGTCAGCAGCTCGCTCACGCTCACGCGGTGGGTTTCGAGGCCCGCGATGAGCGCGTTGTACTTGTTGATGGAGGGAAAGTCCGGCAGCAGCACGAGGAGGTCGCTCATTTGGGGGTGTGGACGGGCGGATCAAGAAGGGCGCAATGGGTGTGTGTGTCTGGGCATTGAAGACATGGACCGGGCTGTGATCCCCAGCGTTTTTTTGAGGGAAGGTTTTCGAGCTCGCTGTTGTGTGCCGTGGCTTGCCGTCGATGGGCGATTGGTGATGATGTCGCTGAGAGCGTGTAGAGGGGAAAACGCGAAAACACGTGGTCACGTTCTGATTCTGTGGGGCCTCTACCCGCTAAAGTGAAGTACGAGTCCAAGTACTCGTACGTATTGTCTTCGTTACGAATATCAAGAAAATTGTGTATCTACCAATGTTCCTATTTTCCTTTGGGTCCTGTTCATTTTGAATCTCTTTGCTTTTTTTTCATCTTATTTATAACGATAGTTTGATTTTTTTTACAGGACTTTTATTAGAGGACTGAACATAAATATTAGAGACTCGAGACTGAAAATTGTCACAAGAAAACGTGTTTGCTTCAGCTCAACTACAGCAGTATTCGTTAATGGCCCATTGTTCTTCACTGTACTTGATAGCCTCTACTCGACCGATATGGAAAGTGCAAACAGCAAATGGAGGTGCTCTTTCCTAGATTGGAAGTCCAGGCCATGTTCAATAACGAGGAAGGAGCGATCCAGTTGCTCAGAGAGGTGCTCATCGGAGTATATAAGAGATGCAGCGTCATATCTCCTGTGAACCTTCTCTTCTTCTCTTCCTCTTTCCTCTTCCTTCCTCTTTCTCTTCTTTACTTCCCATCTCCGCTCTTCTCTTCCTGTCTTCTTTCCCTCTGAAAAGCACACACTAGCCACGCCATAAATCAATACACTGCTGCCAGGTACGATCTTGATTCACGCACAGTCTCTAAACTCGATAGTTCCCAGAGTATTCCGAGCAGCATCAGTAGTGAACTGACCTCGTGCAGTCCCCTGGGCCCATTCTCCACCACCGCAGCCATGGCCAGTCCGGCGACGGGATACCTCAAACGGTAACGTGCAATCAGACTCTCACCACATCCCCCCATCTATATAGCCAACAATGCACTGACACCTTTACCGCACTAGGCCGCAAAACAAGCAGGCTGATCGAGGCGCACCGGGCAAGTAAGTCGAGTAGGGAGGACTGGGCAGTTCAAAAGCATGACCTCTGATACTGACGCATCATGCAGGATTCGCTGTTTCGTCAACGGCGAGTGGAAGGACCGCTCCGAATTCTCCGGCCGCCAGCTCGAAAAGTTCAAGCGTTCCGGTGCATCTGCAAGCAACTCCCAGATTTCCTGCCGAGAACACACCGCCCAGGTCCGCCGTGAGCTCAAGTGCGAGGGGCCTTGCGGCGACTGGTATCCCATTGAGACCTTTAGCAGAAGCACCCGGTCGCACAACAAGACGGTGAGTTTTTCCTCCAGTTTACCCAGGCTACAAAACTAACCCATGGCGGCAGTGGTGCTTGCACTGCACTGAGTGGCAACTCAGCGTCGAGCCTGGCTATGCCCCTTTCAACCCTCCCGTTGCGGTCGACGAGGAAGAGGAGCTTGACGATGAGGTCCAACCAATCGAAGGCGGCAGTGGTGAGCCGTCCTCCCAGGACACGGCCAACCGCATCATGAATGTGAGTAGCGGAGGATCTTGAATGGGCGCGAAAGGCCAATCAAACATCATATTAACCATGACGACAGTGGATTGAACATAACCCTGATGAGGTCCACGACTTTGAGGCTCCTACGGCGAGCACCGTGACCGCAGGCGGCCTCCGCACGTCCAGCGCCGTGGTTACAAGTATCTTGGACAGCCCCATCACGGAGCTCGAGTTTCTTCCGGTTGCCCTCAGTGCCGCCAACGCTGTCGCGACGCCCCCAAGCCATCCTACCTATGCTTCCGTCACGTCGACAGCTGCAGACTCGGAGATGCTGCCCGGTCTTCGTGACCGGCGAATGGGGCCGGCCCCGGGGGCAGCAAGCGGGCGGATGGCTGGCAGCGGACTGCCACCCCAGCGCCCACCTGCCACCCAATCCACCGTTTCGGGGACCACGACACGAGCGCCTACTCAGAACCAATCTGTCGTTTCGGCACCTGTTCAAGACATTGCTTGGGTCGAAGACGAGTTCTCGGCGCTGGCAATTGTCGAGAACGCCAGCTCTGCCACAGTTTCCGGGTGGGCTCGGCCTGTAAGTTGCCACTCCTCGCAGACACAGCTATTGCATGTGCCTACTTGATGCTAACTGAACACACAAAGCTCGGACGGCGCACTGATCTTGTGACGCCGAGATACGTGGCAAACAGCAGAGGCATCGACAACCAGCCCCTGAGCATTCAGCGCGTCACATATGCAGAGGAGGATGACGACAGCGGGGATGAGTGCTGATGGGCACGAGGGAGTTGGGCCTGGCGAGTGCCGGCATAGGATGGCTTTTACAATCTAACTGGTAGGATGTTCGAGTCGACGGTAAGCATGAAGTTGATGTCCAAGTTATCTCCGAGATCGCAAGGAAAGATATGCAAAGATTACACACACACACGACAATCAAGACAAGGGACAGAGAGGTCGTCCGTCCCCAAGCTGTGATCACCACACCAGAGTCATGTCGGACAGGTGTACAGAAACATCGCATCCTCTGTACGACAGTGGAAGAGCATCCGTGTTGTTCGTCCCCTTGCACAAGTGTCGCAGACTCCAGCGGACTTTATTTTGTGGAGGAGGACAGACTGCATGTGCAAGTCACCGAGCTCAGTCTTTTGTGCTATTGCAAGGAAGCGTCGTCGTCGTCGTCACAAGTGTGTGCGAGCCATATGTGTGGCCGACCATGTGGCCGACTAAATGGCCGAGAAAAGTCCCTGCGCGCCAAGTTGCTGGTGCGATCTGGTGTCTGACACCTTCTTTGTCTTGTCTCTGGCCCAGGTCTAGTGCTACTGGTTGTTCTGCACAACCTCGAGAAGGTGTATTTCGTGAGTACCAGAAGCTTGGCCAAAAGCTCATCGAGAGCCGCATGATGCCATCGCCCCCAACGGCCGACGATATCGGAGGAGAGCATGCCACCTGCTACCTGCTGTCTGATGATGTCGACCACGTCAACCGGGGGGTGCTCCCTGGCTGTTGTTTGTGTTCCCTTGCCTCTGGCTCTCTACGATTCTACGATATCAGCATCAGCTGGCTGGCAAGGGCTTGCTCGAAAGAAGGCGGCGGCAGTAACACGATGCTGTCTGTCGTGCTCGCCAGTTTGACACCTGGGACGGATTGCCTTTCAAGACACATACGTGTAACTGGCGTGTTGCTGCCCATCTCAGCCTCTTGACGGCATCATCCACGGCATCTCACACTCCGGGCCACGCGAGTCACGGAAACGACGATCAAGACTGCTCGGAACCAAGGGCAGCGTTCATTGGCCAGCGTCGTGGTGCTGCATGGCCCTGCGTTTTCCGTTGTCGTCCGGAGAGAGCGACGGCTACCTGCAGGCAGGTCTTGATTATCATTACGGCCAACACCGCGCGCAGATCAAGAATACGAACGAGTACTCATACCGCCCGTAGCCTGTCCTGCTGAGTGTTTTCTGGGTGACACATCCTCGACACGGTTTGCAGCAGAAAGATACGTCCCTAGCTTGCTGGCGGTAGCACTGCTTTTGCTTTGAGCTTGGCAATGCCTCCTTCAGGCCAGCTGTGATTGATCATTGCATGAGGTGGCGAAGATGTCGTCCTCTCCGAGGTCCTCGCTCGAGCCAGATCCTGTCTCTCAGATCTGTCTTTTTGGCGCCGTGTTTGGCCAACTTGCAGCATGGCCAGAGTGGCCTCACCCACTGCCAATAGCATTTCCCATCGCCAAGTCATACCACGCATCGGACGAGAAATCAAAGCCCCAGCGAGGAGTGCGACCAACCCGAGCTGGTGTGCCCGCCTTGGGACGACGAGGACTACAGGCACCTGGAGCTCGCCAGTCGCCGCCCGTGTTACCTAGGACGAACCCGTTGCATGGCCCAGGCATCTGCGGCCGCGGTGGCATCTTGGCTTCACACCACTTGTTCCTCCGCCGCCTTTTTCCGCTGTTTTCCTTTTGTTTTTTTCGTCTATTGCGAGTGAGCGAGTGAGCGAGTAAGCGAGTACCAGCAGACGCCTTTTTTCTCCAGCAGCCTGCCAGCTCATCCCACAGGCCGCAGCGGTGACACAAGGAAGCGGAACGAGGGCATCAGCTTCGGTGACCAGCGGTGACGCCCTTGGGTGCCAGCGTCCAAGCCATGCGGATGCAGGAGGGCATACATGCATCATGGGATGCCCATAAGCCTGTGATTTTGGACTCCTCTACACCCTCTTGCATGCACGGCATATATGAACCGTGCCGTCTCCGATCATGCTCTCGTATTGCGTAGTCCCGGACGTCTGTCTATGCATGTTCAGTATTTATATCGCTGTCCACTTGGCACAAGGATGTCCGCTTCAGTTTTTTTACCCAACACCAACAACAACAACAACAACAACAACAACGCACACTCTACAGATCATCCCCGAGCTGCCTGTCCATTTGTCTCATCTATTTCAACTGCTCTTCCATCCAAGACTGCAACGTCGTTGATGCGTGTCCCTCCCCCAAAACAGACACCTCAGCAACATCATACAGTGCATTTTGCCGAGGACCTCCCTCACAAAGAAGACGCACACCACCAGACGCCCGTCAACAAGATGGCAGGCGACAAAGTCAAGGCGGCCGCCAACGGCAGCAACCGGTCGGCAAGCCGGGCAGCTGCGAGCCGATCGGCGGCTGCAAAGACGGATGCTACGCCCCAGAGCATCAACGGGCACGAGCTGACGTCGGTCGATAAGAAATGGGGCGTGCTGTTTGACGCCAACGGACAGCCCACGCACCGGTTTGTCGATGTCATGAGCAGTCTCGCACGGTATATTGTACGTACACTTACACTGCTGGCTGCCAGCTTGGTTTACCTCTTCTCTTTCTAACGTGGCAGATTGATGCGTTCCCTTCGGCAGAGAGCATTGTGCTCGTACCTGCAAAGATGGCGGCGTTCTACAACTTTCATACCGTCGACAAAGATCCCTTCAAGTACCAACGTATGTGCCTCCCCCCCCCCTTTTTTGTTGATATTGACAATACCGGTGCTGACATTAAGAGTCATCTTTCACCCCCAAGCCAAAGGCGGCCACCACCGCAGCCTCGCCGAGCTCTACCAGGACCTGGGCTGCGCCTACCACCTGGTCCAGGCCAGCCCGGCCGCGCCGCCCCGCATCCCCGGCCTGACGCGCGAGGGCTTTGCGCGCTGGATGGCCCTGCAGCTGCAGGCGTTCCCCGACGAGGTGGCCGCGCGCCTCGAGCGCGTCGTGTCCGACTTTGCGCTAGAGACGGCCAGCGCCATTGACGGCAAGAGCGAGCGCCTGCCCAAGCAGCTGTCGCGCTATCTGCTGCCCGCCGAGCCCAACTACCAGATCCGCGCACTGCTGCAGCAGGCCGTCAAGCGCCACTTTGGCGAGGCGGCGCTGTCGTCGTCGTCGTCAGCATCGGCGGCGGCTCCCGCTGTGCCCCGACCGCCACCGGCCATCTCCTACTCGGACGGCGAGCACGATCCGCCACGACAACGGCCGGATGCTGTCATCTCGGGCCACCGCCGGTACAGCTCCTACTCGGGTCCAGCTGCGCCGCTGCCTCGGCCTCCTCTTCACGATGAGGACGACATCGGTCGTAGCCATAGCCGGCCACGTCAGGCACGACGCAGTACCGAGCTGAGTCACCGCCGCCGTCCATCAGATGAGTACGAGTACGAGGATCAACGCCGCCGCCATCATCATCTCGACCACCACCACCACCACCACCACCGCCACAACCATCGTCACCCGTCTCCGGAAGCGTACAAGGACGAACGCCAGCACGACGGCCGCTATACTACACACCGCAGCCGCAGCCGCAATCTTCCGCAAACGCTGCTGGACGCGCTGCTCCATCCTGGCCGCAGCCCGGACAGAAGACCCAATCATCGCGGCCCCAGTCCACAGCCGCGCAGCAGCCACCGCGCATCGCTGCCGGCGGTCCACAACGCGGGCCGCGGCACGGTCAACGATGATGAACACGATGATGATAACAACAACAACAACCGCCACCGCCCAGTGCTCCGCGACGTATGCTACAAGGCCATTGAGCGGCGCGACCGCGACGACAAGAGCTACCGCCTGTACGGCTCATCGCTGCCGCAGCCGCTGCCGCTGTCGCCGCTGTCGACGTCAGCGGTGGTGCAGCATGCGTCGGCGTCGCATGCACGTGACGAGTCCATGCCGAGGAGCGCGGCAGGTGGCGGTGGCCGAGCCAGTCGTTCTGCTAAGCCGGCTGATCGTCGGCCACAGCCACGGCGATCGGCGGCGGCGCTTCATCCAGTGGAGGACGGCAATGGGAGCGACGGCGATCAGACGTGGGACGAGTACTTGCGCGTCGGCGAGATGTGATTTATTGGTTTTGTGTTATTGTCTTTATTCTTTTTAGTCGATGATTTTCTTCATGTGAAGCAATAAAGTTCACAATCTAAGACCTTGTTTAACCGAGAAACAAACAAAACAGCCCAACCCAACAGAAGAGTGGCAGTGCTGTCAAATTCGCCGCCCCCGCAAAAACGCTCACTAAGAACGCCACAGCCCGCTTGGAATTAAGCGTAAATTAGGCGCTTCTTTAGCGTATCTCCTCTATTACCTTGCCCCTCATCATTGTTCCCCAAAAAGGGCACGCACTGCGAAACAGGTACCCGGCTAAAACGGGTGCTGTATCAGCGCTAGCGTGTTTTGGCTCCAACTGCATACTGCACTCCTACCAAAAGGGGTAACTATGATGGGAAGCATACGACGTATGGCTGCCAAGACAGATAGAGAGAAATCAGAAGAGATTAGAGTTTGGCGGCCCCCAACAAGGCAATAAGGCATAGCCCGAGGCAAAACACCCCAGGCTCTGCATCGGTCACCCGGCCACACTTTGTTGGCCTCTTCCTTCTCTTTTGCTGATTATCGTTTGCTTACTTTTCCCATCAGCGCCTCACACCGGTCCTTGTTTGGCTCGGTCTAATACGGAGGGTTATTCGCCGAAAATAAGAAAATAAGCAATCGACCCTTTTTTTTGCGATTGGTCGTTTCTTACTGCCCAAAAAAACCCAACACCATCCCATCAAGGCTTTCAAGCCTCCTCCAAGGCGTTTTCTTTTGTTCTATTGTTCTATTGCACTTTTGCACGTCGGCCTCCCCAGTTCTTTGTGCTCTTTTTTGCACATATAAACAACGACCCTGGTCGTCCAAGTCTGGACAACTTGTGCACTTTTGACGCATTGAATCACATCACCACATCAACATCACATCGCATCACATCACATCGCCTCACATCACCACACCACAATGAAGTTCAGTTCCATCGTGGCCGCCGTGTCGCTGTCGGCACCCCTTGTCCACGCCGTTGCCGTCGCCGTGCCTGCGCCTGCTGGCGCCGACCTCGTGCCGGTTGCCACGCACCACGACTACGACGACAACGACGACACTACCACGACCAACTCTATGGCCAACATCCTTGACGCTGTGCAGCTGCTGTTCAAGCGCCGCGGCGGCGGCGGCGGCGGAGGCCGTGGCGGTGGCAGCAGCAGCAGCGGTGGCAGCAGCAGCAGCAGCAGTGGAGGTCGTGGCGGTAGCAGCAGCAGTGGCAGCAGCAGCAGTGGCAGCAGCAGCAGTGGCAGCAGCAGCAGTGGCAGCAGCAGCAGTGGCAGCAGCAGCAGTGGCAGCAGCAGCGGTCGTGGCGGCAGCAGCAGCAGCGGTTCTTCGGGTTCCAGCAGGTAGGTCTTTTTTTTCTTTTTTCTTATTTCCTTTGTCACTGAAACTCTGTCCCTTTTTTTTTGTCCCCCATACACCAGTGGTGGAAGTTCTGGCTCCTATGGTTCTGGCTCCTATGGTTCTGGCTCCTCCGGATCGGGCTCCTCCGGTTATGGTTCCGGTTCTGGCTACGGTTCTGGCTCCGGCTCTAGCTCCGGATACGGCTCCGGTTCTGGCTCCCGTCCTGGCTCCGGCTCCTCAGGCTCTAGTGGAAGTGGCACTAAGAATAACCCAAAAAGCTCCAACAGGGGATCCACGTCTTCCAACTCGGGCGGCCGCACCACCACCGGCAGCGGCGTCACGCCCGCCTACGGCGGCGGCCGGTTCTACGGCGGCGGCGCAGCCGTGCCCTACTCGTCCGGCGCCAGGTCGCCTTCGGGCATCGCGCCCCTGGCCATTGGCGCCGTGGCGGGCGCCGGGCTGGCGACCGTGGCCTTTTGGCCCGGCACCTGGTACCACCCCATCTACTACTACCCGTACTACCACCCGTACAGCTACTACAACCACTCGTCGGGCCGCAACGAGACCAAGGCGGTGGCCTGCGCGTGCGACCAGACGGCCGAGTGCGGCTGCGACGACAACAGCAACAACACGGCCTACATGAGCGACGTCATCGGCGACGGCGCGCCCAGCTCCCTGAGCCCGGCCAACACGACCAGCGTGCTGACCGTCGGCAACGTCAACGGCACGTCCACGCTGCTCATCAACGGCACGCTGGCCAACGGCACCACGGCGAGCGGCGGCGACGAGAGCCCGAACGCGGCGGCACTGGTCCACGCGGGGTGGTGGCCGATTGCGGCGGCCATGGCCGTTATGGTCTATGCGCTGTAGGGTGGGTTTATTTATGATATCTGTATTTTTGGGTTGATTTTGTATTTCTAGTTTGATTTTCCATGGCGTTGAGGCAGTTTATACCCAGGTATCGGTCTTGGGTTTATGGTTATTTGGGACAAGGTGTGTCGGATATCTCTGGCTGTACAAATTGGCGCTTTTGCGGTGTATTTACAAACACAGAATGGACACTTGATTGTACACTGCAAGATTTGCAGAAATTCAGAAAGAAACACTACTCTTCCGCGTCTTCCTCCTGCTTGAGCGCGCGCGCCTCTTCTTCTTCTTCTTGTTGTTTGATTTCCCGTCGTCGGATCTCGACCCATTCCCCCAGCTGTCGCCAGATCGCCTCCTTCTCGGCCGGCCGCAACGACGCCGCCAGCCCGCTCGTGCTGCACGCCACAAACACACGCGCGCCGCGCCAGTCCGGGTCGACGCGCACGCCGTCGGCCACGGCGTCTGCGCCCTCCTCCACTGGCGCGCCCTCCTCCACTGGCTCTGCGCCCATATTTTCGCTCTCACTCTGCCACCCATACTTGAAAACGGACGACCTAGGCCGCCGCTGCCGCCCACCAGCGCGCGCCCGCGCCCGCACGCGCACCACGGCGTCCCAGATGCCCTTGCCCACCAGGCACATGGCCTCGGGCCGCCAGCGCCGCGCCTTGGCCTCGAGCACGGCCACGCCCGCGTCCAGCTCGGCCGGCCGCAGCTCGGCGCCGTTGCGCGACGGCCGCGCCACAATGTTGGTCAGGCCCAGGCGGAACCGCGCCGGCAGCGTGCGGTCCTCGGCCGCCGTGCAGCGCTCCGGCAGCACGCCGCTGCTGTGCATGAGCTTCCAGAACAGGTTGGACGGGTGCGCGTAGGCGTGGCCGCAGCGGGCCGTCGCGACGCCCGGGTTGAGGCCGACAAAGAGCACCAGCAGGTTGGGCGCCAGGGCGTCGGGCAGGCGCGGCAGGTGGGCGTAGGTGGTGGCGGTGGTGGTGGTGGTGGGCGGCGCGTAGCGGCTGGGGGCGGTAGCCGTTCTGCGGTTGCGGATGGCGGTGCGGGTAGTTATTTGTTTTGGGGGGCGTGGTGCCCCATTGTCCTCTTCGTCATTCTCGAGCTTGCGTTTTGCCGCTGCTGCTGCCGGCGGGTTGTACATGAAACGCGCCAGCTGCAGCCTGCCAGGCCGGGTCGAGGCCTCTTCTTCTTCCATCACGGTGGACAGTTCTCTATCTCATGCTTTTTTTTGTTTCTGCGGTTTCCATCTCCAAGGCACCTAGGTCTGGCGCAGCTGGTTGATAGAGGGAGGCAATCAACTACTCCGTATGGAGGTGCTCACATTACCCCATGCGCCTAAGCCCGGGCTCCACCATGGCACGTGCGGCTGAACCGCGCCGCTGGGTCTCTCCGCCTTGTAACCGGCACACTGGATTCCTGCATTTTACGGAGTGCTCCTACGAATCGAAAACATCTTATCATATATCATAATGCTCAAAGCTGACCTATATTTCCCCCTCCTTCAAAAAATCGGCAATCTTGGCCACGACTTGGGCGTTCTTTTCAATGTGCACGCTGTGGTTGGCATCCGCGACGACAAACAGCTCGGCGCCGGGAACCAGCGACGCGATGAGTTCCGAGTGTTCTGTCCGATTGGTAATTAGCATTCTGTAGCAAGAGGGCTGTTGTTTCCCGGCCGGGCAACGCTTCTTACCGGGCGGACAGATCCAGTCCTGGGCGCCCACGATGACGAGCGTCTTGGCCACGACCTCGTGCAGGCGGTCGCGGTAGTCAAAGTACTTTTCCTCGTCCGAGTACAGGTCGTCTGTTTGTCAGTCTCTGCCTTTTAAAGACTTTAAATAAAAAAATAAAATAAAAAACATACTATGTGCTTCCGCATTGTACACGTTGGCGAGACAGCTGCGCAGCGCCGCGTTGGCGTCGAAGCGCTCGCTGTACAGCGGACTCATGGCCAGGTGCACCAGGCGGAACTCGAGGTCGCTCTCGAACCGCCCAAACACCTTGTCGCGCAGCATCTCCGCCGAGAAGCTGGGCGCCTTGTGCAGCCGCTGCTCCAGCACGCGGATGGCCGCCTCCTCCTCTGGGCGGTCAGCGGGAAGTTAGTAAAATAGTACAGAGAGAACATACGGTGATAGCTCGCGGCCGTGCCCCGGAGAATCAGGTGCGACACCCGGTCGGCATACTGGATGGCATACTGCTGCGCCAGGAAGCCGCCGAAGCTGCCGCCGCACAGCACGACCTGCGCGTCGCCGCCCGCAAAGTGCCGCCGCATGCCCTCAATGTCCTCGACGAGCTGCGCAAACGTGTACGGCTTGGTGGCCGAGCTGTGGCCGTGGCCGCGGTAGTCAAACGAGAGCACGCGGTGCGTGGCGCCGAGCGCGCCGTACGCCGCAAAGTCGGACTCGTGGCTCCCTTTGATTAGTCAGCACCACTCACTCATACATACTCGTACACACTCACTCAAGCGGGACATTCTTTACCAAAGCCTCTGCCGCCGTGCAGCGTGATGAGCAGGGGTGCCTGGGCCGGTCCGCAGATGCGGTACGCCAGCCGGGCGCCATTGATCGTGACAAAGTCCAGCGCGGCCATATCTGCTGTGCTGTGTACGATGTACGATGTACGATGTACGGTGTAAAGTGTTTACGGAGTGGAAGGCAGCACGCCTTCCCGCGCCAGTATGAGTACTCGTACGTACTCCATACCATAGAAGGGACCCGCGGCGCTAGAACACTCGAGGTTCTAGGCTCCAGTTCCCCCCCGGGGGAGGTTTAGCGCAGGCCTCCGGACAAAGTGCCGATTGGCGCTTACCCCGTAGTGGTTCGTCAGCGATCCATAGTTCTCCTTTTTGAGAGCAATAGACAATAAAAAAAATCCTAAATTTATAAAAATAAATAAAGAGACGCCGTCTCAGCTCGGCAGTTATTAACGCGCAACTCCAAGGCTCTGGGCCATGTAGTACTCGTAATACTTTCTGCAAATAGCAATGCGCGCTTCTCACCGTCTTCGCATGTGATGGCGCTGGAGCACTGACAAGGACAGCGATCGAGGCCCCCCCGAGGATACTCGTACACGACGAGCATCGCCAGCGTCCTCTCTCACACGATGCCGGCCCAGCCGGATGAGGCGGTCGGGAAGCCTGGGGTCCACCGGGACGAGGTCGTTGTGACGGGCGTCGCAGAGAGTACGAGTAATACGGAGAGTGTCACAGAAGTCGCTCCGGAGATCCCGGAAATTGCCCCGGAGAATGTCACCACCACAACCACCACCACCACCACATCCGCGCACTGGTTCCACTGGCACGAGCCCGGCACCACCAAGCAGGAGAAGCTGCTCATCTTCAAGCTCGACTGGTTCCTGCTGTCGTACTCGTGCCTGTGCTTCTTCATCAAGCAGCTCGACGGCAACAACGTGGCCAACGCCTACGTGTCGGGCATGGCCGACGACCTGGGCTTCGGCCCGGGGGACGAGCTGAGCTGGATGAACACGTACTTCAACTGCGGCGTGCTCGTGGGCGCCCCCCTGGCCAACCTCGTCATCACCGTCGTGCGCCCACGCATCTGGCTGCCGCTGTGCCTCAGCGTCTGGAGCCTGTTTGTGCTGGGCATGTACCGCTGCGACGCGGCGCACCAGTACTACGCGCTGCGCTTCTGCTGCGGCCTGTTTGAGTCGGCCGCGTGGCCGGGCATCACCTACACGCTGGGGTGCTGGTACCGCAAGAGCGAGCTGGCGCGCCGGTCGTCGCTGTTTGTCATCAGCGGCGTGCTGGGCCAAATGTTCTCGGGCTACCTGCAGTCGGCGCTCTACAGCGGCATGGACGGCAAGGGCGGGCTGCGCGCCTGGCGCTGGCTCTTTGTCTTTGACTTTGTCCTGGCCGTGCCCATTGTGATTTACGGCTTGATCGTCTACCCCGATACCCCCGAACAGACCCGGGCCTTTTACCTCAACGCCTGGGAGCGCCAGCGCGCCATCGACCGCATCCGCGCCGAGGGCCGCGCGCCCGTGGGCGCCCTGGACCGGTCCGTCGTGCCGCGCATTTTGGGGTCCTGGCAGGTCTACGCCTTCTCGCTCGGCTACGCGCTCTGGTCCCTGACCGTCGGCTCCTACGCCATGCAGTACTTTGCCCTCTACCTGCGGTCCACCGGCCGCTACTCCGTCGCCCAGGTCAACAACATCCCCACCGCCGTCGGCGCCGTCAACTTTGCCGTCATGCTCGCCACCGGCTTCGTCGCCGACAAGCTCGGCCGCCGCGGCCCCGTCTGCTGCGCCGTCGGCGCCGTCCTCATCGTCGCCTACACCCTGCTCGCCGTCTGGCACGTCACCCACGCCCTGCGCATGGCCGCCTACATCCTGCTCGGCTGCTACGGCTGCTTCACCCCCCTGTTGGCCGGCTGGGTCAACGAGTCGTGCGGCGGCGACCAGCAGAAGCGCGGCTTCATCCTCGGCTTCATGGTCTCCGTCGGCGGCGCCCTCGTCATCCCCTTCCAGCAGTACCAGTTCCCCAGCTCCCAGGCCCCGCACTACGCGCCCTCCCACGGCTGGCCCAGCGCCCTCGCCATGGTCGTCGCCATGACCCTGTGGCTGGGCTTTGGCCTGCCGGCCGTCCAGAAATGGGGCCAGGCCCGCGAGCAGCAGAAAGAGGCGCGGGACAAGGGGTGATGATATTTGATGTATATTTGTTATTGTTTTATTTTTTTTTTGCGATAGAATAGATTGGCTGGGAAAAAAGGATAGAATGCATAGATGCATAATAGATCAGAATATGTACAACTGGTATCCAAACACCCCCCCCCCCCTACTCCCCGTTATACCGCTCCTCCTCGCACCACAGCTGCACCACCCGCGCGGCCCCGACGCTGTCGCCCGCCCGCAGCAGCGCCGCCAGGTCAATGTTGAGCGGACTGTCCGTGCCCGGCGTGCTCAGCAGCATCCGCACCGCCCGCACGCACGACACCACCGTCAGCGCCGGCGTCCACGCCGACTGCAGCAGGTCCAGGCACACCGCGCCCGTCTTGACGTTGACATTGGCGTGCATCACCGGCGTCGCAAACCGGATCACCGGCGGCTGGTTCGGGTACGCCGCCGGGATCGCAATCTCCAGCAGCCACCGCCCGTCGTCGTACCCGCCGCCCACGCCCCGCCCGTTGAGCACCGCCTCCCACTGGAACACGTCGGCGCCGTCGCCCACGGGGCCGAGCCGCTCGATGCCGCGGTTGGGGTTGTTCTGCTCCAGCTCGTCGCGCTTCCAGCTGCTGCTGCTGCTTTTCAAATTAAACGACGGCTGCTCGGCGTCCGACTCGTCCGTCTCGACCTGCGCGTCGTCCGCCTTGGCCAGGCTCTCGGCCAGCTCCCGCTGCTCTGCGCGCCACGATTCCAGCTCCCGCATCAGGCGGCGCATTGCTGTGCTGCGAGAAGCCATATTTGTTGGGTCGACGAAAGGGTGTGGTGAATGTGTTGTTTAATGATCGATGATCGCGTCAATATTATCGAATAGACCGCATCAGCGACAAGAACAATAATAAAAAAAGTCGGTCACTGTGGCCCCGATGGTGCTGGCGATGTCGGTGTGGTGGAGTTGTGCATGGCAACGTTGTTTACAGCCCAATGTGTTGAATTGGCCCTTCCACGTGAAAGGCGCTAATATCATCTCGTAGCGGATATGCAGGGGAGCTGGTCGCTGTGGAGAACAGAGCTTCTCCGCACTTTAGTAATCACGAGTCGTCACCAGTACCCACGCACGTCACCACCAAAAAGTCACTACCAAACGGGCACTACCAAACGTCACTTGTTACCAAAACATGTATCCAAATGATCCCGCTGCTGCGAGATTTCAATTTAAAGTAATAAATAGGAGATACGAATAAAAGTGACCAATCGCCCCAGCCTGAAACCAGAATAAATAGCCGAGATGCTTTTGACAGCCGCCGCCGTCCTTCTTCGGTCTCGTGATAAGCAAGAGACGCGAAGAACTTCTGTTGGATGAAAATGGTTACAAGACTTGCGGATGATTCCGTCAAGAGGACGTGCCGGTCAGAACACGCAGGCATTTAAGATGCCTGCTAAGGATGTAGAAGAGTAAGGAAAGCAAAAGAGTGAGAGCAAGCGAGCAAGCGCAGGACAAAAAAGACAAAGTGACAAAAGGAGACAAAAAATAGTACATAAATAGTCGTTCGTTACGCGGTAAATGAGAGACAAGAAGAGATAGGAGATAAAGAGAGTAAGTGGTGTAGTGTGGTGTAATGTGGTTGGTGTAGAGTGTGAAATGTGAAAAAAAGAGCGTCGATTAGTTTTCCTCCTTGCCGCGCCAGAACTGCATCATCCGGCTCAGCCGCTTCGTGCGGCTCGACGACTTGCGCTTCTCGCGGTCCGCGCTGGCCGTGCTGGCCGTGCTTGTCGTGTCCATCGGCACCTCCAGCGACAGCTTGCTGCGCTCGCCATGCGACGTGCTGATCAGCCGGTGCAGGCTGGCCAGGCTCGACCGCCGCCGGCCAAACGCCGTCGACGTGAACGACGCCGGCCGCTCCATGTCGCGCGACGGCAGATACGGCCGAGGCTGTGGTCCGGCGAACGCGGCTTGCGGCATAAACGGCGGCCCTTGCATCGGCACATGCGACATTTGCGGCGCCGCACTCTCGCGCGTCATCGTCGAGTTGCTGCTCGTCAGCGACGGGATGTCGATCGAGATCCGCACCTCCGGGCCCGGCTCGCCCATCAGCAGCGACTGGAACGTGTCGTCCGTGATCGACGACGGCGCCGTGGCCAGCGACCCCCGGTTGGCATCGTACGACAAGGGCGACCGCGGCGACGACGCAAACGCAGACGCAGACGACGGCGCCATCGAGTATGGGCTGATGGGTGCAGCCAGCGACGCCGAGTTGGTTGTCGGCAGGTGCAGTGGGCTGACATCCACAGGCGCCAGCTCTTTGCCCTTCATCAGGCGACCGGGCGAGTGAATTGTCGAGTCCGACGACGACTCCATCGCAAACTCGCAGCTGTCGTTGCCGAAGCTGAACCCGCTGTTGATGCCGTTCGTCTTCAGGTAGCTGTCCTCTTCCTCCACAATCACGTCGTCGTGCAGCGAGCTGGCCGAGTACTCCGACTTCAGACACATGCTGGGCTGCGTCCGGTCGTCGTCGCTCAACCCGCTCATGTTGCTGCCGCGCCGACTCAGCGCAATCGAAGGCGTGCCATCGTCGTTGTAATCAGCAGACATGTCATACGGCTCACTGCTCCGTCCGCCGTACATCGACCCGTCGCCGCCATCGCTCGGCGTGACACGAATGTCAATGTTCGACGTCCGCTCCTGGAGAGCGTCGGTCGCACGGGGGAAAGGCATGCTCGACGACGACGACGCTGACCGCAGAGACGAAGGCTTGGACGTGCATTGCAGCGATGCTGAACACGACGCCTTCGCACCCGTGGCCGCGAGGCTCGACGACCCCGTTGTGCTTGCCTTGTTCTTGGCGTCCTCGTCGTCCTCCTCATCCTCTTCAAACACATCCGCCATGGTGGTCGAGCTGCTGAAGCGAGGGAGGCCGGCACGGTTGAAAGGCGGCATCTCGGGTGCGCTCTCTGCACGGCGATGCGAGTAGTGCATGCCAGGTCCAGTGAAGCGCGTCATACCAGCAGCACTGTGCAGCTGTCGCTTGGACAGGCCACCGGCGAGCTGCGAAGCCTCCCACTCGGCATTACGAGGCAGCGGCGTGTTGAAAGGGCCCAGAGCAGCGTCCAAGTCGATCATGGCAAACGAAGTGTCCTCCGCGGGGGCAGACAGTGCCGGAGAAGGCGCAGCCTGCCAGGTCGACGGCGAATCACGCGGCTCCGATGGAGATCCGGAAGGCGTGACGAACACGATCGGAGGAGGTGCCGCAAAATCACCCGCTTCCAGGCTCGGCAGGTCGTCTGCCTGGCTGGCACGTGGGGTCGCGGCATTCTCAGGGGCGTCGACGTACTCGTCATCGCTTTCGATGGGAACCGTGACCGGAGGCGGCGTGGGTGCTCTGCGAGACTTGCGCCGCGGCTTTGACTTTCGGCTCAGGATGCCCCAGCTCTTGACTTTCTTCTTCTTCTTCGTGCTGCTGGGTTTCCGCGACACCGTCTTGGTCAGTTGCAGAGCATTGCTGCCATCAACAACGTCCTTGTAACTGCCTGCATCGGCCCCCGTCTGTGCCACCGCCAACTGCTTTGGCGGAGAGGCAATGTTGATGGCCTTGGCAGTGTCCGTACGAGGGGACACGGGGAACGCACCACCGGGAGAGGCGGGGCTGCTAGCATGCGAAGGCCGAGTAGGCGAGCTGTGGCTGCTGCTGTTGCCACTGAGGAACGGGTCAAGGCCGAAAAAGGACCACCGCTTTGGCGTCTTGTTTGAGCTGGGAAGCGAGTGTGCTGAAACCGGAGCAGATTCGACCGGGGCTTCGGGGTTGGGAATGGCGCTCAAGACAGGAATCGAGTTGCGTCGGCGCCAGGGCGTCGCCGTTCCGTCGCCAATGTCCTCCATCGTGATGCTCTGGGTACGGTCCAGGACCGCACCGGCCGTGCTGGGTCGCGACTCGTTGGTGGTGGTGCGCGACTCGTTGGTGGTGGTGCGCGACTCGTTGGTGGTGGCGCGTGACGGGCTCCAAGCAAGAGGAGACAGGGGCTCATGGTCGATGCTTGCTGCGATGGAGGCATTGAGAGAAATGAGGGAGGAAATACTGCCGGAGACAGAGTGGTTGCCGCTGCCCGCATGCGGCCGCGCGGTGACAGTGCTCGCAGAATCGCTAGAGACAACAGAGAGAGGACGCGGGATGAACTCGAGGGTGTCAGAAAAGCCTACACGGGCGCGCTGCGTCTGGTTTGCGGTGGCGGGCTCCGGTTCCTGTTCGGTAGCGGGCTCAGCCGGCGAGTCGTTGTGCGGGAGCACATCATCATTGTCTTTGGCGTTGGCTTCGGCCACCATGGTACGGCGCTGGTCTCTGACGCCTTCGACAGGTGCCTCGGGCACCATAAGTGTTTGCAGGTTTGGGTCGGTCGCACTACGCTCGGGAAGAACATAGTCCTTCGCGTCCTTTGCCTGCAGGCCCTTAGGGCTCGGGGGCGCACTGCTTCCGCGCCCGGGACTGGGAACTGAAAGAGGGAGCGGAGGGACGGCGACGGCAGGTGTCGAGGGCTGCATCATGGAGGAGATATCGTGAATGGAGATCGCCGCAGACCGTCTGTGCGCGTGACCACGCCGGCCACCGGGCGGACCAGAGGGCTTTGGCGCAGCCAGTGAGGGATCGGACATGGGTGCAAGTGTCGGAGACGCCAGTCCGCCCTCTGACTTTGTCGGGCTAGTGCTGAGAAAGGTCAGCGGCTCTCCAGAGCGCAAGCCACCGCCAACGAACTCGCTGCCACCACGCCGGTGTCCGCCGCCGCCCGGTCGCATGGGAATGGCACGCGCAGACATGGGAGACTGGGGAGGGCTGAGAAACGGGTGGCTAGGAGAGGAAGCGGGCTCGGCTGATGAACCGGGGTTGAAGACGAAATCGGGAAGCGCAGGCGAGCGATTGGGGCGACCAATACCGGGAAAGGCGGCAGGGTGGGACGACATCGAGCCGCGATCGTGCAGATCCGCGACGGATTTGGGACGTCTGCCGCTGGTTCGCGGGTAGGAAGGGATCGCGGTTGAAGGGCGCGCGGGAAAGACAAAGTCAGGGATTGGCAGAGGCGGCGGGTGCTTAAAGGAAGGCGAGGCCTGCGGACTCAGTGAAGAGCTCGCAGGACGCAGCAAGTCGTCCTTGGCAATGGCCGCATGGCTGTTGTCGTCGAAGCGCGGCGGTATTGTGACGGGAGGAGGGAAGGACCGGGGCGAAAGGGTCTTCGGGTACGAGTCGCCAACGGTTGCCATGGTGGCGGAAGAGTCGTCGAGCGGGCTTGAGGGGGAGAGGGTGGTGGTTGGAACGTCAATGGCGAGAGCGGCTGCCATGTTTTTCAATCCACGCCGCTCCGCGGCACCAGAGGAAAAAAGCAATGAGCAACCTAGATGGACCGCCGTGACATTGGGGCGGGCGACGCAGCGGGAGTTGCAAAAGGCGCGTTGGGTAGTGAGATCGAGACAGGAGGAGCGCTGATCATTAGCGTGGCGTTGTCAAAAAAAAAGACGCTCTCTGTTGAAAGAAGGATATCAGTAAGCCGCCGTGCACATAAGTAAGGCTCAACGATGGTTCGGATCGGCAAACCCCCCAACCGTTTGCTTCGTTTTTTTCTCCTTTGTTCTTCGCAATGACAGATGACAAGTAAGGCACAAGTGTGGGCGAGTGGCAAGACGTTGCAGCTGGGAACAAGGCAAGCAAACAGAAGGCGAGTCGGTGATTGGAAGCGATGGGGGTGTGGGAGCAGGGAGATAAAGAAAGGCAAAACCGATCGTGAACAAAAGAAGCAAACGTTATATTGCAGTTTGCGCGAGATGGATCGGTGAACGGGTTGCTGTCAGAAAAGCGTACCTGACGATCCTGGGGAGGATGTGACCGAAGGAATAGTGTCAGTCAAAGGGCGATTTTTGTGACGGGCAAAAAAAAACGAGAGTTGCACAAGATGAAGAATTAAGCTGTGTCGCTATGCTGCGCTGGCAAAGGAAGGCGGAAAAACAGTAACAGTGAAAAAACGATTAAAACGTTGCAAGAGCAATTCGAAGGAGAGGAACCGAATTCGAGATGAGGCGATTTCAGATAAAACGTCGAGAGAATGGACAGCAGACGGAAACGTCGAGGCGAGTGGCTGACGGAAAACAATCGCAGAAGATACTAAGGAATGGACAGGCGAGGCCAATGGCGTGTAGAGGCAACGGTAGCCCGGGACGAGTGGGCAGAGAAATAGGAGGGCCGAAAAACGACAGGAATCGAGTCGCGAAGATGTCGATGTCGATGTCGAGATATCGCGATGTCGGGTGGAAGCGACGCGGCCAGAGGGGGGGGTGAGGAGAGATGGGAGGAATGAGGAAAATGAGGGAAATGAGAGAAGCAGGCGGCAACAGTGGAGGGACTGTTTCGCTGGGTTGGCCTGACGAACGAAAGAGAGACAAAAGAGAGAGAAGGGAGGGAGGGAAGAGCCAAAGAGAGGAAAAGAGGAGAGGGAGAAGAGTAGGAGAGAGGAAAGAGGAAAAAGCGAGGGGAGGCGAGATGGCGCTAGACAGGGCAAGCGACAGGCCAGGACAGGCTAGACAACAGACAAACAGAGGGAAGGAGCGGCGGGCAGGGAACGCGGACAGGGAAAGCGGACAGGGAAAGCGGACAGAGAGAGACAGGCGGCGGCGACAGCGAGAGACAGAGGGAAGGAGCGACCAGTGGGCGGATGGGACAGTGGAACAGTGCAAGATGGAACCGAAGGAAATGAGAGGAGGGGGTGGAGGGTGTGTGTGTGTGTGTGGTGTTTGTCCAGCGGGTGTGGTGTGCGCACAGAAGAGGGCTACTGCGTAATACGGAGTAGTAGAGATAATAGTAGTATGTACTCGTACCCCATAGTAGTAATACAGCGCTGGTGCGCGCGAGCAACAAGGTTAGTGCTGCACCAGGAAGGAGCGACCTGGCAGGCCAGCGACACCCTGTGTGGGGGGTCTATGTACAGAGTGGAAGAAAGGGTACGAGTAGGTACGACGGGCACTCTTGCCCGTAGGAGGAGAAAGAGGAGAGGAGACAACAACAACGAGGAGGTGGAGGGCGGAGGAGGAGGAGAGAGGGGGGCAGGAGCAAGGAACCGATGGTCAGCACTAAACAGGACAGGCACGAACAAGAACGGAATAGCAGGGAACGGCGGATGCGACGTCTGTATCGCATGCGTACGATAGTCCGTATTGCGTATTACTCCGTGCTCCGAGCATGGGCGGGCGGGCGGCTACGAATAGCGAGGGCGCTACGAACAGCATACGAGTTGGTCATAGTCGTAGTACTGCTACTCCGCCCAGCAAGAGTTTGTGGGCAGCAGAGCAGGGTGGCACGATGCAGGAATGCCGTTGAAATACCGTTAAATACGAGAGCACGAGCCCGAACACAAAGGAGAGGAAAGGGACGCCGAAAATAATTAAAAAAAAAAAAAAAAAAAAAAGAGAGAGAGAGAGAGAAGATGGAGACGATATATGCAGGCTATTTCTGGGATTTGTTGGCGGTTAGTGCCATAGAAGCTAGGCACTCGGCGTAAGGAGTACGTATTTACTCGTATGCCCTTACGTGCACGTCCGGAAGCACTGTACGAGATGCGGATTGCGAGTCACGAGTTATCATTACAGGTGCTCTCGTAGAAGACGCTGGAATTGCTGTGGGAAGTTGCGGGTTGTGTGTTGTTGTGCTCCTGCCTGTTGCTGTTTACGCAACGCAGCACTGGCTGCAAGCGCCTTCCTGATTGGAAACCGATGCAGGGAAGTACAGGGAAGGAGGGATCGAAGCGACCAGCCGGGGAAGGTGCGTAGCACCGCGGCAGCTGAGTGGAAGTCTTTTCCTCTCTTCCTTTTATTTTATTTTATTTTTATTTTTATTTTTTACCTTTTGTATTTGATAATATAATATTCTTGCATTTTCTTCCCGTCGCTGCTCTTCTCATGCTTTTGTTGTTCCTCAGACATACGGAGTAAACAGCACATCACATACTGCGACAAACTGAATAAATTGTATCTGGAATAAGGACAGGCGTCTCTCCTCCGTCCTTGTCACCCAGCCTCCACACCCACACACACCACCCACCCTGTGTCCTTCCCCCTGTCGCTTTCTCTCCGTAATGAGCGATATCCCGACCAATAGCAGCCGCGTCCCGCCCGGTGCCTGAATAAAGGTACATGTGCTCGTACCTGGACTTGCGGAAAGGGGTCGGCGCTAATGCAACTGTGCAGTAGCGCGTCTGGAAATGTAGCAGCCTGCAGCACAACTGCATATCGCAGTGTCGCTGTGCGTACGACGTACTCGTACACAGAATGGGCAAGTGGAAGTACGAGTACAAAGTACCCGTACAGACAAGATGATACTGTACGAGCAAAATGGCATAAGATGCTGACGGAGGATCACACGGGGTACAAGAGTGCCGTCTTGTAGTTCTTGCACTTTTGCATTTTTTTTTTTACAAGGCTGCAGGCCAAAATAGGCAATTTCTCAGCCGTCTCAATGCTCGGTTTGGCCGACGCGCCATGTGTCTGGTACGGAGTACGATGGGATATTATTGCTCGATATGCTGCGGGCTCCGTTCCGTGGCCGTTGCTGTCTATATTTAACTCTGGGATAATAGGTAGGGTACGATATATCTCGCTCTGGAATGAGGTGTATTGGCCATCTCGTACGGCCTCGTAACGGGACCACGCGGATAATCGGAGACAACAAGTAGAATGAGGGACAACCAGAGATCGAAATCGAAATCGCGCCCGCAATCGAACTTCGGCGACCAGGAATGAAAAGGATCAATCACAAAAAGAAGGACCATGCAATGTCCTCTGTCCCATTGTCGGTGGCGCTGCCAACCAGCACAGCCGAGAAGAGAAGCAAGATACGGAGTACGCAAGCTTCGGCAGGCAGCAGCCACAGGCACCCCCCGGCAGGTCCCCCAGGCCCCCAAATCCCCCCCCCCCCAAACTGGACATTGCAGTACCGCGCACACAATCCCTCTGCCTGTACTCGTACAAGTAACACCACAGGCGCCCTGCCCCCCCTTGCCAGTGGTGTCTCAATCGTGATCTTTGTCTACTCCGTACTCCGTACCCCGTACCGACTGCGTACCGTGTGCTCGTAAAATACTACGGAGTATTGTACGAGTACTCCGTACAGCTTATCCGTACGGAAAGCGCTGATCACCAGGGTCCCACCCTTCTCTTCGTACTCCGTACAGCGCACACCCCCTTGCGTCGCGGGCCAGCAAGGTACGAACGAGTACGGAGTACGGAGGACGTGGTACTCGTAGAAGGATGTCGTAAAAGAGCAAGATAGAACAAAAGAAAGCAGGAACACGACAGAGGCGCCATGCACATGTCTCACAAGTACAGCAGCGGAGAATTGATCACGTCGTCCGGTGCACGATGCGCACAGCGTCCGCGTGCCATGATGCAAAGTACCCGGGGCCACGATGCAGCTTGTCAGACGGACTGACTGTCTGTTTGACTGTTTCTTTGTTTGTTTGTTTGTTTGTCTGTCGATGCGCCCAGAATAAGGATGGCCTGCTGCTGCTGCCACGACTACGGAGTACGACCATCCCCCTCACAACACAGCCTCTCCCAAGGGGGTGCTTTCGGCCTGTGATACTCCACTGTGGATTTCGTTTGCCAAAAGGATCAACAGAGATGCTACGGAGCATGCATACGATGAGCGTCGTGAAAAGGTGAAAAGAGATACTCGTACAATCAAAGAGAGATAACAGAGCATAGATATCATCCCGGCTAATTATCTGTCACTGTCTCACTCGACAGGTCAGACACATGCGGTCGTTCCGACAAGACGTCGGTAACGAGGAGGAGAGACGTGAGAGCGCCATGAGACGAGACGAGCCACCAACACCCAACACCCAACACCCAGCACTCTAAGTCCAGCAGCGCACAGACACCATTTGTTCCTGATCTCTGTGACAAGGAAATTGTACGGGTGCTGGATACTCGTACGGAGTAGGTTGGATGGAAAGGCACATGCAGGTCCAATGCAGGTGGATTTCGGGGCTTGGTCACAACGATGGAGACGATGGACGACGGAGTACGGTGTGTGTTTACCTTTTTTACGGACATGCACATATGGGCTTTGACTTTGCCATGCTCACAATCAGCTGTTTGCCCGGCTTGCACCCTGCTTCGATGTCGTACTCCGTAGTGTGCCAGACGGCACGGTCGTATTCGGTGTTGTTGACGATGATGAAGCCACAGTACTCCGTACGAGTACTCCAGTACTCCGTAGTCTTTGCTATTATGGAGTACGCCGTCAAGGGTGCCCTGATTTGCACAAAAAAAAAAGTACGACATCCGCCCGCCATTGTTCCTACGGAGTACGGAGTACGGAATCCTCGCCGGACTGTCCATCGTCGTATATCACCGAGCGATGCGAGAGCTTTGTTTGCAGGCTTTGTTTACAGCTGCCGAGAATAGGGGCGATCTCTTCTCTACGAGTACTCCGTACTCTTACTCTATTCTTATTCTTAGTCTTTGTTGTTATTGTTCTACTCGTACTCTGCATATCATTATTCTTATTTTTATTCTAGTTTCTTTCTTATTCTATTCCTGTTCTCATTTCCTTCTACGCGTACTTTATTCAGTATTATTACGAGTTCTAGTCTTTTTTCTTAGACTATTGACTATTATTTCTATTGCTTACCGTCTCTTCCATATTTTATACTTGTTGTTTCGCCCTTTTTTGTTCCTCGTCTTCCTTTGCTTTCGCGGTCCCCTCCTTTTTCTTCCATGGATCGTTCTGCCCACGCTGCCTCCGTACTCGTAGGTTCGTCGCTCAGGTGATTCTTCGGCACAGCAGGCAGGGATGGCACGACACTGTAAGATGGCCGGGACGAGCAGCACAACTCGTACTCCGTACGCCGCACTCACGTCCCTCTTCACCGCAGTATTGGTACTTTTGGCATATTGCTCCTATCGCACAACTCCATACGAGTACTCGTAGTCCCTTCGGAACTAAATAAAAGACCCTCGTCTCCTCCAGGGTGCCGAGATTGGCGAACTCGTACGCAGCAATCTGTCAACGTACTGCACATCCCGAGACAGCGTTTTCTCGCCCCCCCTTCCCAGCATTCCCCATGGAAAAGAAACAAGCATCTGCCCGGCTGAATCCAATCATTCAAGTGGATGATGTTTTCTTTTTGAATACTCCGTACTCCGTACTGCTGTCCTCCTCCGCCCTGCGGTATTTTTAGTTCCTTCAGCCGGCTCCTCCTCCTCGAACAACACTTGACCTGGATTACTTCGTATTGCGTCTGGTGTTTATTCTTGGCACCGCGCCGGTGCCTTATTTCCCCACGGCGCCGGCTCGTTTTTTTAGCTGGTCTTGTGCGCCTGGTCCCCCTCGCCTGTTGGGCGTTGCCCATGACAAGTTTCTGCACTTTGGTGGAGCAGATGGTGAAATGAGCGTTCCGCGAAGACACGTCCTGTTTGTTGCGGAGTGGACGGAATGCATGGTAAGATGATGGGACAAATGCGATCTGAGCGTAGACGGTATTCCGTACGAGAGTGAAAAGAAAATAGGCACGAGCAGAGTTTTTTTTGTTGTTGTTTTGTGCAAATTGCTAATTTATTCAGATTAATGACTATGAATTAGTATTCTTCGTGCCCTTTTTTAGTTTCTGATCAAAGTCAAATTTGATTAAATTCAAAATTAAATCCTGCCAGGATGGCATTTTTCTTCATGTTTCCCTCGACCCAAACTCAACCGTCCATGACAGAGAATGACGAAACTTGTGATCCTCTGGCCACGAAACAAAAACCACACCCCGTATTGTAAATGGAAAATACCCATCTCGTGACAATCCAACCAAAGAACACTCGTAAATAAACCAACAAAAAAAACAACCGCAAGACCCCATGACGACATCCTGACCACACACCCTTGCTCTCCTCCTCTTTTTTTTCTATTTTCTTTTCTATTTTCTTTTCTCTTTTCTCTTCTCTTCATCACACCCCAATGTGACCAGAGTCCAGCCAAGTGGCCTATTGCGCCGCAATCACAGCCTGCATGCGACGTCATTATCCTCTCTTCTGTTGTCGTTTTGTCATTGTTTTTCCATTCTCGTCTGTTGTTTCCTGCCCTGCTTACCTGCTTACTTGCTTACTTGGTCATTAGCTCGGGGTCCCACTCCCTTGTCCCCTTCCCCACAGCGGACATTGGACCCAATTTCTCATCCAATGCTGAATACGGAGTAAGTGCACAAAGTGGAGACGACGAGGTTCAAGTACTCGTAACGCGTACCTTGTACCTGAACGAGGGCCCCTATTTCCGTGTACTCGTATCACCTTGGCGGCATGCGTGAGAAGTCACATGACTTTTTATCGATTTGGGCGGTCAGAGGCGGCAGGTCCCCATGTAAGGCGGTCGGCTGTGGCAGAATAGGCACACCCCACTGAAAAAGTTGGGCAGAAACTTTGCCAGCCCCGTCTATCACGGCATTCTTGCCTCTGGCAGCCAGATCTCGAAACCGTTCTGTGCACGCATCACGAGCCCCCCTCGATTTCCCCGACCACAATCCTTTCCCCAGTCCCCGCCGCACACCATGTCCGACACGGCTGCAGCCCCCGCGGCTCCGGTGGCATCGATCCCCAAGTCCCTCGGCCTCCGCAAAAATGGTGAGCCTCCCTCCTCTTTTTTTCCTCCCCACGACGTCGAGACGGCATCTAACAAAACTACCAGGCAAGCAGTGGCATGCGCCCAAAAAGGCGTTCCGGCCCACGGCCGGCCTCACGTCGTTTGAGAAGCGCAACAAGGAGCGCATTGCGCTGGCGGCAATGAAGGCCAAGGAGAAGGAGCTCAAGGACGAGAAGGCGGCGGCGCACGAGGCGCGCGTCACCGTCATCCGCGAGCGGCGCAAGGCCAAGGAGGAGAAGGAGCGGTACGAGAAGCTGGCGGCCAAGATGCACCACAAGCGCATTGAGCGGCTAAAGCGCAAAGAGAAGCGCAACAAGCTGCTGCACACATAATGAGTTTTGCTGGCCGGTCACGTGGCCTGGACGGTCTTCAGCCCGGCTGGGAAGGCTCATCCGGTGCCGCACGACAAGGCTGCAGTCGTCGTTTTTGCGTCTCTTGCGTCTCTTGCTTCTCTTGCTTCTCTCTGCCGCTTCTTTTTGTTTCCTCCATTGTTCACCATTTTCTCTTGCTATCCTTTTTTCCCCAATCCTCTTCACTGCTGTTTTGTTCTTATGAATTGGGCGTTTGGGGGTTTCAGGCATACATTATTTTTAACGTCTCCTACAAAAGCAGCCTTTGCAATGATCAATACAACTATTTTGAGTTCAATTAAAAATAAAAAAGAAAATGTCTGGATTTACGGAGTAATGTCAGCCGTCTCCCGCGAGGCTGGCCCCTATAGTAAATTACGAGTACTCCAGGCGGCTCCCCGTAGTTCCCCCAAAGCCACGCTTGTCGGTGGGGCCTTTTCATGTGACGCTCCAGCCGTGGCAGCTGCCAATTACGTCGCTCGGCAGCCCTGCCTACTATGAAGTACCATTAAACGCCTGTAGGTCATCGCAACGACACGGCACCAACGACAACGACACGGACGACGCAGACGCAGACGCAAAAAAGACTGGCCGTAGCGCATTGCCCTGCCGTCGCGGGCCCCTTCCTTTTTTTATTTTTTTCATCTTTTTTCTCGACTGACTCCGCGACATTGCACCCCGTCGACAGCCATGTCCAACACCAACAACTTCTTCCTATCGGACGGCAACGCGCTGCCGAGCGGCGCCAACGACATCGCCAACGACACCGCCGATGCCGAGGCAACACCCCGCCGTCCGCTGCACAGATTCACGCGCTCGCTGTCGGGGCTGTCGGCGCCCCTGCGTCGCGGCCGCTCGAGCCACAAGCGCGACCGGGACAACGGGGTCCAGCAGCTGCAGTCGTCCGGCGTCGGCCGCGGCAGCATCGACAGCATAGCCAGCACGGCCAGCATCGACAGCCGAGACGGCCGAGGAGACGGCAACAAAAACTACAAAAACAGCAGCCCCAGCCCCCATCCGGCCACGACGGCCGCCGCCGGCCGCCCGTCCAGCACGGCGTCGAGGACGCTCGCGGCACGGGCGGCGCGGGCCTCGCCGTCGCAGAGTCCGCGGCTGCTGCCGCTCGACAGGTCGCGGACCGCGGGCACGGGGAAATCGACCGGCACATCGGGCACGTCAGGCACGTCGGGCACGTCGGGCACGTCTGCCGCCGGCAACGAGCACTCGCCCGCGCCGTCGCTGCGCGGCGGCCTGGCCTCGGCCGCGGTCAGTCCCAGCCTGAGCCACCAGCCCAGCGCCCAGTCCAACGACCCGTCCCACGACCCTCACCAGCAAGGACAGATAGCCTCGGCGCCCGCGTCGCCGTCGCTCCCGCCCCAGTCGCCCCTGCACCACCAACAACAACAACACCATGCACACCACCACCCCCATCGTCCACATATCCATCGCCACCACCACCACCACCACCACAAGGAGAAGTCGCACCGGCAAAATGGCAGCACGGGGTACGCGGGCGGCCACGCCACGACGGTCGCGGCCCTCGCGGCCACCATGTCGGCCGTCGCCGCTGCGTCGCCGACAATCCCCACCATGCCCAACCTGATTGTGGGCGACGGTGCACCCGTTGACGAGTCAGCTGGCGCCTCCTCTGCACCGGGTGATGCCAAAGGCTTGTCACTCGAGACGGCAGCAGCGGCGGCAGCAGCAGCAGCAGCCGCCGCTGCAGCAGCCGCATCCGCGGCCGAGACGGCGGCTCCGCCGGCCGTCGACGCCGAGGCCGTGGCCGCCGTGGCGGCGGCGCTGCACAAGATGCAGCGGCGCCAGACGCGGCAGGCGGCGCGCGTGCTGCAGGCGACGGCGGCCGACATTGACGCGCTGTCGACGGCGACGAGCCAGCGCCTGGACGCCGCGTACGGCTCGATCCTGGGCCGCATTGCCGCGCTGCAGGAGACGGTGCTGGCGCTGCGGTCGCTGGCGGACGCGGCGCGCGAGACCAACGACCGGTTCACGTCCGAGGCCGACGCCATTGCGCGCGAGCTCGCGCACCAGGTTCTTCAGCTGGAGGGCGATACTACGACAAGCAGCAACAAGGTGACCCCCGACGAGCAGCAGGCGCGGCTCGAGCAGCTCAGCGCGCGCGTGCAGGCCGGGCGGCAGGCGATCCAGAGCCTGAGCGCGCGCGTGGAGAGCGTGCGGGCGCGCGTGGGCCGGTGGGAGCGGGCCGACAAGGGCTGGCAGGAGCGCACGCGCCGGCGCATCCGCGCGCTCTGGGTGATCATCCTGGCGACGGTGGTCGTGGGCGCGGTCGTGCTCGTTGTGGCGGCGCGCGTGCCGGAGGAGAATAATAGCAGCAGCAGCAGCAGCAGCAACAAGGACGGCGCACCACGGCCCGGCCCGCCGGACTTGTCGGCACTGGCGGCGCCGGCCGAGCCGTCTCCTCCGTTCAGGCTGGCGTTCCCCAACCACACCAAGGCGGAGGCGGCCGTCGACGACGAGCTGCAGCACTTGTTTGACGAGTTATGAGGCTGTTGGCAGCACATCTACGGCGTTTTTTTCTCTCTATTTTCCTTTTTTTCTTCTTGAGTTTAGCATAGCCAGTTTGATTCTTTGTTTTCGGGTTGTATTCTGCCAGGAGTTACTATTGATAACTACTCGTCCAGGTGATGAGAGTTGCTTTTCCTACACGAATTCTGGCGAGAGCCAACTTTGCACGAGATGGAATCATATAGACATCATAATAATAATAAGAATAAATAAACGAAAATCAACACGTATCCCAACTGGTCCATAAGATAACAAGGCAATAAACAAGCTGAAATAAAATAAATGGACAATAATAGACAACACATAATACCGCACACATGGACGTTGGGTATCGCAAGTCGTAAACGAAAGAAAAAATAAAAAGAATAATAAAAAAAAAAACAAAAAAACGACCTAATAAAACCCGCCCGCGTGCTCGCTCTTGTTCTCGTCGACAATCATGACGCGCTTCATCTGGCGCAGAAACTCAGACACAAAGTCCTCAAAGTTGATGGTGATGTAGCCGTCGCGGTCGTCGTCGTACTTTTTAAACGTGTCGGTCATGCGCTTGAGCGTGATGCACGACTGCATAAACAGGTCAAAGGTGATGACGCCCTTGTTCTCGCGGTCGTAGAAGCGGAACAAGAACTCAATGAAGCTGTCCGACAGGCGGTACTGGAAGGACACCAGCGTGTTCTTGAACTCGGCCAGGTTGATGTTGCCGCTGCGGTCCGTGTCGAAGCGGTTGAAGATGGTGCGCCAGCGGTCCAGGAACTGCCACAGCCCGACAAACTCGCTAAAGTTCAGGTCGCCGCTGCGGTCGCTGTCAAACATGCGCACCATCATGTTGACCGTGTATGCGTCAAACTTTGTGCGGTCGCTGTTGATGAGGTTCTGCGCCAGTTGTTTTTCCGTGATGACGCCTTGTCCTGGGGGGGTTAGCTGTTGTTCGTAAATTATCGAAAAATAAAGTAAAAACAAAAAACAAAAAAACGCACTGTTGGTGTCCAGCCCGTTGAATATGTCGCGCAGCTGCTCCGTGGTCAGCTCTTCCTCGCCCTGGTACACCAGCGTGGGGCTCCGCAGCGGCTGGAGGTGCTGCTGAGTCGTCGGCGAGGCCCGCATCTGGGGCGGCACGGGCGAGCGCGGCGGCAGCACATTGTTCGCACCCGGGCGCGGGCCCGACGGCAGTCCGACGCGACCGCCGCCACCACCGCCACCACCACCACCACCGCCGGCACCGGTGTTGTAGGGGTCGCGCGGGGGCACGGCGGGCGAGTGGCTACGCAGATACTGCTGCTGCTGCTGTTGCTGCTGCGGTGGAGGCTGATTGTACTGCTGTTGCGGTGGAGGCTGGTTGTACTGCTGTTGCTGGTGCTGGTGCTGATGCTGCGAAGGGTGGTTATATTGCTGCTGCGGGCGCTGCTGCGGCTGCTGGCGGTACTCTTTCTGGGGCGGTGCCGGTGCCGAAGACGACTGGCTTCCTTTCTGATAGACGGGCCATGTTAGTCAAAAAGTCAACCGGACTGCAGATGGCAGATAGGGGTGGATAGGGGAGGGAGCGCGAGGGCGCAAAGATAACGTACCTTTTCAGGCTCAGCGAACCTGCGTGTCCGCAAAAAAAGAGACGACGTTAGCACATGAATCCTACCCGTCTTGAACAAGAGCCTGAAGAGCGGTGCTCGCTTACCATGGGAGCGCGTCCGGGTTGTGAGGGTTCTGGTAGGCCATCGGGACGGAGGACGGAGGACGGAGGACGGGGGACGCGGCGGCGTGTGCACTGTGTTGTGGGTTGGGACCTTGAGGGGGGGTGGCTTTCGTGTCGTGAGTGCGTAGGGTCGCGTTTGAGAACGAGGCGGGAACTGTCAATGGTTTGCGCGACGAAGAATAGGGATAAGGAGTACGACGTCGGTAGAAATACAACAACGACAACAAGAGCAAGGCGAGCCGGAAGCAAAGATGAGTCAGCTGGGTCTCCGGGGGAAGTGGAGGGGGGGGGGGGGAGTGAGACGGGCAGGTAATACCAAGCACGACCCCTCCACAAAGGCGCCTTGGTATTCCTTCCTCCTTCCCTTTCCTAATACGATAATATGTGATGAACGGGAATGCTCACCGGGACTCGGTTACACGCTACCGTTGCACGTTTCAATTTGGAGTTTATTCCACTTTTTACTTTCACTTTGTTCTGTTTTATTCTTTCTTTTTTTTTTGACTTCTACGACGTACGGTTCTTTTTGGTAGATTTGCCTAACTAATAAACCGTCTGGTCTTCAATAGTGTCAATTCACCTCGAGAACAGGAAGAAAACGGGAACGGGCGAGCGTCGAGGAAGGAGCTACGGAGTACGAGTACATACCCTAGGCCTACTCGTTACCTGGAGCTGGGGGGGAAGGGGCAGTGCTGCACCGCCCGGGGCTGAACAGACAGCACAAGGGGGCAGCCCCCCCTGTAACAAAGCATCGCCTGCTAGAGAGGCATCGCGTCAGCACCCTCACCCTCTCTATCGCTCTATCACCAGATGCTGGTGCACCGCGTTGGAGGTCATTGCTCTCTGTCTTTGTTTACTCTTGTTAGATCGTTTCCTTACTTCGTTATACTCCCACTACCTACGTCGTAAGCAATTCCCTGGCCCGACACGTAGGTGTACTTTTTTTGGTCATCCGGATTGCACATAGAGACGAGGCTGTAATAGCGGCAAGGCAGCGAATGAGCTGAATCACATAACGAGCTTCGTGAGGTGGCTTATTCGTGACAATGTGAGATGTGGCGTCCCAATAGTGCCGCTTCCAATCGAGATAATGTATGTGAAGAGGTGTATGATTGGCTGCGTCTACGAGTACTTTGTACGCGTATAATGCATCCATTGATGCAAAAGATACGAGGCTGAAGAGCAATTCTGTCATTCTTTCTGCTTGTGCCTTGCGCTTTGGGCCAAGGCTGAGTTATATTGGCTGTCTTGGCCTACAGCTCCAGGCTGAGACGATGAAAGACCCAGCACTGGAACACTGGGACGCCTTACGAAGACCTCACCAGTTGGGAGTGAAGATGAATTGATTATCGTAAAAGCTGCGCCCGTCGTCGAGTTTGGCCGTCCCGTCAATATTACGCCATGCGCCGTTGTAGTCACCGGCCGACTTTTTTATGCTACAATCTGCGGTGCACGAGCCCCTGCCGAAGCCGGCTGCGGGTGGCGGCCCTCTTTAGGGCCGATCGGGACATGTTCCTTAGTGTCCCATTCTCGGGAATTGCTATTAGCACACTGCCTGCCCAAATTTCGTGATTTTGGTCTCGTCTCCATACTCCAAAGCCTCGTGCGCCGCATTCTCTCTTCCTTTCTGTTCTTTCTGCGTTGCTTTGCGTCTGGCTTGTTTTTTTTTTTCCTTTCCCTTCTGAAAGGACACAGACACCACTGACCGCCTGTCAACCCCCCCCCGTCATGACATTAAACCAGCCGCCATCGCCGGCCGCGGCCGAGAAGCCTGCGGCGGCTGATGCTGCACCGGAGCCGCCTGCTGGCGAGTTTTGGATTTTCGGCTATGGGTGCGTACCCCCCCTCGTTGCTTTTCATGTCGTATCTCCCCCTACCACTGCCGGCCTTATGATGTCTCATATCACTCCTCTCTTATTATTGTTTGAAATTTCATACAAGCCCGCGTCTGCTTCTTTCCCTTCCTCCCACTGACCCTTTACATACAGGAGCCTCATCTGGAAACCGCCACCGCATTTCGGTACACCCCTCTCTCCTAACTATTCTTACCCTCACCATAAAATCTTCAGCTGACTGACATTGATCGGGACAGATCGCCGCGTGCCGGGATGGGTCACGGGCTATGTCCGCAGGTTCTGGCAGGTAAAGTGAACCTCTGCTTCTTTTCTTCTCTGTCTGACGCTGACCCCCCTAGGCAAGGTACTTGACTTCGTACTCCGTATGTTCCCCCCCCAACTTACACTGACCTCACCAAGCCAGGACCACAGGGGCACGCCCGACGCGCCGGGCCGCGTCGTCACCCTCTTGGAGCGCGCCTTCTGGGAGCGCCTGGCCGACCACCATGACACGGCCCCCGACAAGGTCTGGGGCGTGGCCTACCGCATCGCGGCCGACCACGCCGCCGAGGTCCGCGAGTACCTCGACATCCGCGAGATCAACGGCTACACTGTCCACTACACTCCTTTTTACCCTGCTGACGACAGCACCCTGCCGCCCTTCAAGACCATGGTCTACATCGGCACGCCCGAGAACCCCCAGTTCACGGGACCCCAGGACGTCCAGGCCCTGGCCGAGCACATCTTCCGGTCGTCCGGCCCCAGCGGGCCCAACCGGGACTATCTGCTGGGCCTCGAGGCCGCCCTCGACGAGCTGAGCCCGGACAGCGGCGACGAGCACGTCACCGACCTGTCGAACCGGCTGCGGGCTCTGATTGCCCAGGCCGAGGCGTCATGACGTGCCGACCAACGCGGCTAGCAACCGCCAGAAGATTGAGGCTGGGATAATGTGTCAAAATGCCTCCTCTTTGTCTTCTTTTCGAACATTCCGTTTGTCGTTTGTCAGACCAAAATCAAGAAGCACACGCTAGAAGCACATGTAGCTGGCCATCAAGAAGGAACGTGCATCATTTTTTTTAGTTTTCACAAGACACGCTCCAAGAAATCCAGAACAACAGTTAAACTGCCATCGCCTATCTCCAGTTTTGCCCTTTTCCCATATAGCCGCATTTTCCCCACAAGCCCAGAAACCGTAGCCGACATGACCATAACATAACTGACACTGCGAACAAACTATACACACACAATTGGCAGAACAGGGTACGCACAGAACAAGCAACACAAGACACAGCAGACCGAGATGGGTAAGTGAATACGAACCAAGAAACTGAGCAGAAGAAAAAAACAAACAAGCAAGCAACTCATAACGATAAACTTCCAAAGTAATAGCCAAGAGTGCTCATCAGAGCTTCGTCGGGGTCTCGATCAAGTGACCAACATCAGAAGAGCAAGACCCTCATCTTGCCCATGTTTTCGACGCCGAGGTGTCAAAGGCAAGGCCTCTTGGATTGGAGGCGATGAGCCATGGCTTAGTAGCCATGGCTACCCTGAGGAGGCTGCTGCTGGTGCTGCTGGTGCTGGCCAGGCTGTTCCTGCTGCTGCATATCGGGATAGCCGTACATCGGCTGACCCCATCCTATAAGCAATAAAAGCAATGGTCAGCAGACTGTTCCTGATAACCGCGCATCATCCTCCCTCCTCCTCCTCTTCTTCTTCTTTAACATTGTTCACTCAGACTTACCTTGCTGGGGCTGGCCGCCGTACTGGGAAACCTGCGGGGGGTAGCCGCGGCCGTACTGCTGCTGCTGCTGCTGCGGCTGGCCGTACACCGGGTATCCTTGGGGTGCGCCGTAGGGCACCTGGGGGCCCTGCGGCCCTCCATACCCTCCTCTCGGACCGTATCCCATGGGACTGCCACCGCGGCTAGCAAAGCCTCCTCTCGAACCAGAGTCCGCTGCCTTGTCGACACGGATAGTGCGTCCGTCGAACCTGCCAGGGCGTTAGTTACGGTCCAGCTCCAAGTGGGTAAGTGGGTGCGGCGGCTCGTGCGCCTTACTCGACGTTGTTCATCGCCGTGATCGCATTTTGCGCATCGGCATCGTTTGTGTAACGGACAAATCCAAAGCCTCGGCTGCGGCCCGAGTCGCGATCTTTGACAACCACCTAGAGTGAAAAGAGAACAAGTTAGTCGATCAGCACCAGCCCATTGAGCAAACAAACATATTGCGCGTCTGCGGTCCATGCTTTTCCCCTTTTTTTCTTTGATCCAGACCCGAACCCATCTATGATGGCGTGATGACGCAATGGCCTTGGAAAGAAGAGGGGCTTATCTCGACGAGAGTACGAGGGTCACATACCGCTTCATCAACAATGCCAAACTCCTCAAACTTTTGCCGCAACGTGTGCTCGTCTGTGTGCCATGCAAGGCCACTGGCGAGAGATCTTGTTAGTATGACGATGACGAGCAATTCTGGGGACGCCGCAGCGACGCATACATACCCAATAAACAGTTTCGCCATAGTTCCGGTCGGTGCGGTCTAGAGGTCGCTATGCTGGTAAGTTACTTGTCCGCCTTCTTCCACTTGACTGTTAGCTGGTCGATCTCATTCCGATAAAAGCCAGGAAATTGCTGCGCCTAGGGCCAACGAGGAAAAGAACTTGAATAAGAGGCAGAAGGGAAAAGCGCTGGCCAGCATGCCCATTTCTTGCCGGGTGAATGGAAGAATGATCTTTTTTCAGCAGTTCTGAAAAAAAAAAAAAAACAATACCCGTCTGGACTCTGGCAGCCATTCTTCCTCTTTTCGATCCCTTGTTCTTGACGGTGGAAGGCCAAAAGAAGGATGCAAATGGACATGCTGAGCATGCCAGAGTTGGTCGGCTTCTATTCTTGTTTCTTTCCGTTCCCCTTCCCTTCTTCTTCTTCTTCCTCTTCTTCTTCTCCCTCTGGTGATGGTGTGGCGGTGGAATTTGGCTGCACGTACCTCTTTTGAATGTTCCGTCGTGGGTCGAACGTCTCGTGCTGCCTTCTGTTGACCACGAACCTGGATTGCTGAAATGTGCTCTGCTAATGGACTATGAGCCACTAGGATGGATCCTGTGCCCGGGTGACAAGAGAAAGCGTCGTGTACTCTTGGTGTGCTTTTTTTTAGGCCCAAAGGAAGCCGGACAAGGATAACAGTAGAGGCACCAACAGAGTTGCGGTGTCGGAAAATGTGCAAAGGACGGAAAATTACTGCAAGTTGGGAAAGTTGGAAGAAAGTCTGAGATGGAGCTGTTCAAGACTAGCTTGAAGCGTTGATCAAGGCAAGGGAGAGAGGCGCGCGGTTTGTGGGATGGAGACAAGAAAGTCAGAAAGGACGAGCTGCCGCGGGGCGCAGACGAGTTAAGTATTGGATCTGTTATCGAGGAGCATGCACAAGGGCAGGCCAGGGAGAAGGAGGGGAAGGGGAGAGGAAAGAGGAAAGGGCGAACAGCGAAGAGGGAAAAGGGAAACGACTGCTTGTTGGCCAGGCTGGCCAGACCTTGTCGGTCAACTTTTGCACGCTCCCGTTCTGGAAGTGCAGGGAACGCAAGACACCAAGGCGAGGTACGGAGTACTCCGTACATTGCCCACGGCCCTCGTGCTAGAAGGCTCATAGAACACGGGTTGATCCCAATAACGGAAGGGAAGGGTCCAGGGGACGTCACCCATGCCTCCTTCGCGTTGTGTGTGCGTTCTGGCTCGTTTCTTCCCACATGTGCCCTTGCCCTGCTGCACCGGACCCTTCCCGATGATACGTATCCGTACTCAGTACTCCGTAGAGCCTGTACGGAGTACTCGTACTCAACGCAGGGCCAGGGCCGCCGACAAATGTTTCGACAAGCATAATGTGTGTGGCAGCATGGGCCACCCACCCACACCCCCTTCCCCCTCCACCCTTGCCTTTCCACCCAAACCAGTATCATTTTTTTTTTTTTTTTTGGACAGAGAGAGGGCTGCTGTGCTGGGAGCAAGAAACACCCTCCTCCGTGCAGGGCCCCCCTCCCCTGGCTCCCGCTCCCACCGTTGGCTCTGGCCGTTGCCTGTACGAGTGCTCCGTACTGCCCCATGGCCATCATACTCGTACTTGTCCGAATCTGGAAGTCCTGCTCTAAAAGTACCGTCTGCTCACAACCTCTTCTTCACTGCCTGAAGAGCATGCTGGATGGCGGCCATGGCCGGGCGGGAGAGCAGCAGGGGGTCCGTCATGACTTGCGGTGGCCGTGTTGCGGGGTCCCTCGACTCTGTTCCTTGTTCCTCATGTCGACGAGGACGGAGCCTGCCGTACTCGTAGGCATCAGGCACCGTGTTGGTTGCAAGCAGGCACACGCCATGTTAGTGGAGTTGAGGTCGACGTGGGTATCGTAGAACGCTTGGTCTGTGTACGAGTACTCCATACGAGTACTTCGTACATCGTAGTCGGTGGCGGGATGGGGCCCGCAAAGTCCCTTCGGCGCTGTTTTGCCGTTGTAAAGGCACGCGATGCCGCCTTTGTCTACTTGGCCGGCCCCCTATCCAAGGGAGCTCTGACAACCTTCAAGTACTCCGTAGCGAAGTCGCCAAAGAGGGTGTGGTCGCGGGTTGGGGTCTCGTGGGGCGTTGGCCTCTGAAATGGCAGCATTCAGCGGCCACTTTGCCGGATGTGACAGGCTGTTGTTATGCACTGGCCATGCCCGAACAAAGTAATTTTCGCGAGAGCTGCTTCAAGCTCTGTGAAGATGGCATAAATATCTCGCCAGCAAATCAGTTTCACAAGACCTTGCATCTGCGAACACCCCCAGAAGAGGGCAGTTTCCGGTCGGCGTGATGCCCACAGAGAAAGGTTGACGCAGCCAGCGGTAGAGTCTTCCTGTGTCGAGTTTCAGCCTGGAGGTGATGCCTAGGCCAGTTCTCCCTGATAGGGTTGCCCAGATGTGAATACGAAGAGCGATGCTTCTCTTTCTCTTTTTTTCCTTTTTCTCTCTTTTTCTCTCTCTGAATTGATCTGGCTTCCCCGGCCCCCTTGCTGGGACATGCGTAGGCTTAGCAGCGGGGGTGGCACCCTGGCACATGCAACGCTGACACACAGACGTTCGGTTGGCTTTGTGGCTGAATATAAGTGAAACGACGGGGTTCCTGATTCCTGATTGTGGCCATCTGCTTGTGGAAAGCGGTTTGGGGATTAGAAAATGGCATCTTAGCAACGCTTTGTCATCAGCATGTGTTCTCGCGAGGTAAAAACAAAAAGTGTCTTGGCTTCTTGAACGAGGGATTTTCCTTCATTTTTCCATCTTCCTTTTTCGACAGAAGAAGAAGAAGCGATGTATGGAAGGCGACATACCCTGGTATCGAACATGAATAGGCTCGCTGCAGAAGATCACAGCAGGATACGAAACCGACAGGGTAGAAATCGTACACAACAATGTGAAACTGCCACTTGTTGGGAAGCTAGCAGGTTGCTGTTTCTGTCGGACGGGTGTGCACTTCGTGTATGTTGGTTGCCATCTTGGCAACAAGCCACTCCCGCCGCCAGCGTCGACTTTCAAGAGGCATCATGGACTGCATTCAGAGGTACTCGTAGCCAGGCCATAGATGGTGCGATAGCTCACTGTGGTAGCTCCCGCTTGGAGTCCCGGCCCTCCTACTCCGTATTTTTTTTTTCGGCAGCTAAGACTGCCCCCTTGTGACGATAATAGAAAAAATGAAACAAGTGGCCAAGGGTGCGGTCAATCGAGCGCAGGAATCACGGAGGCAACACGGACAAATACCGGCAACCGCAAACAGGCACAGCTGTGAGCAGCATGGACGTGTTTTGGAAGAGGCCACCCGGGTCTAAGCGACGGTGAGAGCCTGGATGGAATCACAGTCTCGAAGCATACGAGTACTCGTAGTAGCATGGAGATGTCAGTTCAAACAGCAATTGGGGGGGGCGGCAAAATAACCGATGTAGAAAAGGGGTAACAGCAAGGGAGCAGTGCTTGCGGGGACATACCCGTTCCATTCTTTGGTTTTTTCCTTTTTTTAGAATAGGCATGTTTGGGTCTGTGGTTGGGCTGCACATAAAACTCCGTACTTGGATCTTCGATACACGATCTGCTGCGCCGCGGCAGGGCTGTGGCATATAGACGGGGGTGGGCATATGTGAAATCGCGAGTGCATCATGCGACTGCACCCTGAATGGAGCCGCACGGGAACCATCCCTGAAGACGATCGTGGACCTGTGACCGCCTGGCGAGGTGGGCGTGGATAGACTTTGCCCGTAAAATGCCATGTGAGATATTTGCCGTGTCCGGCCCAACAGCCCATTTGCGAGACAGACCGTTCGTAGGCCTTGGCTGCCACGCGCCGTCGCAGGCAGGGCTCCCAAGCACTCCGAGCGTTGCCCCGCCGAAAGTGACGCCGGAGTCACATCGATGTCCCTCTGCGGGACTGCGAGGTCAACCAAGAATTTGTCAATGATGCAAATGGAGGCAAGTGCTGTGGGTTCCCTTGGAGCGTTGCTTTGACGCTTTCGAGAAGCCTTGCCAAGCAATTCCGAATGGGAAGCTCCGTGTTGGTGTGGTTCTCAGTTGGAATACGCAAAAACTTCCCGCTGTTCCCGGAACCACATCTTGCCGCGCGCACTGTTTCGTGTTAGCTGCAGGTCTTCGTATTTGCCCTGCTAGGGCAGTGACCAGAACTTCCTAGCCTCAACTGCTTCTTGTGGCATGTTTGTTCCGACACTCCCAGAATAGACAAGCATTGGGGTGGTTATTTTTTTTTTTTTCTCAGTGTCGAATGCTGATCGTGACATTGGATGTGCGTGATCGATGGAATGGGGTCGCAGCACAAAGTAAACACACCCTGTGGACCAACAAAACCAGCAAGGGTCAATATAGCAGGGGGGTAAGGATTTCAAGGCTCGGCTCGCTTGCCATGTGGAGGGAAAGGGCTGGGAACATACTCGTAATAAGCACCAACGACGGCCAAGCAATGCCACCCGGGGGATGTGGACGCAGGGTGTCGCCGGGTCCCAGCCATGCAAGGCAGTCCATGCTAGCCAAAGCGATGTGCCCTCCGTCGTCTCTTGGAGGCCCTCTTTTTGCGCGGTCCTGCGCAATTCACGACGGTGAGCAGCATGGGTTAACAAAAGGAAAGATCGCGGGCATGGATATAATCCGACGTTCGGCTGAAGCGAATCGGGGGGCTGCGTAGCAGGCTGTTCCCGGCGTGATGATGTCCAGGCATTGATACAAGGATAGATGAGGCCAGTTGCAAAGGGGGCTGGACGCCGATGACAAGATGATGAGACAAAGATGGGAGAAAACAGGAGAGGAGAGAGTGAAAGAAGAAGACCGAAAGGGGGTTGAGGCAGAGATACCCAGACAGGCAGGGGCCTCGAGCAGAGGTCCCAGTCGAGGAAGGCGCCATCAGCGTGGCTTGAGACACAATATTAAGTAAGAGCAAGCGGGGAAGGAACGATACTGTACACAAGACAACTCACGACCGATGTTAGTGTAGGCGCATCTGCTGTTCTTGCCTTGTATTTAGTCGATGATGCCGGCTGTTCTTGCCTCCTCCGTCTGGTTGATGATGCCAGCACCTTCCTCTTACGTCTGTCTCAAAGATGGTCACCTTATTGTTTCCACCACGTAAAATTACAGCTGTTTAGTATTATAATATCGGTTGTATATAAGATACACAAAGAGCAGCCGCACACGTTCATCTAGCAAAGTAAAGATACGCCAGACCCTATGCACCTCCGTTCATGAGACATCGTAAAACCCAGATGCGTCCAAAATAGATATCCAACCATGATCGGCCATGGCCATGTTTATAGCCGATGCAAAATAAACGCCATGCTTGTGGGGAAAGATGAGAATAAAGCAAACCAAAAATGAAAAAATGAAAGTAAAATGAAACCATGATGAAAACATGAAAAAATGAAAAAATGAAAAAGAGTACGTGGCTAAGGTAGGCCTTCGATCTCCTCAGGGCTGACCGACGAGACAAACGCATGCCGCAAAAAGTGCAGCCATAGTTTGTTCGTCTTGCTAACAGAGACGTCGTCGGTAGGTGTGTCGGCGACATCCGATTTGCCCGCTTTCCTGCCGATGCGGTAGGCCAGGTCCAGATAGCTGTTCACCGTCATGTCGGCCAGGCCATAGATCTTGTCGGTGAACGTGCTGTACTCGACCTTGTACTCGAACTTGCGCGGCTTGCCCTTCTTTGGCTGCTTGTCGCCGTGCTTGCCCTTGCGCCACTTGGAGACAGATGCATCGCCGTCGGCCGCGTCGCCGGTAAACCCGGGATCAAGATTTTCATCGTCCTCGTCCTCGTCCCCGCTCGTCATGTCGTTGTTGAGGTATGTCAGGTTCGCAAAGTACTGCGTGTACCCGACCAGAGTCAGGGCCTGCGGAGAGTATGCCGGGCCCGGGCGGGCTGTCTTGGATGGGCCGCTGGGGACGACCACGCTTGGAGGCTTCTTGCCGCTTGTGTCAGTCTTTCCGTGCTTCGTTGTCTGCTCGGCTTCATCATCCGCCTGCATGTCAAAGTTGACTGGCATGTACGGCACGCTCATGGGCCCGTCGGCCCAGACTGGTGAGTCCTCGATGCCGGATATGTTGTACTCGACAATGCGCAGCGAGGGCAGGTAGTTGGGCACAATGCTGGGTGCGACGAGCGACAGCTGGTACCGCTCGGACCATTTCTTGGACAGGTTTGTGTTGTCTTTGCCCTTCTTGCCCTTCCTGCCCTTCTTGCCTTTCTTGCCCTTGCCCTTGTGGCCCTTCCTCTTCTTGCCTTTGCCCTTCTTCTTGATTTCAGCTGCCGCTTCGTCACCCTTGATGGTCACCGGCTTAGGCAGCTTGGACCAGGCGCTGCGCAACTCTTGCAGATAGTCGGCCGTCGACATAATGTCCATCTCGTCCTCCATTGACGTGCGGGCAATGATCTCTGGCTCGTCGTCATCCTCGTCGTCATCCTCGTCGTCCACATATGCATCGGTGCCGAGGAGGCCATAGTTCAAATCCTTGGTGTCCTGGAAGATGAAGTGGTCAATGTTCATGTGGCCGTACACACCACCGACAACGACGTCGCGGAACTGGCGCAGCCAGAGCGTGTACTTTTGCCAGCACGTCTCGTCCCACAGCTGCTTGCTGCCCGTGCGCGCAGGCGGCACGTGGCTCATCAAAATGGCCTTGACGCCGCGCTCGCGCATGAACTGCAACTGGATACGCAGCCACTCAAGCTGCTTGAAGCCTGGCTCCGTCGGGTTGACGCAGTCGTCGACGCCCGCGTTGCGATCGAAGAAATAAAGCGAGTTGAGGCTGAAGACAGCAAGGCGGTTGGGGATGACTTCGACATAGAACCAGCCACCAAACTCAAAGGAGTGGCGCTGCTCCTGGGGAATAAAACGGTCCCAAGTATCCGAATAGTGCTTGAGCCACTTATTGGGGCCGGGTAGCAGAACATTGTGTGGCAGTATGTCGTTGTTGCCGAGCGTGGGGATCACGGGGATCGCCAGGCCCTGGCCGGACGGGTCTTGGAATACGTGTGCAAACTTGTTGGCAATGTACTCGTTGGAGCCCTGAACTTGGGCAGGCGAGCGCGGGATCTGCTCGTCGCTGTCGTGGCGCGCCGAGTCGCCGGTCCAGATGACAAAGTCAATCTCATCGCGCACATGTTCGGCAATCCAGTCAAACGTGGCGTTGATAAGGGAGTAGGGGGCGTCGCAGTCGGAGGTCTCGGCGCCGTATGTGCCGGCAGGGCCGTGGCCGCGATGGCATGCGCCTTCTGCAGAGGTCGACGAGTGCACTTTGTAAAAGTCGTCGGGATGGAAATCTGCAAGAGCAATTAGTCTCTATGCCTGGACACGTGCAGCTGTTATCGGTCGCGATAACAAGTACCGAAGAGGGTGTGCGACAGGAACAAATTGGCGGATGTATATAGAAAATTTTAAAAAGAGGCTCACCTGTGATATGCAGAAACTTGCCGTGCAGTTTCCGCGGACCGGCGCCTGTATTTGCGGGCGCAGCAACGTCCGCGTCAGCAAGGCCACCCAGCACGCGCTGTGATGGTGGCTGATCTTGCTCGCCCGGGGAGCCCAACTGCGACAGCACAGATTGCGGCAGACGCAGCGGACTTGCAAAGGCTGCACTGCTGCAGAGGAGTAGAGGGATGAGTTGTGATAGAGACAATGTTCTAATAGAGGAGGAAGTTGAGGATGACGAGGGCGACGTCCGCAGACGCCGAGAAAGATGCGGCTGCATGACAGGGATGCGACGATGCCCAAGGTGAGACACGCGGAACAGAACGAGAAGCTATGCGACCATGCGGCGCATTGGTGGTTGTGGACGAGAAGGCGTCGATGCGGCCGTGGGTAGAGTTGAAGAGAAAGCCAAAAAAAAGAAGAAAAAAAATGCAGAGGAATGTAATATGCTGGGGGGTAGAAAGGCGACAAAGGGGAAAAGAGGTGCGGGCTCTCTCTTTTCCTCTACCAAGGAAGGCGCAATGGACTCTTGGCCGGTTGTGTCGTGTGCCAGTGGATCCCGATCTTTCTGTGCTTTTCTGTCTGTCTCTGCGTCTGTCTCGTCTCGAATTTCGGATTTTTCGTTACTGTTCTTTCAATCGTGATTCTTCTTGCCCATCGTCCCCGACGGAATCTGTATCTGTATCTTCAGTGTTGTCGTGGGCACCCCGGATTTCGTGTTCTCGCACGGGTGTCGTGTTTTGGGTTTGCCGTAGGTGAAAGAAGGCGAGTGGAAAAGGGAGAAACGAAACGAAAAGAAGTAGAACAAGAAAGAGAAAGACGAAGAACAAGCAAGAAAGAGGACGTCGTGTGAAGAATGCTGCCGTTGCCGAATTTTGGTCTCTCTCTCTCTCCTCTTTGTTGTGGTCGATGGTTTTCCAAATATTTCTGCTGCTGTCTATGCGTTCTTGGTATGCTGCGTGATTGGCGCGCGCCGTGGAAGAACAGGGGCTCCTTTTGGTGCGAAATGTGACAGGCCAGGCAGGCACGTGCAAGGCTGTCACGGCAAAAAGTGACGTAGTTGCTGACACTTGGGGAAAAAAAGTTTCGCAGCTAGAACTGAGAAATGGCACTGGTTCCAAGAAGCTGCGAGAGAAAGGCAGAAGTGATTGCAATCAAGAAGAACATTCAGGTGGGAAGAAACGCAAAAAGCCACAGACCGTCAGAGCGCCAAGTCACCGACATCACTCGCCGGCATTGCGCTCGAAATCATGTATATTTACCCCATCGTGCAAGTGTGCGCCAGTGCGTTCCCATACGCACAGTAGGGTACAGAGAGAGAGGTTGACTGCCACTGGGCATGCATGACCTGCAATCTTACTCGACTTGTCCACTCTCGCGTACGAGGCGCCGCGTCGTCTCAATACTCGTAACCCCTCGCACCCAGTCGTTCTGCCCACCTGCTCGTGCTGCGGCTGTGAAGCATAGCTTGGCTGCCACCGCTACTAGTCGTAGCCGCCCCCGTTAGTCCGGGGCGTGATGTTGGTTATTAGTGGTGCTGGCCAATATCTGTCCAGCATGGTCCCACGTGTGCGGTAGATCGCCGCCGTGGAGAGCAGTGGCCAAGTGTTCCCACTACTCCGTAGACTTGACACCTGCCACACGGAGATGATCAACACCTCTTCTTGCTGTGTCGTCTCTCTCGATCCTCTCGCTCTCTCTTCGATCTACTCCGTATCGCGCTTTTTACCCTTGTTCTTTTGCGCGTGAGAACAGTTAGAAAAGATATCGCAATGCAAAAAAAAAAAAAAAAGACAGGAAAAGAACTGGAGAGGAACTGGAAAATAATTGGTCGTCGTCTCCGTCGTCGGAAGAGCTCAAATAAACACACCGCATTGGCTGTCACTTATTAATAACGGCCCTACTATTTCTTCTCGTGACGTTGAAGTTGATGAGAAACGCACTCGCACAAAAACGATGGAGATGTTCGTACAACATGAGCGACAGCAAAAGTGGGCCATCCACAACGCCACAATTCAGCCACTCCAGAGACTCCAGAGACTCCAGCCACATTCCCCCCCCTGCTACGAGTATTTAATGGCCCACCAGAAAATCTCTGTCGCCTGAAAACCCCTCTCTGCTCTTTCTTTCTTCTTCAACGCACCGCCGCGCTCTGGACGGCCACTTTTAGTAGCCGTCGGCTCCATTCTCTCGCGCCTGGATCTGTTTGAGCGCGGGTGCCAGAAGAAATTGAAAACACAATCCCGCTCGTTTGAGGGTATCCAGAGAGAGCCAGTTTATTTGGCTTTTCAAGGATGGGTTCCTATGGTTTTTCGCGGGTACAATTTTGCTGCAACACGTATGGTGTGCTGGCGTGTCGGCGTTCTGTAGTAATAAGAATTCAGTTGACAGAGATGCACGGATTCGCTGTCTCGCAGGCGTGTATGGCGTCGCGTGGGCGGCTTGCGCATAGCTGCCGCTGAGGCAGAGTATTCACCTTGCCACCTGGGCACGACGTCACTGCAGCCGTTTCTACGAGTACGACGTGCATCGTACTACGCAGTATAAAAATAGACAGTACGAGTCTGCTTGCGTGTTGTTGGTGACCAGTCGTCAGATGTCTGCGAGAAGTGATCGGCTTGCGCGGAAGCAACGGATCACAGGGCATCGGATTGTACTCGTAATAAGGGATCCGCTCCGCGCATACGGCGGCATACGGCATACATAAACACACACACCGGCAGTCACGAGATACAATCTTCTAGCAGCGATGGAAAAGTAATTGGTTATATTGAACGTCGGAGCGTGGTAGCTACGAAAGCATAAGGAGCGTCAAGAAGAGAGAAAACGTTTCAGTACGAAAAAAAATCCGATATCAGATAAGGAAAGAAAATCACAGTTAGATAAAATGCAAAGAGAGTGTCGTAAAACGCCATCCGCCCACGGGTGCCTATAGGCTTGTCTGTGGAAGCCATATTTAAAAAAAGGGATATCGAAAAAGTATGTGCCGAGAAGTGAAGGAGGTCATAAGAAAAGGGCGCGCATGAGAGCAGGCGGTGGTGTTGCTTTGTGATCGTGGGATCCCGAGTTCGTCGGAATGGCTAGATCCAAATGGCAACGGGCCGCTCCACGTGCTCGGCGGCAAAGAAGCAGCTCTGCATGCTCTCAATGTCGCGGATGTATGACTCAGCACTGTACTTCTTGAGTCCTTGACGAACCATGTCGGCCTCCTCTTCGCTCAGCAGAGCTCTGATCAACAGCGTCTCTGCATCCTCCTCCTCCTCCGCCTCCTCCTCGATCGGGGCCTCGTCCTTGACGAGCTCCTCGACGAGCTCCGAAACCTGGGCCAGCTCCTGGCCAAAGGGGTGCGCGTCCGAGTACTCCTTCTTGTGTGTCGACGGAGGCGCGCCGGTCACCAGAGGGACTGACGACGAGACGGCAATGGGCGATGAGATGACGAGCTTGGTCGACGGCTGGCGCGACATGGACGACGCTCTGCTGGTGTTGGTGCTGATGCTGGACGACCGCGAGAAGCTGAAGCTGCCCTTGCTCGACAGCGAGCGCGACGAGTTGTCCGACTTGAACGACCGCGAGCGGTGGCGCAGGATCTCGTCCGACGACCGGATGGTGTGTGAGGGCGCGCGCTGGGGAATCACGGGCGCGGGCCCGCTGGAAAACGGCGCCGGCGACGAGCTGCGTGCAGGGGCGACATCCTCGGACGACGCAGTCGCAGCAATGCCCAGGCCGAGCGTCTGGCTGGCATGCTTCGGCGGCATAAAGTAGCACGACAGGTGGTTGGGCTCAGGCGACAGGGAGCGCTTGTGGTCGCTGTTGCGGGGAAAGGGCGTATCCGGACTGGTAGGCGGTGTGGAAGTGTTGGTCTCGCCCGAGTCCGACACCGAGTCAGACACCTCATCGTCGGACTTGATACCGGCACTGCCGGGCGGCGAGGCTACCATCGGTTGTGGTGCGGCGGCGGTGTTCGTCTTGGGGCTGGCAGTGCTGATGTTCTCGCCCGGGACGATATCGGGAGCGTTGTAGGACAGCATGTTGGTGGTGTGGGTGAGCTCGACAGGGCCTGAGATCTTGTTGCGGATGGACTTGGCCGTCTTGCTACGGTGGAGGAAGCTGTCGACAGACAACGGGAAGCCACCGCTGCTGCTGTTGTGGTGGTCGGCAGTGAACGAGCTGACCGACTCGCGGTCGAGAGTCCGCCGCGCGCGGCGGGTGGTGAAAGCTCTTGCGATTGACATTGTGTGTATTTTTGAGATGTTGAGATGTTGAAATGTTAGGATGTGAAAAGACGTTTCTCTGGGAAAACGCAAAATGAAAAAAGACGGCGTAGAAGAAGTGAAAAGATTGGTGTGAAAAGTGAGATCGAGGTCAAAGATGACGGATGACGGGCCGAAAGAAAAATGAAGAAAAATGAAGAAAATGAAGAAAAATGAATCAGATATAAGACAGAAGCCACAACCCAGTTGTGCGATGCTGCTTCCTGTGTGACGGCGTCAAGTGACAAGCACGGCCAAGGGACAAGAACAACGTTGTTTGTGCAATACCGAAGCGCTTTGTGCCGTGTCGCCTTGATGAGCGATGCGTTAGGATATGACCAATAGTGCGACCACAAAGAGAGCGAGGTGAGCAAAGAAGGCGAGATGGCGGGCGTTGAGGGCGGGACGGCAGTTATCAACGATGATTGGATAGGCTAGGCGTCGGTCCACTATTACCGTTTAGGGAAGGTACGGGCGGCTCGAGGGTATTTTGTCTCCCGAGAAAGGAAAATGACAAGCAATGCGTGTGCGGAACAGCCACACCAGTGATAAGAGAGCGGCGGCAATGCGGGCGAAAGACTGGTTCTGTGCGGTGGCCGGCGTTGCTGAGGAATAAGGACCCAGAGAGGAGCGCGGCGATGGTACCGTTGTAGTTGAAAAAGGAAATGGCGAGTGCGAAAAGTGCGAAAAGTGCGAAAAATGCGAGAATTGAGGAAGGAAAAAAAAACAACGAATGGATCCAGTCCGACGCAGACGATGCGACTGCAGCTGCGAGAGTAGAGCAAGAGAAAGAGCGCGTTACCGTTTTCTTGCGAGTTAGATTTGAAAGGAGCTGTGTGTGTATTCTTGATAGAATCGTTGTAGTGTTGTTGGGTTGGAAAGTATCGAAAGGCCAGCGACGAAGAGCGTGGGCTCGTGGGTGGTGCGTAAAAAGAATGGGTGGGCGCAGATTAAGCGCTGCGTGACGGATGGCTCTGCGGAAGGAGCGATGCAAGCACACAAAAAGAAGAAGAGAAAAGGGGGGGAAAGAAAACGAACTGTGGATGAAAAGGAAAGAAAAAGGAAGGGAATGGGCAAAGGTACAGGATCAGTCAAGATCAAGGAAAGGATGGATGGGAGGGAGAGAGGGTGGGAGGGAGGAAGAGGAATGGGAGCGGGAACGGGAAAAGAGAAGAGGGAAAGGCAAGGGAGAAAAGGAAAGGGGGAATGGACGGCCAAGGGCTAGGAAACACATCTGGGGAAACATCGCATATGAAGGGTGGGAAGACTTTCTGCCTTGTGCGTGGGCGCGATGCTGTGGCCGCGTCGCTGGGAAGGGGGGGGTACCTGGCGTCCCCCTTCCTCCGAGGGCCACTGGGGCTCATCAGGTCCGCTTTCCGCATTCCGCTTTCCGCTAGTGGACCCCTTTTTTCCTGAACGCCGTGTAGATGTACTTGCCAGGTAGTGCGCCGTGCACCCCAAATATAGTTCAGCTACCTGCTATCACAAGTGACTGCAAGGCGCGTGAAAAGAAGAAAGAGAATGAAAAAAGAGAGAGAAAAAAGACAGAAACAACTACCGCTAGCCATAGGCTAGGCTGGGCTAACGATTGAGATTTTCTAGTCTTACACTCGTACTCCGTACCAGTGAACGATAACTGCAGAGTACGGAGTACGACACCAAGTACGAGTACAGTGTACGAGTACGAGTACTCGTATGCATAAGTCTATGCTTCCGTATTTGCATGCTGCTGAGATACGTGGCAAGGACGTGCATGCTGTGTGCTGGGCTTGTGCGGCACATTTGAATTGTTGCCTCTCTCCTCCTTTCTGTTCCGGGCGAGTTCCTTCTAGTTCTGCCAACGGTATTCTGACATGGCATATGCAAGCACTAATTACTGCCTCTTCTGTGTTCAGACGTGCTGGCGCTTGTTCCTCACTTGTTCACATGTACGAGTACTTGTACGAATACAACGTACTCCGTACGAGTAGACAAAGAAGAAACGAGAAACAGAACAGACAAACGAGGAAAGTAGACAAACACGGAGTAGACGAGATGGGCGGGGAAAAAAAACAATACTCCGTTTGGGCTGTTGGTCAAAATCCGCGTGCTAGTGGGTCCATATGCGGTTTGTCATTTCCTATTGGCCAGAACTAATCACTAGCCAGGGGTCAGTGCACCTTGGGTCTTTGTGCCCTCCGTCCGTGTACCTTTTTTCTGCATCTTACTGTGATGTGAGTCTTTATTTTCTGTCGATCGCTTTGCCCAAATTTTATGATAGCCTTCCTTTCTTTGCTCGTCAGTATCTTCCCGGCAGTAGTACTCGTACGAGACTCGCGGGCAGGTGTGTCTTGCTGACCGAGGGGGGCAGAGGCAGCGCACCAGAGACAAAGTGTGTTCAGTAAGCGGTATTTATTACGGTTCATGCCAGGTGTGCACTCGTGTTTACGAGGGCAACGAGGACTGTGTCGCAGTGAGCGATATGCGTACTCGTACATTGTAGCAATGTGGCCATCGTGGAGCCACGACAACGCAACCAGTACGATTACGCGCATGCTGGTGCTGACGTGGATTGGAGCATGGGATGATGGGGGATGAAAGGAGAAGGAGCCATGCAGGCAGGCAAGGAACAAGGAACAAGGTGCCAGGGGGGGGGGTTACCGGACCCAAGAAGACAAAGTGGCTGCAGGGGTAATACGGGTACAATGAACAGCATTTTTGGTCCTTTTGGATTCGGCAGCGGCAGTCTAGAACCGTCAGATGCTTTGCCACCTGCAGTCTCTGTCGTGTTGCCACTGGCTCTGCTCGTAGTGCCGATGGGCATGGGCAGTCTTTATCATCGTCGACGCAATAGTGCAGCCCATCGACAATACAATCCGCTCAAAGGTGGCTCCGTAGAATACCAATATTTGATGGACTATGAACATCGTACCGAGTACGCGTACCTTGTACACAGTATGTGCTCTGTTTTTTTTTTTTTTTTCGCGGCATTTTCGAGTCCCTTCCTTTCTGGGCTGGTCGGTCGGTCGGTCTTTTCGCCTTGGTTGGGTGGGGTCTCTCTCGTGCGCTCCCAGTGGTCAGGGCGATGAAACCAGAAGACCCCCCCTTTTGGCTGCTAGCGCCAGCACTTCTTCCATTGGCTGCCAGCGCGTTTCTCCGTCGTTGATTGGTGCGGTGCCTGGCTGAAACTTTGTTTCACCAATACCGGCCGCGATCGTCTGGTGGTTAAAAGTACGGAAGTACGGAGTACGAGTACGATGCTTTTCCGGGGCTGTGAGTGCTCCCTTTCAAAGTGAAACAGCTGGCAAGGGAGCACAAATAAGAGGATCGCCGACTCTGGCGATCGCGGTAACACACCCTAGCTGGGCCAGATGAACTTGTCTTGTCAAGCCCAGGCCAGCCCTTTTTTTGATGCCAAATATAATCATTTTGTTGGTGTGAGAGGCCGCCACTCCTGCTCTGCCCACGCGTGCTTAGAAAGCACAAGGCACCATCGGGGATTGCATGGCATAGGGCAATGAGACGTCTCAAGGGAAGGAGCCCAGGATATTACGAGTACAAGACAGGAAGCGGCGATCGCGCTGATATCTATTTGCGTCCTGTGGGGACGACCTTGTGGTGATGTCTCCTTTGCTGTCGAGCTCCCGCGTACAATACTTGTACTCGTAGATGTGGTATTGTTTGGCGAATGCTCTGACAAAGGATGCGAGGGAACGACAGTGTGCATTGCGTGCCGATACGGGCGTAATAAATGCGAGAAAGGGAGGGAGGAACAACTAGAGGTACATCACTGCGGGAGACTGACGTATTCGTAGCGAAAGTCTGAAACAAAAAACAGCATGATAAGATGAGAGCTGAAGAAAATAATTGAAATGCCACGATCATGATAGTAGAGCTGAAGAAAAGAAAATACAGGAATGTCGGCGAGGCAAAGGAATTAAATAACATGCCAAAGCTGAAGAAAGGCTGACAAGAAACTGCCAAAAAAGCCGAGGAAATGAGACAAAAAACGACATTAAATTGCTGATCATGAAGAGAACAGCTCAAGGAAGCGAGAATGAGTTGCTATTGAAATGAAGATTTTCAAGACAATAAAACAATACGACGTAAGACTGAATCCCAAATGCTGCAAGAATGCGGACAAGAACCAAAAATAAAATAAAAATAGAAAATAGAAAATAAACAGACAAACAAACAAATCACATGTTTTATTTATTTATATCCTATTGCCTTGACTACTTGCAAAGATTCCACCACATGGCCAAAGGTCACCTCGAAATGCCGTGACGCTGTACGCAGCTATTGGCATGGCCAGAATACACGATGCAACACAGCATGCAACATGTGCACCTGCAGATAGCGTGAGACGGCGGCATCACGTGTCGTACGTATTAGATACTCTGTCCGGTGCGGTGCCATTGCCGGCAATGCTCTGGAGTTGCACAGCCCGTATCAGGGCGCGGTGTCTCTGGTCGCCTGTCAACCGGAGACAGGACGAGGCGACCTGGTTGGCGAGAGCTGGCGAGAGCGGCGAGACATGGTAGCACACAGTAGTAGTGGTTGGTATGATGGGCAGAACTCGGGTCAATACGAGACACTATCAATAACAAAGACACAACAATACCAAACAACCAAAGCAGACCAGCAAACAGTAACCAAAAAGAAGAAAAAAATAATTGCCCAATATGCCCAGAACGTTTGTCTGATCACCTGTGTATGGTTCCCATGCACATGCACATGCCTAGTCCTCCATCTCCTCGTCGTCGCTGCCGCCAATCGCCGCACCCTCGTCCTCGTCGTCGTCGGAGCTCTCGCTCTCATCGTCGTCGTCGTCCGCCACCGCCACGAGCCGCTCCTTGACCGGCTCGTCGCCCGCGCTCGTGCTGGGCAGCTTGTTGGCGAATGCACGACGCACGGCGCCGTTGGTGCTCGTATCCCACACGGTCAGGCCACCCTTGCTGCCGGCCACGGCCACGCGGAAGGCCACTTCGGCGTCGGGCGCAAAGTTGGCCGAGAAGACGCGGCCGACGTCGAGGTTGCGCGACACCACGAGCTGCGGGCCCGTGGTGGTGGTGGTGGTGGTGGCGGTGGTGCCGCTGCTGCTGCTGGCGGCGGCGTTGACGCTCCACAGCTTGACCGTCTTGTCGCCGGAGCCCGTGGCCAGGAAGCCCGGGATGTGCGGGTTGACGTCAAAGGACGACACCGAGTCGTCGTGGGCCTTGAGCGTCCACACGGCCTTGGTCTGGGCCGGGTCGGCGGGCGCCATGCGCACGTCGTGGTAGTGCACGTAGCCGGCCTCGGTGGTGACGTAGAAGCAGTTGGCGTCGTGCGGGTCCCAGCGCACGTTCTCGACGTCGCTCTCGACACCCCAGCGCGCCGACACGGCGGCCTTGCTGTCGGCGGCGCGCATGTCGGCCGCCACAATGGTGCGGTCGTAGCTGCCGCTCAGCAGCACCGTGGACTCGACGGCGTGCCACGCAATCGAGCACACCTTGTCGGTGTGGTACGTGTACGACTTGGCACACGTCGCCGTGTTGAGGTCCCAGAGCTTGACCGTCTTGTCGGCCGACGCCGACGCCAGCAGGTTGCGGTGCTTGCGGTTGGCCGCCAGCGACAGCACGGCGTCCACGTGGTACGCGTCGTTGGCCTGCTTGCCCTTGCCCTTGCTGCGCTTCTTCTTCTTCTTGTCCTCCTCGGCGCCCTGGGCCCCGCGGCCCAGGATCGCGTTGGGGTACATGCAGTCCACTGTGTCCAGGTCCCAGATCTCAATGTCCGGGTCCACCGTGCCGACCGCCACAAAGTTGGCCGCCGCATCGGGCGGCGCCACGCCGCCGTCCTTCTTGCCCACCGCCACGTCCAGCCACTCGAGGCACAGCGGAATCGCCGGCAGCATAATGTCGTGGTGCACGTACAGGTTGTCGGCCTCGTCCTCGTAGACGTACACCTCGAGGTGCGCCAGCTCGTCCTCGATCTTGGCCGCCAGCAGCATGTTGTCCGTCGCCAGCACCTGCAGCTCCTCGCGGTCCTCCTCCTCGTCCTCGGCGTCGGCGTCGTGCAGCGTAATGTAGGGGTCGTCCTTGTTGGACTCGTAGTACGACAGCGACTTGATGTTGCTGAAAATCGACAGCGGCTGGCCATCGGCCACGGCGTCACCGTTCTCGTCGTCGTCGTCGTCGTCATACTTGTCCAGGTTGTATTCCTTCAGGTCGTCGTCGTCAATGTCGATCTCGGCCACCTCTGCTTTTGGCTTGGCCTTGCTGCCCTTCTTTTTTGTGATGGCACCCGCCACCGCCTGCGCCTTGGCCACGGCGTCGCCCTCGCCCTCTCCCTCACCATCGCCCTCGCCATCCTCCTCCTGTGCATCGTCAAGATCCTCCTGGGCATCGTCCAGCTGCAGCTTGGCCAGCTCGGCGATGCGCGCAAACTCCTCCTCGTTGAAGTCGTACTTTTTGGGAAATGGGGCCGCAAAGCCCCGCGGCACCCATGCCGTGGTTGTTATGGTAGAGGCCATTGCAGTTAACTGTCCGTGTGAAGTAGCTGAAATACGAAAAAAAGGAAAAAAAAAAGCTTCAAGTCGGCTTCTTCGTCTTCTTCGTCTTGGGCCCCTCGACGTGGGTGTGGTTGACAAAAAAAATCCTCTTTTGAACTTTTTAGCGGGTCTCAACGATTTGGTGGGGTCATATCTATCTTATCACAGTCGCAAGTACGAAGAGTACACAGGTACTTTGTACTCTGTACTTTTGTGTAAATAGGCCAACACCACAAAAGCTGACAGCTACTCCGTACAACGTCAGATACTCGACGACCTCCCCAACACCCTCATTATAAATACAATGGATCGAGATCACGACCGCCACCGGGACCACGACCGTCGCCGGAACGATCGCGACTACGACCGGCGGGACAGGGGCAGCGACAACTACAGGCGCGACGACCGAGGCGGACGCGACGGCCGGGACAATGGCGAGAGCCGGAGCAACAGAGACGACCGGTTAGCAGGCGGCGATGGACGCGATGGACGTGGCGATGGCCCGAACCCAACTTTCAAGCGACGGAGGCTCAACTTCAATCGCTCCGTGCGCGACGACATTGGTGGCGGCAGCGGCGGCAGCGATCGGTCGTCATCACGAGATTTTTACGGCGGCACAGACACACCTCGAAGGAACAACCATTTCCGATCAGAAACACCACGAGACCGACGCGGCGCGTCGACCCCGTTCCGGGAGGAGGAGCCTGCCGCCGATGGCGAGCCGGGCGTGTCGGCCGAGGACGAGCGGGCGCTGGACCGCGACTGGTACACGGGCGACGAGTTTGGCCACACGTTTGGCGACGAGGACCACAACCCCTTTGGCTCTGCGTCGTACGAGGAGGATGCGTCGTGGGCGGACAAGGAGCGCCAGGAGCGCGAGATGCTCGAGAAGAAGACGGGCCGCTTCGACCGCGTCAACCCGCGCGTGGCGCAGAAGCAAAAGGACGTGGACGCGTGGGAGACGAACCGCATGCTGACCAGCGGTGTGGCGCAGCGCCGCGACATGGGCGCCGACTTTGAAGACGACGAGGAGGCTGTGCGCGTGCACCTGCTGGTCCACGACCTGCGGCCGCCCTTTCTGGACGGCAAGACCATCTTTACCAAGCAGCTCGAGCCCGTGCCGGCGGTGCGCGACTACCAGAGCGACATGGCCGTCTTCAGCCGCAAGGGCAGCAAGGTCGTCCGCGAGCGCCGCCAGCAGCGCGAGCGCCAGCGGGCCGCCAAGGACTCGATGAACGCGGCCGGCACGACGCTGGGCACCATCATGGGCGTGCGCGACGATGCCGACGGCGACGGCGACAGCGCGCGCCCCATCTCGGGCGAGGACAGCGCGGACAGCGCGGCGCTGGCCCAGGCCCAGCCCAGCGCCGACGTCGCGGGGCCCAAGGGGAGCAACAAGTTCTCCGAGCACATGAAAAAGAGCGACGCCGCCAGCAGCTTCAGCCAGAGCAAGTCGCTGCGCGAGCAGCGCGAGTACCTGCCGGCGTTTGCCGTGCGCGAAGACCTGATGCGCGTCATCCGCGACAACCAGGTCATCATTGTCGTGGGCGAGACGGGCTCGGGCAAGACGACGCAGCTCACGCAGTTCTTGTACGAGGACGGCTACGGCAACAACGGCATGATCGGCTGCACGCAGCCGCGCCGCGTGGCCGCCATGAGCGTCGCCAAGCGCGTCAGCGAGGAGATGGAGGTGAAGCTCGGCAGCACGGTGGGCTACGCCATCCGCTTCGAGGACTGCACGAGCAAGGACACGGTCATCAAGTACATGACCGACGGCGTGCTGCTGCGCGAGTCGCTCAACGAGCCCGACCTCGACCGCTACTCGTGCATCATCATGGACGAGGCCCACGAGCGCGCGCTCAACACGGACGTGCTGATGGGTCTCTTCAAAAAGATTCTGCAGCGGCGGCGCGACATCAAGCTGATTGTCACGTCGGCGACGATGAACGCGAAGCGCTTCTCCGAGTTCTTTGGCGGCGCGCCCGAATTCACCATCCCCGGCCGCACGTTCCCCGTCGACGTCCTGTTCCACCGCACGCCCGTCGAGGACTATGTCGACCAGTCCGTCCAGCAGGTGCTGGCGATCCACGTCTCCATGGGGCCCGGCGACATTTTGGTGTTCATGACGGGCCAGGAGGACGTCGAAGTCACCTGCGAGCTGGTGCGCGAGCGCCTGGATGCCCTCAAGGACCCGCCCAAGCTCAGCATCCTGCCCATGTACAGCCAGATGCCGGCGGACCTGCAGGCGCGGATCTTTGACAAGGCGGCGCCGGGCGTGCGCAAGTGCATCGTGGCCACCAACATTGCCGAGACCAGCTTGACGGTCGACGGCATCATGTACGTGGTCGACCCGGGCTACTCGAAGCTCAAGGTGTACAACCCGCGCATGGGCATGGACACGCTGCAGATCACGCCCGTGTCGCAGGCCAACGCGTCGCAGCGGTCGGGCCGAGCCGGCCGCACGGGGCCCGGCAAGGCCTTCCGGCTGTTTACGGAAAAGGCCTTCAAGGACGAGCTGTACCTGCAGACGATCCCCGAGATCCAGCGCACGAATCTGAGCAACACGATCCTGCTGATCAAGTCGCTGGGGGTCAAGGACCTGCTGGACTTTGACTTTATGGATCCGCCGCCGCAGGACACGATCACGACGTCGCTCTTTGACCTCTGGGCGCTGGGGGCGCTGGACAACCTGGGCGAGCTGACGAGCCTGGGCCGGACGATGAACGCGTTCCCGATGGACCCGCCGCTGGCCAAGCTGCTCATCATGTCGGAGGCGTACGGCTGCAGCGAGGAGATGGTGACGATTGTGTCGATGCTGTCGGTGCCCAACGTCTTTTACCGGCCCAAGGAGCGGCAGGAGGAGTCGGACGCGGCGCGCGAAAAGTTTTTCGTGCCCGAGTCGGACCACCTGACGTACCTGCACGTGTACGCGCAGTGGAAGGCCAACGGCTACCACGACGGCTGGTGCACGCGGCATTTCCTGCACGCCAAGTCGCTGCGGCGCGCCAAGGAGGTGCGCGAGCAGCTGGCGGACATTATGAAGATGCAAAAGATGGCCATGACCAGCTGCGGCACGGACTGGGACGTGATCCGCAAGTGCATCTGCTCGGGCTACTACCACCAGGCGGCCAAGGTGCGCGGCATCGGCGAGTACATGAACCTGCGCACGAGCGTCACGGTGCAGCTGCACCCGACGAGCGCGCTGTACGGCCTGGGCTTCCTGCCCGACTACGTCGTCTACCACGAGCTGATCCTGACGTCCAAGGAGTACATGTCGACGGTGACGGCCGTGGACCCGCGGTGGCTGGCCGAGCTGGGCGGCGTCTTCTACTCGGTCAAGGAAAAGGGCTACTCGGCGCGCGACAAGCGCGTCATCGAGACCGACTTTAACCGGCGCATGGAGATTGAGGCGGCGATGGCGCGCGACAAGCTGCGCCAGGACGAGCAGCGGCGCGCCGAGGCCGAGCGCGAGAGCAGGCAGAAGAAGAAGGAGGAGGAGATGGGCGGCGGCGTTGCGCAGATTGGCAGCGGACCGAGCGCGGGGCCCAAGAAGATTGTGGTGCGCGGCGCCGTGCGGAAGCCCGTGGCGCGGAAGCGCGGCGGACGAGGACTATAATGAAGGTGTTGTTGTTTTTGCTTGCTGAGTCAGCTGTTCCTTTATGCGGTGGACTATAATATTCAATTATGAGTGTCTATCTCCGAATCTCGAACCCGGCGTCGGCCTCGACAATCGCCCGATCCTCCTGGTCGAGCCGCACAACTTTGGCGGCACTGGGCCCGCGGTCCAAAAGCGTCATCAACTCGACAATGGACGCTGCATCTCCCTGCACCTCGCCCTCCACCTGGTCGTGTCAGCTCGGTCTCTTTCATCCACGCATGGCAAGCCGGTTGCTAGGTATTACCTTGTTGTTGGGCAGGTTGCGTACCCAGCCGGCGAGACCGAGCTCGATGGCATGCTTCCGCGTAAAGTACCTGCCGGGTGTTAGTATTGCGGTATTGCACGACGGGATGGCGGCACACGACCCAGTACCTACCGGTATCCGACGCCTTGGACGGTGCCGCCGTGGGCAAGAAAGTAGACCTATGGTGTCAGTCATGCCTGGAAACGTGAAAAAAATGCCTGTCATAGTCGAGCCATATACCCGTTTTATAGCCATATGTTGATTAATAGAGCAAGTAATAAGCATGGCACGACGACGACGACGACGACGACACGTGCACTCGAGAAGATGAAGCTATTTAGAGATGCCCGTGAAGCCCCACATTAACCGATCACGGTCACGTGGTGATACGGAATGATGTCAGTCGCGTTCTTATCGCCACAGCCTTGTTGATGGATTCGACTGGGACGGACGTATTGTCAACTTACACCCCAAAACACCGACGACGCCATACAAGACGACCCAAAAGTGCACGCACCACATGGATACGACAACAGAGCCAGAGGCCTTTGTGCCGGTAGTGTTTGGCCGGTCGACCAAGAAGCGCAAGGCGTACCGGCAGCGAGGCGGCGACGAGTCCGCGCCGGAAGCAAACGCGCCCCAGCCATCATCGGCAACGATGGCCACATCCGAACACGACACTACTAAAAGGCCACTTGCAAGCGATGATGCGTCGGAAACCAGCCAAGTCAAGGAGGCGGAAAAGAAGGGCGACGACACCCAAGATGATGTGCAAGGCGACGGCGACGGCGGCGACGAAGGCGGCCGGGACGCAAAGGACAAGGACGAGGACGAGGACGACGATGTTGCCGACAAGGAGGACGACGCCGTCGACAAGGAGGACGACGCCGTCGGCGTGGCTGTCGCCGAGTTGATACGACGACGAAAACAGCGCAAGCAAAAGAAGATTGGGGGCGTCGAGTTCCGCGACGACGGCGGCGGCGGCGGCGGCGGCCCGGGCGACCACAGCCTCGTGTCCTCGCGGCAGTTCCACGGCGACGCCAACGCGGACGACATGGATCCCGACGTTGCCGAGACGCTGAACATTGGCATGCGATTCGCACCACAGACCGGCCTGATTGGCGACGTGGTCAATAAGCACATGTACGTGAACTGGATCTGCACTGATTTAATGCCTGCTACAGTTTCGGCTGACCAAAAACAGGGAGGAGTATGTCGAGGCGCAGCTGGCCAAGCGACACCACGCAGAATCGGCTGCAAAGGCAGCAGGAGATGCCGCCGGCGGGCCGGGCAGGAGTGATACGCGGTCGGGCCCTGGCCTTGCCACGATGGGCGGCACGTCCACGGCGACAGCCGGTCTGAGCGCCGAAGCACGCGAGCAGCTGGCCATGCAGGGCAAGCTGCACGAGATCGACCTCGGCACCGAGGCGCGGCAGCGCAACATTGCCATGACGCAGCGCGCCACGCAGCAGCTGCGGGGCACCACCACCAAGCCCCAGGACCAGCAAGCCGCAGCCGCAGGGGGCCGCGACGGTGGTGGTGGTGGTGGTGCCGCGGCAATGGCCGGTGCGCGGCCGAACACGGGCCGGGCCGGGACGCGCGGCGACCGCAAGCGCCGCAACAGCGATGCCATTGAGCGTGACCAGATTGTGGAAAAGTTTCTGCACGAGAACAAGAGTACGTTTTTTTTTGTTTTTTTTTCTTTTCTCTTCTACCTTGACATCTACTAACTGCTCAGTGGACGTGGACGTCTACGACGTTGCACCCGAGACGAACCCCGCCACGGAAGGCCGGCCGACAGACGACCGCATCGCCGAGCAGTTCCGCCGCGAGTTCATGGAGGCGGTGGCGCTGCGGATGCGGCGCAAGCGGAAGCCGCTCGGCCCGCCGGCCAAGCCCAAGACGCGCAACGAAGAGGAGATCCTCAAAGGGCCCAAGCTGGGCGGCAGCCGCAACGTGCGGTCGGTCATGCATGGCAAGCTGCTGCAGAAGCAGGAAGAGCAGCGGCAGAACATACCCAAGTACGAGCTACAGCTGCAGGAAGAACGACGGCGCCAGAACCGGCGCAGGTGATTATAGGCGCGAGACCGTGTTAGACCGTCGTTACAAGTCACGTGTTGGCAGACATATATCGCGAGTACTTGCTTAGCAATTAATACCCCACCCAATTCGACATGATTGATATGACATACAGTACGAAGTGTATAGTCTCCTAAAAACCCCGACTTGCTACCCCTTGATGATCGTGTCGACCTCGGGCGTGCCCATAAACTCGTCAAAGAGCGACCGGTGCGGCTTCGGCGGCCAGTCTTTGCCACTGTCCCACGAGCTCTCGAACCGGTACCGCCCGGCGCCGACCCACCGTCCGGCCTCGTCGGCGGCAGTGCTGATGCTGCCGCCCTGCTCGTGTGGCAGCATGACATGTGCGCGGCTGTTGGCCGGCACGAGCACGTCGAGGACAAAGCGGCTGCCGGCGGAGATGGCCCACCGCGCCTCGAGACGGCCATAGGGCGTCTCGTACGTGGCCTCGGCCGACGTCAGGGCGCCGCCCGGCATCGGCTGCACGGCAAACGTCTGCCAGCCGGGCGTCAGCGGGCGCACGCCGGCAATGCACGTGTGCAGCCAGTCGATGACGGAGCCCGGCATGTAGTGGTTGAAGCTGGTCATGTCGCCCGGGTTGACGCTGCCGTCGGGCAGCATGCTGTCCCAGCGCTCCCAGCACGTGGTTGCGCCCATGGTGATGGGGTACATCCACGACGGGCGCGACTTTTCCAGCAGCATGCGGTAGGCCACCTGCGCGTAGCCGGCGTCGCTGAGCGCGTGCGTAATCACGGGCGTGCCGGCAAAGCCCGTGGCCACGCGGAACCCGGCCTCCTTGACCAGGTCCACGAGCCGCGCAGCCGCCGTGCGCTTCTGCGCGTCCGTCGCCAGCAGGCCGAACGCGAGCGCGAGCCCGTTGGCCGTCTGCGTGTCGCTGACCAGCCGCCCGGCCGGCGTCACGTACTTGTTCTGGAACGCCGTCCGCAGGCGCTGTGCGTCGGCCGCGTAGCGTGCGGCGTCGGCCGTCTCGGCCAGCGCCGCGCTGGCCTGCGCCAGCACGCCCGTGACGCGCACGAGGTACGCATCGGCCACGAGCGTGCCGTTGGTGCGTGCGTCGAGCGGGTTGTCGGGCGGCGCCGTCGGGTCGAGCCAGTCGCCGAGCTGGGGCGCGTACGGGTCCCACAGGCCGTCGGCGGCGTCGCGCTTGACGCCGCGGTCGATCCACGCGCGCATGCTCTCGTACTGGCGCCGCAGAATCGCCACATCGCCATACGAGCAGTACAGGTCCCACGGCGCCAGCACGGTGACGTCGTCCCAGATGGCCAAGGGCGCGTGCGGCCAGAGCGTCTGCAGGATGTTGGGCACCACGAGGGGTGGGATGCCGTCGTTCTTACCCGGCTCGTCGAGCAGGTGCTCCGACGCCAGGTCCTCGAGCCAATCGCCGAGGATGCCCGCCGTGTTGTAGAGGAAGTTGGCCGACTTGCAAAAGAGCTGGAGGTCGCCCGTCCAGCCGAGGCGCTCGTCGCGCTGCGGGCAGTCGCTGGGGATGGACAAGAAGTTGCCGCGCATGCTCCAGAGCGCATTGCTATGCAGCGCGTTGACCTTGGAGTGCGAGCACGCAAAGTGGCCGGTCCGCTGCATGTCGGTGTGTAGCACTTCGGCCACAATCACGCCGTCGAGAAGCGTGTGACCGTCGTCGGTGTGCGTCGGCCACCCGTCCACCTGCGCGTACCGGAACCCATGGAAGGTGTAGTGTGGCGACCAGTCCTCGTCGAGCGCAGACGCCTGGCCTGGCTCGGGCGTGATGATGGTGTCCTGGCACGCGGCAACGCGCAAGGGTCGCGTGCCCAGCTCGCCCTTCTCGAGCACCTCGGCGTGCGAGAAGACGATCTTGTGGCCGCCCTGCGGGACGCCGCGGAGGCTGCCGCCGCGGATGCGCAGGCGGCCGACCAGATTCTGGCCAAAGTCGAGAATGGTCTTGCCCGAGGGCGTCGTGATCACCGCCTCGGGTTTCCGGATCTCCGTGACCCGGACGGGCGGCGAGTTGGGCGACACGAGCGCGGCGGTCGGCAGCGGAAGCGTCCGTACGCCGGCCCAGTTGGCGGCGGCGGCGACGGCCGGGTTGAGCCAGTCGGTCTCGTCGCGCGCGTCGTACACCTCGCCGTCGTAAATCTCGGCACGCACAATCGCACTGGGCGCGCTCTGCCAGGCGTCGTCGGTCGCCGCGACCACGGCGCCGTCCACCTCGACCTGGGCCATCACGGCAATGTCCGGCCCGTAGATGGCACGCATGCCGCCGTGGAAGCCGAGACGGCCGACGTACCAGCCCTCGGCCGCCTCGACGGCCAGCACGTTGGTCGCACCCGGCGTGGGGTCGAGCAGCGGACCGACATCAAAGACCTCGTAGCGCAGGCGGTGGGCGTAGCTGGTCCAGCCGGGGGCCATGACGCTGTCGCCCACGCGCTTGCCATTCAGGAACGCGCGGTAGACGCCATAGCCTGTGATGTAGAGGCGGGCGTGGGGCGGGGTAGAAGGAGACGACAAAGACGATGCCGCCGTCGGGGTGGGGAAGCTGGTGCGAAACCGCAGCGGGCGCAGGGCCTCCTTCACATCGGGGCTGCGGATGGGCTCGGGGCTCGTGATGGGCCGCGCTGTCCAATCGCTCTTGGCCAGCAGCCCGCACTCGACGGGCGTCCATGCGGTCCATGCCGTGGGTGTGGGCGTGGGCGTGGGCGTGCTTGTCGTCCCGGCACCGCCAAATACGCGCACACGCACACTTGCACGCTCGCGCGAGCGCAGCGGTGCACTCGGCCATGCCACCAGCACAGACTGGCTGCTTTCGACGTGGTACGACTCGACGGCCGCAGCATCTCCGGTGCGCTGGACCTCGATCTCATAGGCTGTCTGCACCCAGTCCTTGACCGCGCTGTCGCTCTCATCGTCGAGCACAAACCGCCACGACAGCCGAGGGGCCGGCTCGCCAAGGCCCAGGCCGCTCGGGTGCTGTTCAAACGTCGGTGCTGTGAGGGTGATCATCGTCGAGACTGTTGTTGGGTCACGATGTTGGCTGTAAGGTGAAGGGGGGGGTTAAGCAGCACCGCGACATCGCCTCCCTACGGACGAAAGCTGCTCATATAGAAAAGAAGAACGGAGCTGCCTCGGCATGGCATCGGGCGAAGCTGCACCGATGATTATCCAGTCGTGGTAGATGTTCGGCTGAACTGGTGGACGATGTGGAGAATCGTGCCAGGCTGGAGCCCCATGGGGTGGTCACAATGCGGATGTCACGTGACAATTGAGGGGAAGGCACACAGGAGAGAAACGGGTTCTGTTCTTAGAGCTCGTCAATAAGCAACGCCGTGATGGCGTACGGTGCTACCCGGCATGACGCTGCGGCAAAACAGCTGCAGGCAGCCGTTCTATGAGGCACCTACGTTCGCTGTAGGTAGACACTAAAGTGCCTTATCTGTTTGCCATAGAGTTATATCATCACCCGCGCTTACATAATCCAGAACGTACCCGGATACTCGTACTCTGATCAGAAGGTCATGTGTGTCGTATTGTGCAGAAGAGTCCTCGCAGGAAGGCAGACTCGGCGTATCCCCGGTGATCCCCGGGGGACCAGGTACCCTCTGATTGGCTGGAGCCGATTAAAGACCCTTATTCAAAGTGGGTACAGACTACGTCGTATGAGTGGACTTCTGATCCCACCTCCCGTTCGACATGTCATAATTACATAAGCCGCTCTCAGCGCATGAGTCATACACAAACATGGCAATCTTTCAAAATGCGGTATTTTGCCATCCACAATTGCATCCCTACCTAAAACCGATAATGCTGCAGGTCCATCGCCCACTGCCGAGCTCCTGGTCACCGCCGTCGCTCCGCCGCCGCCTCTTCTCCTCCACGCGCCTCTGCTTCTTGCAGAACCGACCCCCTGCCAAGCCGTTGTCGCCCTTGTCCCCTCTCTCCTCATCCCTCTCCTCATCCCCATCATCATCGCCTCCGTCGTCGCCTACCAAGTGGTCGCCCAGCATGTCGGCCGAAGACGTGAGCCGGTACCTGCAGCAGAGCCACGACCGCGTGTTTGAGAACAACCGCGCCTGGGCGGCAAAGCAGCGGGCAACGGACGCCAGCTTCTTTAAGAAGCTCGCTGCCGGCCAGGAGCCCGAGTACCTGTGGATCGGATGCAGCGACTCGCGCATCCCCGCCGAGCAGATTACGGGCCTGCAGCCGGGCGAGGCGTTTATCCACCGCAACATTGCCAACCTGGTGTGCAACATTGACGTCAACGTCATGTCCGTCATCAGCTATGCCGTCGAGCACCTGCATGTCAAGCACATTGTCGTCTGCGGCCACTACGGCTGCGGCGGCGTCAAGGCGGCCATGACGCCGCAGGACCTCGGCCTGCTCAACCCGTGGCTGCGTAACATCCGCGACGTCTACCGCCTGCACGAGGCCGAGCTGGACCGCTTCGCCGACGACACGCAGCGCTACGACCGGCTCGTCGAGATCAACGTCATCGAGCAGTGCCGCAACGTCATCAAGACCGCCGCCGTGCAGCAGTCGTATGCCAAGAACGGCTACCCCGTCGTGCACGGCTGGGTCTTTGACTTTCACGATGGCCACCTCGAGGACCTCAAGATTGACTTTCCCGCTATCTTGCAAGACATTCAAAAGATTTACAATCTGACGAACCGACGCTGACGCTGTGACGCTGGTTGCTGGCGCTGAGACACTGGACGCGGGACGGACTGACATGACAGGCACTGGGCAAAGGTAATACTCATAACCACACAACCTAGAAAATATTATACTCATCACGACTCTCCCTCGCTTCCCGACTGTGATCATCTGATTTTTAAATTATTTATCTGCGTTTGTATCGAATCCGCCATAAAACCCCAGGTTAAGCCTTAAACAAACGCCTTGGTAACTATCCCACGCAACCGTGGTATCCAAAAGAGCCAGCAGCGGCTCGTCCTTTTTTTTGTCGTCGTTCAAGACTCACCTTCCCCCCCCCCCCCCCCCCTCGCACCGCCTTGGTCCGCTCTAAAATGTCTTGGCCTTGGGTGCCCGGTGGTACTTGGTCTTGACAAACGGCATCTTGGTCACAATGGCACGCCGCGGCCGGCCACGCACAATGACAGACACCTCCGTGCCCGGCAGGTTCAGGCCATCCTTGATGTATGCCATGGCAATGTTCTTGCCCAGCGTCGGGCTGGGGCATCCGCTCGTCACGCGGCCAATGGTCGGGTTCGGCGGTGGACCCGCCTCAATAAGCTCAGCACCCTCGCGCGCCGGCGCGCCGTCCACAATCAGACCACAGCGCCGCCGCGCCACCTTCATGCCGCCGCCGCCCTGGTGGTTGGAGATCTGGCCCAGCACCGTCTCCGCGCTCAGGAACGTGTAGTCGTTGCGGCGCTCCTTGGCGATAATCCAGTTCAGGCCCGCCTCGGAGATCGTCGTCGACTCGTCCAGGTCATGGCCGTACAGGCACATGCCGGCCTCGAGGCGCAAGCTGTCGCGCGCACCCAGACCGGCAAACTTGACACGCTCGGGCGTGCCGACAGCCAGCAGCGCTTCCGTCACCGCAACGGTCTCGGACGGCGGGATCCGGATCTCGAAGCCGTCCTCGCCTGTGTAGCCACCGCGGCTGATGAGCAGGGGCGACGACGAGGCGCCGTCGGCCGTCTTGACCGCGGCAAAGAAGCACTCGCCAAAGTAGACGTTCTTCAGGCTGGCGGCGGCGTCCTTCTCGGCAAGCGCCTCGGCGAGAATGTCCTTGGCCAGGGGGCCCTGCAGCGCCACCAGGCCCCAGTCAACGAGCTCCTCGTGGTGGACGGGGCCCGGCAGCCGGCGCAGCAGAGCAGGGTCGTTGAGCCAGCGGTCGAGGTAGGCGTCGTCCTTTTCGCGGCAGCCGGCGTTGGTGACCACGTAAAAGTGGTTGGGCCCCAGCTTGGTAATGACCGTGTCGTCGACGATGCCGCCGCCCGTTTCCGTCAAGAAGCAGCTCAGCGTGCTCTTGTTCACGCCGAGCGCTTCCAGGCCCGAAGGCGTGATGCTCTCGAGGAACTTGGTGGCACCCTCGCCGGTAAAGTGGCGCTGCACCATGTGGCCGACGTCGAAGATGGAGGCGTGGCTGCGCGTGAACTTGTGCGAGTCACCGACAGACACGCCCTCGTACTGCACCGGCATGTAGAAGCCGCCGAAGGGCACCATCTTGGCCCCGTGCGAAACGTGCAGGTCGTAGAGAGCAGTCTTGCGGAGGGGCGCCGCTTCCTTTGTGGCTTCAGCAGCGGCGGTGGAGGCGCACCGGTGGAAGGCAGGAGAGGCGGCAATCGCAGACGCACGGAGCGGCGCAAGTCTCGGAGTGGCACGGCGGAGGAGAGGCGAGGGTGAGACGGCCGGCGAAGAAGCAAGGCAAGCCGGGCGGGCAGCGGATAGGGAGGCCCGAGCGGCAGCGGCAATGGAGCCGGAGCGCACAAGGGCGGTACGCGAGCCGACGAGAGCCATTGTTCTGTTGTGAGAGGTGTTATGCGGCGAGAGAGGGGTAGGAGAGAAAAAGAAGAAAAAAGAAGAGCAAGAAAAAGAGGACGACGAAAAAGAAGGTAATGACAAGAAGGGACGAAGGAAAAAATACACAAGACACAAACGTCGGCAGCAACCGGGGACAGACGCCGTATGCGGGGAGTGCTCGTGCGGCACGATAAGGATAGGCTGTAGTGCTGGAGGTGGTGCGAAGAATATAAAAATAATCCCGGCAGAATTCCAGATCAGATGCGCAGACGGATGAGATGATATTACGAAGCACAACGGAGAGACGCCGTCCTTGAGTTAGAAAAGATCAAACGCTCTTGCCTCGACAGTTCTCACCGCGTACCTTCCCCCGCGGTACGGGCCTGGTGAGGCCCAAAAATCATCCCAGCTCCGCCGATAAGCGTTTAGTGGGTCAATTTCAATGCTGGGTACGGACCGGTACATAAACTAGTGTGTACGCTCTACGGTCAACCAGGTACCTCCGGCTAGTTCTTATCTCTATCATACTCGACAAAACCTTCGCGCGTTGCCTTATTAGGTACAGTTGCCTGATTGGGCTAACATCGGCGCCTTGTATCGTACGTCGTAGGGGACCCCGGGGGCAGCCCTGATTGGCTAGATCTAATCAGGACCCCTAATTAAAATGGGTCTCGACTATTCGGACTTCTGGTCAGGGCTTCCGTTTGACAGCAAAGTCAGATACACGTAGAAATGTGATTTCCATCTTTCTTGGATGAAGATGCAGTATAGTGAATATGACTTTGTTGCTGTGCTATGGATACAACAAATGAATAACAAATGAATCTCAGTCTACCTCAATGCATAAAGTCATTCATCCATCTTCTCAACTCCACCATGGAGCGAGACTTGTCTTCAACTCAGCTCCAGAACAAGCCAAACATCTTGCCGCAATATCATCAATCCTGCTTAGTGGTGCTCGGTATGGCTTTGCCTGTACCGTGTTGTGCACTTACGAGCGTGCTCGGCCCTCCCTGTCCATATACGGCGCTTCCCATCGCAATTCGTTTGCCTAACCGGCGCATCTCAAGCTCTGACGCGTCGCTCGTGCCCGAGGGTGAAAGCTCGTCCATCGGGTCCAGACGGCCTGCTGTCCCGTGTGCTTCGTACCACAACAGAGAATGGTTCTGGTTCATTGCCTCGACATCCACAGCCGGACCACGGAACGCCGGGTACAACACTCGGCGAAAGACAAAGTCAGCTGGTTTGTACACGCAGCGCAGCAGCCGAGCGGCAATGACCCCTCCAACGGACATGGCATTGCGTCCAATACGGCCCTTGATGGTAGCCCAGACGGCATAGAGCTCGTCGACTTCGCGCCCGCTGGCGTAGCTGTAAAGTCGTACGCCGGCCGTTTCCAGTATGAAAAAAACCACGCCGAGCGTGAGGCTGATGTTGAACAGGTAGTATGCGGCACCGTAAACGACACAAAGTGGGATAAAGAAGACGACAGTCAACAAGGGTATCGTCGCAATATCCACAATCATGGGAATGAAGTACCATGCCAGAATGGCTGAGATGACGACGTCGAACGCGACGCAGAGCACAAAGACAACGGTCACACAGTAGTCGGTGCGGGATCCGGTGCGCTTGATCTCGCGGACCCAGTCGCGGAACCAGTTGCCCAGCATGATGCCACCGGAGACGCAGGCAGTGCAGAAGCAGCCTTCGTAGCAGCCGTCGGCGCGGCCTGTTTGGGCATCCTAACCCCCGTCTACCGAGCCGGCTTCGGGGTCACCGCCACTGTCACCGTTGCCGCTGCCGTCGCCGTGGTAGTTGATGTTTGGCTCGATAATCTGCCGGCCCTCGTGATCTAGAGTGGCACTGTTGACAATAAAATGGCAGATGTCCGGGAGGTAGAGGATGTTGTAGTTTCTGTAGTGTGCCTGGATGACAGGAAAGCCGCGGTTGTCGATGTTGAAGCGCGGACGAGGCATTTCGGGCGAGATGCGAATTGGGCAGTATGATGTTATGCTTCTTGTTCTGATATAGCGTAAGACTGCAAGTGCGTATGCGCGAGTATGAATGAACGAAAGATTGGTGTGGTGATGTTATCTGTGGATGAGGAGGGACAAAGACGGGATATGCGGAGTAGAAGCCATGGTCATGGGATGCCTAACCATGAACATCTAACCAGGAAACTCGTTCAATTTATAGTGGCAGTTCTGAATCAAATAGGAAGTCACGTTCAAGGAACATCGGGGCGCCTCCTTCTACATTTGAGACGATATTATGGAGAAATAGTAGTTACGGGAGAGAGCGACCATGTGATTTTCCAACGGAGTAAGGTGATGAAGAAATGTAAACAATAAACAGAAAGGGAAAGGATAACAACACTTCCTGCCGATTATAACGCGGTGGCGATGGCTAGCAAACAAATCACTACGAGCCGCAATTCTAACGTAGACAAAATAGCAAAACAGCAAGTGTCACAATCCACTACTAAAAGGGCAAATTGATCTCTCCAGACTGGCGAGAGGTGATAAAGAGCGACAAAACCTGTTCGGCATATCTATATCGTAGTTGTATCGTACGGCACGCACTTACTAACAAAATACCTATTCCATAGGTATATATACCTCTGCTTACCCTCGACGGTCTGCCTACCCTCGACGGTCCTGTCTTTTGCTTACTATCGCCGGTCTTACCGTGATTAGTCTTACCGATAAAATAACCCAGTAATCAGCATGTTAATATACTACTAACGGGTGGCGGAGAAAGACAAAGTAGACCTACAATACGATTATCCCGCCGGTCATCACCAAAGACGCATCACAGCACCCCCATTTAGACACGATGTTTGGTATCATTAGCATTATCAATGTAGGCACAAGGTCATATACAGGTCTTGGACGGCACTCGATACGCCACAGCTATACGCGGCACCCACTATCTATTTTTTGGTCGCTAGACTGACAGGCAGCCGGCCCGGAGGCTGAGACGCGAAGGGACCACAGCCGGAGCACCAGCTGTTTGTCGAAGAGGGCATTTCCCAGTCAGTGGCGGGGGTTCTACGAGGCTACGCATATGCCGTCGCCTAGGTCAAGAGCTTTGCTCTCTTGCTGTTTGGCCGTGGACAGGTAATCCACGCCACGCTAGGCCCGCCGGCGGACGACCAGGTCTACGCCGACGGCAGCGACGGTGGCGGTGACGGACATGCTATACCGTTGTAATAGAGAGCTTTGTAAGGAGTGTTCTTTTACTTGCTCACCAGACTTGCTTGTGCTTCTGAATGTACTATTCTTGTACATGGTCTATATTAGACCCTACTCCGTAGTCGGCTGCTCTCCGTGTCACCTCAAGCAGCTGTTCTCCTTTGTCCCCCTGCAGCCATCCGTTCCGTATTTCTCTCACTTCCGTGTTCACTCCCCTGCAATCCGTCATGCCGCTTCTTGCATATCTCCTGCATAGTGCTGGTACTCTGTTGATTCTCAGCTCGTATTCTTTCAGCTTGTGCTTGTCTCGATGATCAAGACAGCCCAGGATACAAGGAGGCGGCCTGTTCCAATACCTACCAGTGCCACTTGGCCATGTCTCGTACCTCTTCTCTACGCCCTCCAATAAATCCAGGTCTCAAAGGACTGAGCTGAAGAGGACCGAGCAGGAAAGGAAAAAAAACGGGGCTGTGTGACGAGGCAAACAAAAGCGCCATTGCCAGCACGATCTCTTTTCACGCCCTCATCCGCCTCCCAACGCAACACGCACAGCTCCAGACTCGGAGCCCGCTTTGGCCAGAACGAACAATGGGCGTCTTCTTCACCACCTGGCAGCTCTGGGAGGAGATGACATTTGTGAGCACTGCTGCTATTATATTGAGCTTTGAGAGAGAACAAACTAACAACCAAATGCAGGTCCTCGGATGTGCCATTGTCGTCGTCTTCCTCATCGGCGTCTACAAGCTTTGGAGCACCAGCCGGCAGGTGCGCCGCCAGGAAGCCATTGACGAAGAGAAGCGCGCACGCCGCTCTGAGATGCGCAAGGCGGGCGCATCACCGACGCGGCCCCGACCAACAGCGCACGGCTACAGCGACATCCCCTTTGGCGTGCGTGCCATCCAGACAGGCGTCGAGGTCGACGGCATCTGGATCTCGCGGCCGACGACCCCGGGCCACAACTCGTCGTCGTCCCGGATTCTCGTTCTCGCAGCAGCAAACGACGCCAGCAACGGTGCGGCCGCCGCAGAGGGCAAAGGAAAGCGACGGCTGTCGGGCGAGTATCAACCGGTCTTTACGGGATACACACCCGATCTCGGCATGGCGCATCGCGATGCGCAGACAACGTCGGTGTCGGCGTCGACGTCGGCGTCGGCGTCGTCATCATCGGCGTCGTCGTCGTCGTTGGCCAACGACTCCCACGCCCCGGGCAGCAGCGGTGCCGTCGACGCGCACTCCAACCTGTCCACACCGCTTCCGCGGATCTCGGAAGATGCCACGTCCATGGCCACAGGATGCGTCCATGCACGTGCGCTCAACAAGGACGCGCTGCGGCAGCTGGAGGAGACGTACGCACCCACCGGGTTTGCCGGACCTGGAAGCAACAGCGCCGCGCTCCGACCACCCTCCGTCAACACATACGTACCCAGCTCGCGCGTATCGAGCCCGAGTCCGGGCGCCAACCTCCTCAGCGATTATGCCGGGTAAGGCCAGTAACCCGCCACGGATGGGCTGCACCGGACACTGAGTCCGTCTCTTGGTTTTTCCACGTTGGTGCATCTTCGAGTACGGTGCGGTGGGAGGTGGTGCAGCCGGGGTTTATATTATTTTCAAACAAGCAGGGAGCAATCTATCTTGCTAGACAGGCCTGTGAGTCTCAGTGTTGTCATAATTACTTGAATATCGTCGTTGTCCTCGAAAAACACAACAAAGATTGGTTTTGCTTAATATGGATCTGTCTGGTCACGTGGACATGATTTTAATTGTATGACAACGAAGTCCCAGTGCTAGGTCAGGTGATTTGGCGTGCGAGTAATGACAAGCGCCCAGTCGCGCTTTCCGTCTCGGGTACGGCGCGTCAACAATTGGAAAACAGTAAGAGCGACCCAGAAATATCGCGCGAACCCCTCCGTGGCTGCCTTGCGACATCCTGTCCTATTCGTACGGAGTACATTCGCCACCTTTTGTACCTCGGTCTTTTCTGGCCTTTTGGACTCTCTTCTGTCTTTGCCACACACATCCCCCTGACCACGACACACCGTGACCACGACACATCCAGCACCATGACGCAGGTTGAAGAGTACGACGAGAATGCCGAGGATGCTGGTGCCGGCGTCAACGTTGGCGCTCCCATATCCGTGGCCGAGCTCGAGGTGCGTTTTCAGTTTTGATCGGGTTGATCGTTTTTGATCGTTTTTGGTCCATTTCGATCTGCAGTTTAATCCGTGAGACCCATCTTACTGACTGCTGCGTTCTCAGGGTCTCGCAGGGTTGACCAAGCGCGATGTGCAGCTGCTGCGCGATGGCGGCTACTATACCGTCGAGTCCATCGCGTATACATCGCACCGCGTGCTCGAGCAAATCAAGGGCATCTCCGACATCAAGGCCAACCGCATCATCACGGAAGCCTCCAAGCTTGTGCCCATGGGCTTCACCACCGCCACGGAGGTGCACCAGCGACGCAGCGAGCTGATCTGCATCACGACCGGGTCCAAGAACCTCGACACCATGCTCGGCGGCGGCATCGAGACGGGCTCCATCACCGAGATCTTTGGCGAGTTTCGTACCGGCAAGTCCCAGCTCTGCCACACGCTCGCCGTCACGTGCCAGCTGCCCTTTGACATGGGCGGTGGCGAGGGCAAGTGTCTGTACATTGATACCGAGGGCACCTTCCGGCCCAGCCGTGTGCTTGCGGCCGCCAATCGCTACGGCCTGTCGGGCGAGGAGGTCCTGGACAACATTGCCATTGCGCGGGCGCACAACTCGGACCACCAGATGGCGCTGCTGCGCGACGCCGGCCGCATGATGGCCGAGACGCGGTTCAGTCTGCTGATCATCGACTCGGCTACGGCGCTGTACCGCACCGACTACATGGGCCGCGGCGAGCTCAACAGCCGGCAGATGCACCTCGGCCAGTTCCTGCGCCAGCTGCAGCACATGACGGACACGTACGGCATCGCCGTTGTCATCACGAACCAGGTTGTGGCGCAGGTCGACGGCGGGCCGGCGTCCATGTTCAACCCGGACCCCAAGAAGCCCATTGGCGGCAACATCATCGCCCACGCAAGCACGACGCGCATCAGCCTAAAGAAGGGCCGCGCCGAGACGCGGATTGCCAAGATCTACGACTCGCCGTGTCTGCCCGAGAGCGACTGTCTGTTTGCCATTACGGCCGACGGCATCGGCGACCCGGCCCCCAAGGACGACAAGGAGAAGGAGAAGGAATAGCGGGGCCTTCTGATTCGTGGATACTGCCCAAGTCTCTCTGTTTTGCGTTGCGCCCATTCTTTTTGTTTGCTTGCCTCTCCTTTTTGTTTCTGTTGCGTTGTTATTCTTTCCCTTTTTTTCAAGCATGGCGTCACTGCTGGTGTTCGGAGTCATGGCTGTCGTCTTGCGGGACACAGCCGGCGTTTTCGATCTATGCGATATGTTTTCTTTTTCTTTAGTTGTTTGAATGCGCCTAGATAATGAGTAGACGAGCTTTTATGCATAAAAAGAATGAACAGTGTTCAGGTGAATGGCAAAGCGTCTCGTAATGAATGATTACGTAAGCAAACGCGCTAGGGTCCTGCTTGACGAGCTCATTTCCTAACTAGGCTAGCGTTGCCAGGCCCCAAGGCTCTGCCGTAGGCTAAGGCCTGTCCTGTGTTGGACGCGTTTGGCCAAGCGGGTTTTCAGTGGGAAAAAGTGAAGCCAAATGGAAGCAAAAAGTGACAACCTCCTCAACTCAATATCGCGATATCCAATCGACATCAACCGCGCCGCTCCTGATCGTCATCGATCGTACCAGTCCCCCGACGTCTCTCTTTACTCTTTACTGCGATCCAGAAATACCAATATCATTTAAACTCAAATCTCGTCTCACGCGCCCCCCCCCCTTTGTGTCGAATCGCCACGAGCACAACGTCGAGGCGGACATGTCTCGCGAGCTGCTCTACGCCTACAAGGAGACCCGGCTTGGCCTCGAGCCTTTGTTGCCGGCGACCATTGTCCATGCACAGGTGCCTGCCGTCAATGTCAGCACTGGACGGCGGCTGACCCGGCTCGTGGGTCGCAACAACAACAACAACAACAACAACAACAACAACGGCGGCGGATTTACCATCAGCAGCGGCGGCAGCACGACGGCGGCGGCGACAACGACAACGGCAACCAACAAATCAGCCGTGCTGTCAGGCGAGAGCGCATTCACCGAAGAGGAGCGCTTGTACCGGCATAAGAACCTGGCCACGGAGTCGGGCATCTTCCACCGGCGCTACCATGACGCGCCGCGCAGCTTTCTGTGGCGTGTGCTCGAGGACGGACACGTTCTCAGCATCCGCGCCATCGACATTGCGCGGTCCGAGGGGTCGCTAGCGTCGTCGGTGTCGTCGGCGGCAGCGGCGGCGGCGGCCTCATCGTCCTCCTCAATGGACGCGCCGCTGTCGCTCTACCTGCACTTTGCCAAGCCTGTGCGCGCCGGCTGCATCGCGTTTGCCGACCCGCCCCAGCACGACGCGCTCTCTGTGTTTGTGCTGGACGAGTCCTTTTACCTGCACCACCTGCAGCTGCGGCCGGACGTCTTCCGGCGGCGCGCGTTTGCCAGCGAGGCCGACCTCGGCGAGGCGTGGAAACCGTATCTGTCGGTCACGTTCGGCTTCAAGCAGCCGCGGCGCCTGGTGGCGGTGTCGGCGGTCGAGTTTGTTGTGGCGCTGCACGACGGCAGCATGATCAACTTCCGGCGCGACCACACGCACGTGCACGACTCCTCCCATGCGTCCGGCGCCAACGGCGCGTCGGGCGGCTGGAAGGAGTCGTTCCACAGCCCCGTGGGCCTGATCCAGGGCCTGCGCAGCATCCTGCCGTTCCAGGGCGGCCCGACGATCAAGTACGAGGGTACCAATCTCGAGATCTCGGCCGCGGCGTCGGCGGTCACGTCGACGCTGGGGCTGGACAATGCGACGTTCATGTTCTCCGTGTGCCTCGACCACCGGCTGCGCATCTGGAATGTGGAGCGCGGCGAGGTGTGCTATTCGGGCGACATCCTCGGGCGGCAGCGCGAGGCCAACGAGGCGCTGGGCAAGTGGACGATTGACCCGAGCCAGACCAACCTGCTGCGGGTGCTCGTGCTCGGCGAGGGCACGGCCGTGGTGGCGACGTACTCGCCCGTGGGCGCCGGTGCGTTCAAGTTCTGGAAGGCGACGGCGACGCCCGGTGCGGGCGGCGGCAGCAGCAGCAGCAGCCAGGTGCACATTGAGATTGAGGCGATCGACAGCGCGCCAGAGCCGCTGCTGCCGCCGGCGCCGTCGGCGGCGGATGTGTGGACGCTGGCGGACTTTGCCATGACGTACGCGCCGCCGCGCAAGCTCCGGCTCTGGGTTCTGTGGAAGAACAACCTGATCTATCGCGTGATGCAGCTGGATGCCGACTTTGACGGGCTGTCGTCGGCGTGGAAGACCAACTGGGTGGGCGTGTACACGGACAGCGGGGCACCGACGGCGCAGACGTCGGGCCCGTGCGACCCGACGGACGCGGCGGAGAAGTGGCTGGACACGATCTTTTTCCCGGGCCGGTTTTCGCGCGCGACGCTGGAGACGGCGCTGGCCATGTACGAACGGGGGCTGGGCGCCGTCGCCAACAAGGAGACTGCCACGGGCGGTCGGGGAGGATTGGCTGTGTCGTCGTCGTCGTCGTTGTCGTCGTCGTCGGCGGCGGCGGCGTCGTCGTCAGGCGGCAAGAGCCTTATGGAGTCCATCTGCTCGGTGCTAGGATCGACGGCGGTGCTGGAGCGCAGCTCGTCGGGTGCGATGGACTACGAGCTGTTCCGCAGTGCCAGTGAGATCCAGTGGCGGCGCTTCTACCGACTGCTGCTGGAGCTGGACAAGCAGCGCGGCGAGGCGCTGGCGCTGGCGCTGGACCCGGAGCTGGGCCTGGCCTGGGTGGTGTGCGCGGACTGCATTGCGGTGGCGCGCGAGTGCAGTGGTCTGGAGCGCGTCTACTACAATGTGTCGTCGTCGGGCAATTTCGACAACAGCCTGGCCGCGGGCAAGGTGGGCCGTCTGCTGGCGGCGGGGGCGGTGTTTGTGGACAGCTTCTCGGACGGGATGCTGCAGTCGTGCGAGGCGGCGCTGCGGGCGGAGCTGTTTGGGGAGTGCTCGTCGAAGCCGGACGAGGAGCGGATCCAGTACCTGTCGGACAAGGCGGGCTTCTGGCGGCACCTGACGGAGGACGAGTGCGGGCAGGTGGTGGACATTCTGGGCGACAACTTTGAGGACGTGGACACGGCGACGTACCGGGCGCTGTTCGCGCTGCTGGACGACGTGGTGCAGTCGCAGCTGCAGGGCGGGCACGACGTGCGGTACCCGTTTACGCCGTTTGGGCAGAAGCTGGTGATCCGCGGGCTGCAGGACACGGCGGAGCTGTTCTGGCAGGTGCTGTTCCGGCAGCTGATCTTGCTGGTGCACATGGAGTTTGAGGTGGAGGACGAGCGCGTGGCGCTGCGCAGCCGGGTGGCGGTGGGCCAGGTGTATGGGCAGCTGATTGAGGCGCTGAAGCGGCTGGCGCTGGTCAAGTGGCTGTCGCGGACGGAGTTGAGCGTGGCGCTGTCGGGGTCGTTTTCGGGGTCGTTTTCGGGGCCGACGTCGGCCGGCGGCGGCGAGAGCAGTGGTGGTGGCACGACAACAACGACGACGACGCAGGTGATGACGGCTCTGGAGGGCAGCGTGGGCCACCTGCTGGGCCTGAGCGAGCTGGCCGACGACACGGGCCACGTCAGCGTGTCGTCGCTGCTGACGGACATGATTGTGGACATTTGCTCGGCGCAGAGCACGGTGGAGCTGGACGCGGCGCTGATCCAGTGCATGCTGCTGAAGCGCGGGCGGGCGGACCTGGCGCTGCAGCTGGGGGCGTTTGCGGACGACAGCCCGTTTGCGACGTACGTGCAGGGCCGGACGTTTCTGGCGCTGCGCGACTACGACACGGCCGGGCTCTACTTCCAAAAGGCGGCGATTGGGCTGAGCGCGACGGCGCGGCACGCGCACGCGCGGCACAGCGCCGGCTTGCTGGACGACGCGGAGTGGAACCTGCTGTACAGCGGGCTGCCCAACTACTATGCGCACATTGTGGCGCTGTACGACCGGCACAAGGCCTACTCGTTTGTCATTGACTTTGCGCGGCTGTCGCTGCAGTTTATCCGCAGCAAGGCGAACGGGCTTGTCCAAGACGCGGGCGGTCCACAACGGGCAGCGGCGGCGGCAGCGGCGGCGGCGGCGGCGACAACGACAACTACTAAAGGCCATACCAGCCGGAGCGGCAGTCTGGGCGGCAACGACCCGGCGGCCGAGGCGGCGGTGCTGTCGTCGACGCGCACCGAGATGCTGAGCCGGCTGTTTACGGCGGCGGCGGCGCTGTCGCGCTTTGATGTGGCGCACAGTGCACTCATCTCCATGGGGCAGCCGCTTGTGCCGTCGGCGTCCAGCGCCGGCTCCGGCTCCGGCTCCGGCTCCGGCTCCGGCTCCGGCTCCGGCTCCGGTGCGGCGACGGCGCTGCAGCGGTCGGGGCTGCGCTACCTCGTGGAGCGCATGTGCGAGACGGGCGAGGTGGCGTCGCTGCTGGCGCTGCCCTTCCCGGCGGACCTGCGCGACGCCGTGGACGACGTGCTGGACCACAAGTGCCGCGCGGCGATGGAGGTGGTGCGCGGCACGCCGTGGCATTACATCCTGTACAGCTGGCGCGTGGCGCACAACGACTACCGCGGGGCGGCGAGTGTGCTGCTGGACCGGCTGCACAAGCTGCAGCAGGCGGGCGAGGGCGACAAGTTGTTGGCGGCGGCAGCAGGAGGCGGTGGCGGCGGTAACGAGGACGACGACGACGCCGACGACGACGACATTCTCGACACGCCGGTGACGCGGCAATACCTGATGCTGATCAACACGCTGAGCTGCGTCGAGCCGAAGCAGGCGTGGATTTATACGGAGGACCCCATGGGCGCGCCGGCGTCGCCGGTGGCGGCACGCAATAGCAAGAGCGCGGCCAAAGAAGACGGGGATGGGACCGACGCCCACAAGGAGGACGCCTCGCCCATGGCGTCCTTCTTGCAAAAGGTAGCCGTCGCGCAGCGGCCGGCATGGCGCAAGGTGGTGACGCTGGCGGACTTGCGCAAGCAGTACCAGGCGGAGCTGGACCGGATCGCGGCGATCCAGAACAACCAGTTTGAGTTTGCCCCTGACGGCATGGCCATGGACGAGTAATGGGGAAAAGCACGGGCGAGGCGTTGGGATTTGCTGTTTGTTTTTTATTTTAGTTATTTTGTACTTTTTTTTTATTTTGTATTTACAATGTAATATTTGAGCCATCAGCCTCTAAGGCCAGAACAAGATCTGGCAGTGTGTATGTCATGAGAGTTGGTATTGATTTTGATTTTGATTTTGATTTTGATTTTGATTTAGTTGTTTTTTTCGCTAAGTTTTTCTTTTCTTTTTCTTTTTTGTCTTTTAATTGTTTTTTTTTTTTCTTCTTCTTCTCTTCTTTTTTTTTTCTTTGAAGAAAAAAATCAGAAGCAAACCAGAAATGAGAGAGGTCTACGGCAGAGCAAGAAATCATGGAGGAAAAGAATGAACCGGAGAAACAACAGCCAATAATAAAAAAAAAGAGAAAAAGAAAAAGAAAAAAAAAAAAAGTACAGAGAACTCACATGGGCGTCAGAGAAAAACTCTCCAGGTCGTCGTCCAGAGCCTCGTACCCTGAAATCTGGTTCAGCTCCGACGGGGTCAGCACCGACTTGTTCTCCCCGACGTCGTCGTCGGAGTCCTCCTCCTCTGCAATGGCCTTGCGCTTGCGCTCCCACGCCTCCATGCGACGCTCCAGGTCTTCGCGCAGCAGACGGAGACCCTCGCTGAGCTTGCGGGTGGGCTTGGCCTTTTCTTGTTCTTCTTCTTTTTCGACCACCACCCCCTTCTGGCCGATCAGATCCGCCGCGGCCGGCGGCTCGCACGGCCACGCCTCGTCGTCCTCGGCCGCCTTGCTGACGATGCGGTCGAGCCGCTCCCGCAGCGACGCCATGCGCTCGTGCACGGAGATGAGGGCGTTGGTGTGGCGGCGGCGGTATTGTTGGTGACGGGCCTGGATGATGGCCTGCTGCGCACAGGGGATGCACGGGTTGCGCACGCGCAGGGCCAGCAGCAGCGGGGGAGGGGGAGGGGGAGGGGGAGGGCCGCCGCTCTGGTTGGGCCCGCGTAGGTTGCGCACGGGGTACGCGCGCTCGGCGTGGTGATCGCAGGAGAAGATGACGCGGCGCATAAAGTATTGCGTTGTGATTGTCGCGGTGGGCGGCGCGGTCACCTGGGTGTCAGCCATGGCGGAAAAAAGAACGTTACCTGCAGTGTAGTTTAGGGTGAGGAGGTGAGGAGGTCAGTATAAGTATAAGGAGAGAATGGTGAGGAGAGGATGAGGAGAGGATGGTGATAATTCAAAACAAATGGTGATGCTGCGGCTTAAAGGCCTTTATAGTCGCGGCCGATGACCATCGACTGCATTACCCATGCAGACACTTGAACAGCTTAAAGGCGTTGTTCAATGAATGGGTCGCGAGAGATGTTCGATTCTTTGTGTGTCCTGTTCCATTCATTGTCTGGATGCATTCTGTTCAGAAGCATCAACATCGCCATTGTTCTCCCGCACAAGCCTTTTCGATGCAACAAAGAGTCAACGCCCCCCCCCACTCCCCTCCAAAAAAAAACCATCAGCCAAGTATCCCCGACGCCATGATCTCGTCAAAGTCGCGCGCCCATGCCAGCCGCGGCGCCTCGTCTTTTTTTGCCCCCGTCTCCGGCCTCTCCGGCCTCTCCGGCCTCTCGCGGAACCACCCGGCCTCTGCCTCGGACACATGCGGCACGGCATAGCCCAGCCGCGCAAACACCTGCAGCAGCTTGCTCGTGGCCGGCCCGTCGCCGTCCGCCAGCACAATCCCGCCACCGCCGCCGCCGCCGCAGCCCTTGAGTCCGGCATGGACCAGGCACTCGAGGTCCGTCGTCGAGTCGCCCATGTACACCACGGGCTCGTCGTCGACGTCGACGCCGACGGCCACCTGCAGCGCCTCGAGCTTGTCCTGGCACGACGACACGGGCTGCCGTCGGCTATCATCGTCGGTGCCGGTGTCGGTGTCGGTGTTGGTGTTGGTGCCGGCGCGCGCAAAGTTGGACGCAATGGCGCCCGAGTCGCGGATCTCGTTGGTAAAGATGCGAATCGTGTCGGCTGCGTCGGCTGCTGCTGTTGTGGCTGCCGACAGCACACCGCGGATCCAGGCATCCGACCAGTTGACCGACACAATCGACACCGGCCACGGGCGGGCGTCGGCCAGAAACTCGGCAAAGCCACGCCGCAGCCGCACTCGCCCGCCGGCCTGGTCCGTCTGCTGCGCAACCACCGCGCGCCGCGCCGCCTCGACCAGATGGTGCGGCGCCATGCCCCGAAACAGGCCGACCCCGCGCAGGGCCTGGATGGAGCCGCCGTCGACGGCGCGCAGGCTGCGCAGGTAGGCCACCTCGTGCGCGAGCGTCGTGCGGTCGGCGGCGGCGGGCGTGTAGCGGGCGGCATGGCGGGCGTGGGCGGCGACGTAGTCAGCGACGATCGTTTGCCAGCGGGCGTCCCAGTCGATTCTTGTTATGTTGCCGCCGTCTTGACTCTGCCGCCCGGTCTGAAACGACACGGCAGCAGCGGCGAGGCTGCCGATGGTGTCATCGACGGTGATGGTGCCGTCAAAGTCGAGAATGATGTGCATATTGCGCGCCGGAGGACGAGGTGGCATACGCTGATACGCCAGACACATAGAGGGGCAGCGATGCCGTTCTCTAGGCCTGGTCGCTGTCACCAAAAGTTGCTTGCCAAAGTGCTGGCTAAAGTGCTGCTCCACACTAATAATACCACAAGTACGGAATAGGTCGTCTGATGTCATCGGTTCGGCCTGGGCCAATCTGCAGACTATATTTATTCTCAACGCGACAAAGCCTTGATTTCTATGCCTTTTTTATGTGTATTATTTTAAGTCGCGATGCGCGAACCCAGAAGCAGACAAAGCAGACAAAAAAGTACCACCACCAGTGACCCGTGTGCAGAAGCAGAAAGATGAACAATGCAACTTTACCAATGCGCCTGGGAAAAAAAAAGAGAAAAGAAGAAAAAAAAAGGGAAAAAAGAAAAAAGCAAAGAAATCAGATAAATCAAAATCAAACATCCAACGCCCCTGCGGTGACCCGGCCGCAGACAAAAAAACCCTTCACGCTGACGGCATCGTGACATCCTCCAGCTTAATGTCCTCGTCCTCGCCGTCCGTGTCCGTGTCGGCCGACTCGGCAACAAACTCGGACGCCTTGACCTCGGCCGTCGCCGAGCCGTCTTTGCGGTTCTCGGGCTTGAGCTCCCAGTTGTTGGCAAACCGCCCGCTGCGGTGCAGGTCCGCCACCTTTTCCAGCGTCTGCCGCATGTAGATCTCGGGCTGCGGGATCTCGGCCCGCAGCGCCCGCATCGACCAGAAGCGGAAGCGCCCAAAGCACGCAAAGATGAGATCCAGCAGCACGTTCTCTGGCATGCGCGCCGTCTTGGAGTCGACCTTTTTGGTCTTGGCCGGCGCCTGTGCTGTTTTCTGGGCGTGTTAGCGTGTAGCATGGAAGAGAGAGAGAGAGAGAGAGAGAGAGATACGCACAATAAAGTCGGTGGCGTAGTTCTGGTTGGCGATGCTGCCGTTGCCAATGATGCGGAAGTCGGCCTTGGTGGCGTCGCCGAAGCGCACCTGCGACTTGGGAATCATGGCGGCGCGCGCGCGCTCGTTGAGGATGTAGTCGCTCTCGACGTTCTTGACCGGCGCGCAGTTGAGCTCGTGCCGGATCCGGCCCTCGATGATTGTTTTTTCTGTCATGAGTCTTTTGTTCATAGCAAGAAAAGAGAAAAAAAAAAAAAAAACTCACTTGGAATGGCCTTCCGGAAATATTCTTGCCGCGGCGGCCGCTTGCCATGCTGCCAGTGGTTGTACGCCGGCTTCTCGACGCGGTCCGTCTTCTGGCGCAGCAGGTGCGCCGGGATGCCCGCGGCCGCCGCCTCGGCGCGCCGCTTGTTCTTGGCCTTGAACCCGGGCAGGTCCTGCTCGCTAAACACAAACGTGTTCTTGATCTGCGTGTTCTGGTTCTGCGCGCCCGACTTGTGCTCCACCATGGGCAGGTCCAGCTCGTACTCCTTGGGAATGTGCTGGTGGCTCGCCAGGTCGTTGCGCAGCAGCATGCGCATGCGGTACTTGGCCTCGCCGTTCTTGCCCGTCTCCGTCCACTGCCGCAGCGTCGCCACCTGGATCTCCGCGTCGTCGTCCAGCTTGTCCCACGCCTCCCACACGTACGGCGGCACCCGCACCAGGTACATGTTGGCCGCGTGGTCGTTGGGCCCGTTGGCGTTGTAGAACTCGAGGTCGCCCGCATCCTCGTAGATGTCGTCCTCCGTGCCGCCGTTGCCGCCGTTGCCGCCGCCGCCTGCCGCCGCAGGGATGCTGGCCAGGTTGGTGTCGTCGTCGCCGTCGACGTCCATCTTGATGGGCATCTCCTGCTTGACCGTCGCGTCGCCGGCCATCTTGCGCGTTGGGGGGGAGGAGGTTTTCGAAGGTTTCAGATAGTAGAGAAAAACCCAGATAGTGTTGGCGCAGCGGGACTGCGTTGGCGATGGATCGGATGCGTGGTGCCGTTCAATGCACGTTGACGAGGTCGAGATGGATGAAGCGCGGTGGTATTAGCTTCTGGCCAAATGCGGCTCTTTGCCCATGTCCAAAACGTGGATCCTTCTGACTAAGAAGATGTCAACAGACCGTGCGTCTAGAACACACACTGTTCTGTCCACTGTGTCATCGGTCCGTCATCGCATCACCGTCTACGAGTATTCCGAGAATGCGTCGTGCCAACGCACTCTCTCCCCCTGTACGAGAACTCCGTACTCGTACACTGCATGTACGCCGTTACTCCTAGTGTGCTGCAGGTTCACCTGTCCTGCATCCCCCGTCTGCAGTGATGTGCTGGCGGCGGAGGGAGCCAACAAGCGAGCAGCAGTGGGAGTTGAGAAGAGGTGGGAATGGGAATCTGGAGTGTGATGAGAGAGAGAGAGAGAGAGAGAGAACAGCCGAAACAAAGTCACGCGGGCCGCTTGTCCTGAAAAGACCGCGCTTATGCATGGGAGCGGCACCTCGGAGTTGAGACGACTGCTGCTCATTGGCGGGGCGGGAGACAGTCCGACATAGGATGACAAATGAACGGCGTTTTTTGTACTACGCGACGTGGAGGGTGGAAGGCTACTGTCGTCATTGTCATTGTCGATGCTGTTGACGTTGTCGATGCTGTCGTCGATGCTGTTGTCGATTCTGTCGATGCGGTTCGGGATTTGCCGTCGCCACTGGACCGACCCGGCTTATGTAATCACGACGACAGAACCCCCGCCCGCCTTGCCCCTTCCCCCCGGAGCCCTGGGAATGGCGAGAAAAGAGGCGGTGTGATGACGGGACGGCAGAGAAAAGGAGGTGGTGCTCCCGGTTGATCGTTCGTCTTGCAGGAGAGCAGTGGTTTCGTGGAATGCGGTCTATGCTTTGCGTCTTGTTGTGTGTTGAAGGTAAGGTGTACTCCGTATTCCGCCATACGAGTACTCGCACTCGTACTCCATACTCGAATCCAAAGATGCTTCATGATATGCCCAATCGACACCTCGGACCAGCCAGCCATCACATATCACCTCCTGGTCGCAGTCCTGTTATCCTACCGGCAGCGCGGGCATTAGGCCCCCCTCATATGATAAGGAACGCTCGTACTCCGTACTCCGTAGGGCAGTCCTGCCGTGGTCTCCTGTCTTGGTTGGTCCCCCACTCCTCTCTGCACAGGATACGGAGAGTACTCCGTACATGCAACCGCACATCCACCACGAGGGGTGAAACACGGCTGCATTCTCCTTTGAGCACCATGCAGCCGTGAAAAACAACGACTGCTATCGATTCGAGCACACCGGTAAAACATGGCCACGCCACGGGAGGCGCGAGGCGATAAGCAGCACGCACTGGGCTGCTAGCTGCCAGCCACCTTACTCCGTACCTCTAACCGCCTGCCAGACTACGCCGTACGCACGTCGTAGGCCCTGGGACCCCTACGGACGGCCCTGTCACACTGGTCCTTTGTCTGGCTGGCTGGCTGATTTCGAAACGTCGTTGGCTGCCGATCAGCGGGGGGTTCAATGAAATTCGGGGTCTTTTCTCATCCTCCCGCCAAATCACAACATGAACGAGTAAATATTATATTTTATATCTTCCACTTCTCCACTCGGCCTACGGAGTGCGATGCCTTTTTTTCTTTCTTTTTTTCCCTTTTTTTTTTCCGTCACTTCAACCAACAAGTACGAGTACTCTGTACTCGTTCAGTACTCCGTACGATGCATCCGCATCGGGCAGGCTTCGAGCACGCGCGCTGTGCATTTCTTCTCCATTGCCGTCGTGCTGCCGGCACCGTGCGCTCGTGAACCCCCAGCCCGTCTTGTAGATACGCCGCGACAGCGAAACCCCCTTTGGCTATGTACTCCGTAGCTCTGCCATTGGGTTGTCCGCGTTCTCGTTACGAGTACGTTCGTTAGTGGCTTGGTGGAGCGCTGTTCCACTGCCCGTCCCTCCTGGCATCCTTGCCCTGCCCTGTTTCCATTCTCGCATGCCTCTCAAGTTCCCCTCGCTGGGTCTCTGCGACGTATTGCGTACGAGTACTCCGTAGTAAAGAGGCTGGTTAGTCATGCTGGCTGACTGGCTGGCTGGCTGTTTGGAGGCAAAGCAGCTTGAAAGGCAAGAGCCAGAAGGCAGAGCCAGAAAGAAGATCTAGAAACAAAGTAATTTAGCAGGAGAAACGACAAGTAATAAACCACCACAACCACCACAAAACGTCTTCTACACAGACACAACGTATTGCCGTATCACCAATGGCACCAGCCCGCTGACACAGACAGAGTCAGCAGCTGAACCCTCCTCCTTCTCTCTTTCTGCCCTTTCTCCTCTCCTCTTTCCTCTTTCCTCTTTCCTCCCCTTACGCCAGCGCTCTTGCCAATCGCGCAGTGCTGCGTCTGTGGACTGGGTCGGTCGTGCCTGCCACCTGCCCCCCCTTTCGCACCAATTACCCACTAGAATCGCTCTATTGCCTTTGATCCCTCTTCCTGCCCTCTTTCCCTCCACACGTCTCCTCCTTCCCTCCTCCCCCCCCCCCCCCCCATCCTGCCCATCCTGCCCATCCTGGGCGGCTTGTTTCCCCCCCTGTCGCCAGCGTCTCTTCTGTCTCTCTATCTCTGTCTCTCTCTGCCTCTCTGCCTCTTCTTTTCCCTCCTCCTGGTCTTCTTCCTCGTGCCTCACCACCACACTCTTTTGGTCCTCGTTTGGATTCTTTCTTGTGCAAACACCTCTATACTCGCCCTCCTCTTCTCGCCCGTCTGATTTTCTGCTTGTATTTTCTGTTTCTTTTCTTCTTCTTTAGTCTGTACCTTTTTTCTTCTCTCTTGTATTCCATTCTCCTTTCCCCGGTTTACCTTGTTCTTTTTTTTTTCTTTTTTTTTCCCTCCCTCCTATTGATCTTCTCTTCGGCCTTCCTTTTTTTTCCCTTCTTTTTGTTCCTTCTTTCCGGCAACCTGTATCATATATTTTGTTCTTATAAAGGTACGTTTTGCAGGTTTGCCATGACTGGAAAAGGTTCCGTGCCGAGTTTCGCCTTTCGCCATTCGCCTCCTAAACTCGACATTCCTCAACCTCGAATGCCCCCCCCCCCCCCTCTCTCGCTCCCTCCCGAGCCTCGAAACCAGCACATTTTGCCTCTCGCCGCTTGCCGCTCGACTTGTGGCGGTAAGCAAGAAGCACCCAGTACAACAACGAGCGACTGCCAGTAACCGCCGTGGACAATGTCTCGACTTGCCTCCCCCCCTCCTCCCCCCCCTTCCTCCCATCTCCCCAGGAAAACCCGCTGGCGAGACACCACATGCGTTGCCGCATTGGCCCAAGCGGGAGAACAGTGCGGAAATCAAACGATCGCCAGACCAGCAACATCCACGGACGACGCCCGCACCGCTACCAACCACTCCGCATGGCCCGTCATGCGTGCTGCCCAGTCCACCCACGGCTAACAAACATCTGGCGCAGTATAATATATCCTGCCGAGTCCATCTAGCGATTTGGCCCCTGTACGAAAGGCTACGATACGATACGCTGTTGTAACAAAAGTATACGATACGGACGGAAGAGCGCATCGAGATTGAGAGACGCGAAACGAGAACGAGAGACGCAAGAACGCAAGAAACGAGCCACCACCACCACCACCACCACGACTACGACCGACTACGACCGACTACGATGGACGAACTGCGCTACCGGGCCCAGCAGCCGCCACTCGGCGACTCCGCCATGGGCTCCTTTGCCTCCCCGTCACGGAACGGCAACCGCATGTCCCAGCAGGCGGCACCCCACGACCCACGATCTGTCCTGCCCCGGCGCTTCACCACCGAGTCGGGGCGTGTACCAACAATCGCCGGCCTCGCATCCCCGTCCCCGCGTGTGCCTGAGCAGCACGACATGGCCGCCTCTGCAGTATGCTGCCTCGTCCCTGTACACAAATAACGCATATAACGCAAGAAACTGACCATACCCCCCCATCATAGGCTCTGCACAAGGTTCAACTTGTAAGATTTGCGGCCTCTGATCCCACAGCTGGCTTACGACGTAGCTTCCCAACTAACAACACTCTGCCCCACACAGCTCGAGAAGAAGAAGCTCGAGTACGAGAAGCTCCGCGAGCAGAAGCGTCGCTTCGAGGCCGAGATGCAGAAGCTCGACCAGCAGCAGCTCCGAGACGAGCAGGAGCTGGCCGCCATGCAGGAAGACCTCGGCCGCAGCATCGGCGCCGCCATTAACTCGGGCCACCAGTCCGAGCCCACAACCCCCCCAGAGTACCGCGAGACGTCGGCCGGCTTCCCGACCATGTTCTCGCGTCCCAACCGCTACTCCACGTCCAGCCTGACGTCGCCGCCGGGCCTGCTCTTCAACCGCCCCGGCCGGTCGGGCTCCCAGATCGCCTCGCCCCCTTCCTCCATCATGCTGTCGTCTGCGTCATCCTCGCAGCGGTATGGCTTCGACGACCCCCGCTCCGTCCCCATCACGCGCCGCAACAGTGACGACGATGACAAGGAGGAGGCCGTGCGCCAGGACCCCACGAGCCACCGCTCCACCAATGCGTACGTATACATCACCGTCCAGTCCAGCTCTTGTTTAAAGTTCTATTCAGGCCTTCATCAGACCCCCGTACTATTGTTGTCGTGTGTGGTGCATTGATTATGACGAGGACCTGAGTAGGTCAACCTCGGTCTCAATGGGAGAGTGCCATGTCCAGTGACGTGACCCTGAGCGTCAGTTCACCCTCACCTCACCTCAGGCTCGATGACTGCCCCGTCCTATGACTGCCGTTGGTGACTATGCAGCTATGAAGCCTCCGCCATTGAGTTTGTGGTTTGTGGCAGATCCTCACCTCGTCATCACTCTCCCACGTACCGTCGTCTTACACATCTTGTCCTCCCCCCTTGTTGGGACTACCCCCCCCTGCACACTTGAGTCGCACTTTAACCATCCTCAATGGCATCTTTGACGTCTTGAATGCCTTTTACATCCTCATCACCTCGTTCTTTACCTGGTCATTGTGCTGTAATTGTTATAAAACACCAGAAAGCTCTGGGTGCCTCTCTTTCTCGTACTTATACCCTTCTCCCCTTCTCTCTCCTCCTCTCTCCTCTCTTCTTCTCTTCCTCTTTTCTTCCTCCTCCTCTTCTTTTCCTCTCTCATCCCAGCATCAGCCATACACCCCGCCCAAAAGTCACAGCCTGCCCGAAAGCCCATTTATTCTTTCTTCTATTACTTCTGTTCTCGTTTTGCTACTTCCTGGGATTCAAGGATTGCGTTTTCCTGGGCGGCATTTTCATACAAAACACGTTTAGTTTATTTTTTTCGGGTTCTCGGTTTCTGTTACTTCGTTTCTCGGGTTTCAGTCTTCTTCATTGCCTCATCAGCCTTTCATTGCATTCATACTTTTCTTTATACTTGTTTTTATTTGCCTTTATTTGCTTATACTTGCCTCATACTGGTCTCTTACCTGCCCATCTCCCAAACATCACAAGACAACCGCCACCACCACAGCCAACATGCCTCAGAATCCTCCTGCCATGCTGCAAGACGTCGACGCTGACCTCTCCCCCTCCCCCTCCAGCACAAACCGGTATAGCATGCCGGTCACCAGATCAAAGACGGCCTTTTACGACATCTCGTCTCTCGACCAGACCAACACCACCCGCTTTCTCTTTGGCGAGGACGAGGACCACCCCAATGGCGAGGTCAAGCACTACCAGCCTGCTGCCGTCGTTGCTCCCAGCCATGATGAGAGCTTCCCGACTCTGACCCGCCGCGAAGGCCAGCCCCACATGGTATGTTTATGTTGTGCTTGTGTAACCTGCTGTTCTGGGGAGACGATTTCAGCCTGCTCTCAGATTCATCTCACTTCACTTTCACTTTGGCGCTCAGCTTGGGCTCGATGGTAGACAGGCTTTGTCTCCTTTGCATCTCCCCTTGAAGGGGGAGGAGGGAGGGGGGCGAGAATCTGGATGCTTTAAATAACCAGTTTTTCTCCTCTTCTTTCTTGTTTTGCTTTTTTCCTTCTTTCCCTTTTCCCCTTCATCTCTTGTCTTCTGCATCGCCATTTATCCTTTTCTTTCCCTACCCGGATTCCGAGGCCGCGTCTTTGCCATCTGTTGTACTAACACTGTTACTATTAGCTTTCTGCGTCGTCTGCTGCTCTGGATCTTGCCCTGTCGCAGACACCACAGCCGCCTGACTCTGCTGCACACACAAACGGCTGGGCCAACGCTCGTCGTCATCGTGCGCAGCCAAGCATCACCGGTCTGCCTTCCGCCCATTCCAGCGGTTCTTCCGACGCCGGTGGCATAAACGGTGCTTCTGGCCGCCAATCGTTTGACATCAAGTACTACGGGGAGAACGGAAGCGACGGTTCCGTGTCGTCCATCATGACCTCCCCTCCCAAGCAGATCATGGCGACGCCGCCCAAGCTGCAGAGCTCCTACTCGGCCAACGACATTGCCACGATCAAGTCCACGCCTGGCTCGGCCATGTCGTCGTCCAATGCCAACAACCATGCCCAGCAGTACCTGCACAACCACAACGCCAGCCTGGGCCGCATTCCTGCGGGCGCCATGCCCAACCGCCACAGCCGTGATCTCTCGACCGACATCAATGCACTTGCTACCACGCGTGAGTATGCCTCCATTGGCACTGCTCTCCAGGGAAACCAGGGCGCGTATGGCCCCGGCTCCGGCTCCGGCTCCGGCCCTGGCCCCGGACCAGGCCCGGCTCTTGGCAATGCTGCTCCTCACGCGCAGCCGCCCATCACCAACGGTCCGCTTGCTGCTGCGGCCGCTGGTGGCGTCTCTTCCAATGGCATGCCGGCTAGCATCCCCCCTGCAATGGCAGGCAACCACTACATGGGCGGGTACTATGGTGGCAACAACTACAGCCTGTCGGCGGCGCCTCTCACGGCCGGCCACCCGGCAGCGTACGGCCCCAATGGCATCCCCATGCTTGCCCAGACCATGCAGGCTCTCGGCCTCAACGGCAACGGCGCCATGTACCAGGCCCAGGGATTTAACAATTTCGGCCCCATCTATGGCGGCCCTCCCGTCCCTGGTCTGGGTCCCCAGATCTCCTCGCGCGACAATCAGACCCGCGTGATGCAAAGCCGGCGTCAGCTGGAGAGCGACGGTGAGTCTTGCTTGTTTCTTTCTTTTTTTCTTTCTTTTTTCTTTCTTTTTTTCTTTCTTTTTTCTTTCTTTTTTTTTCTTTAATATGGAAGTGACGCGAATACTAACATCCCCCCCCCCCCCCCCCAGCTATGAATCGCTTCAACAACATGCCTCTGGAGGCTGTTGGCGGCACCATCTACGAGCTCTGCAAGGACCAGCACGGCTGCCGCTATCTCCAGAAGCAGCTGGAGAACCGCATCCCCGAGCAGGTCCACATGATCTGGAAAGAGACCAACCAGCACGTCGTCGAGCTGATGACCGACCCCTTTGGCAACTACCTCTGCCAGAAGCTGCTGGAGTACTGCAACGACGAGGAGCGCACCGTCCTCATCCAGAATGCCGCCCAGGACATGGTGCGCATTGCCCTCAACCAGCACGGCACCCGGGCGCTGCAAAAGATGATCGAGTTCATCTCCACGGAGAAGCAGATCCACATCATCATTGAGGCCCTCCGCCACCGGGTCGTCGACCTTATCCAAGACCTCAACGGTAACCACGTCATTCAGAAGTGTCTCAATAAGCTCTCTCCGGCCGACGCCCAGTTCATCTTTGATGCCGTGGGTGGTGCCTGCGTCGAGGTCGGCACGCACCGCCACGGCTGCTGCGTCCTGCAGCGCTGCATCGACCACGCGTCGGGCGACCAAAAGGTCTGGCTCATTGCGCGCATCACGGATGAGGCCGTGACCCTGATCCAGGACCCCTTTGGCAACTACGTGGTGCAGTACATCATCGACCTCAACGACCCCAACTACACGGAGCCCCTTGTGGCCCAGCTTCGCGGCCGTATCTGCGCCCTGTCGCGCCACAAGTTCAGCTCCAATGTTGTGGAAAAGTGCCTGCGCTGCTCGCAGGAGCCCTCGCGCGACATGATCGTCGGCGAGCTGCTGGTGCCCGGCGAGATTGACCGGCTCCTGCGTGACTCGTACGCCAACTACGTCATCCAGACGGCCCTCGAATACGCCACGCCCTACATGAAGGTGCGCCTCGTCGACTGCATCCGTCCCCATCTTCCGCAGATCCGCTCGACGCCGTATGGTCGCCGCATCCAGGCCAAGATCCAGACCTACGACTCGCGCAACGGCCACACCAGCGGCCAGATCACGCCGGCCGACGCGTCGCAGGGCCAGCTTCCGCTGCAGAGTGCGCACAACCGCGGCGGCAGCGGGACTGCCGTGGGCCCGACCACGGCGGCGTTCCCGGCCAACGGTGTCAACGGTGTCAACGGTGTCAACAGTGTCAACAGTGTCAATGGCCTGGGGGCGCGTCCTGGCATGGCGAACCAGGCCGGTGGCGGTGGTCCGACCACCGGCCAGCCGGGTCGTCCCATTGCTGCAGTCTATGGCCCGCCGCCGACGTTTGGCCGCCCGGGCTTTGCTGCCAACGGCATGCCGGCCATGATTCCGGTTAGTATGCCGCCGAACATGGGTCCTGGCATGGGCCACCAAGGCGCTGACAACGGCGAGGCTGCGTGGCTGTAGGACGGCGCGTGGTACCCTGCCCCGTATCAGTACGGCTATATGATGCAATACTAGGTGCTTTCTCTTGTTTGTTTTTTATTTCAGTTCTTCACGACGTTACGGAAAAAGAAACACTGCCCGCTCAGAGCAGACAACCATATACAAAACAACAACAACAACAACAACAACAACAACAACAACAACAACAACCAAAAAAATATACCAGCCATCTCATTCATCTCGCCTGCATTAGCGAGCGTCTGCCTGTTTTATTTTTTTATTTGCTTTTATTTGCGTTGCCTGCCTTTTCCCGTTCAAGCCGTCCAGCATCCCAGCCCCAGCATCCCAGCATCCCAGTGCCTTTAGCTCATGAGATGTTTCTTCTTCTGTCGTTCTCGATCTGCATCTATTATAAATCTGTTGCTTGTGCATACGTTCTTCTCTATCCCGCTTGCATCATTTCCCATTCATGTCTCAGTCATTTAGTGCTCGGCCACGGGCACGTCCATGTCTGGGTTCCACTTCTTGCTGAGGTGACGATTAACGACGATCGACGAATGATGCTTCTGACTTGTCATTATTTCCTTGCTATTTTTATTCCTTGTTCTTGTTTGTTTTGTTTTTAGTTTTGTTCCTGTTCTTGTTTTTGTTTTTGTTCTTGTTAGTATGCTCTAGATATGAATGACCATCACTCGCATGTCATGGCAGAGTCGAAGGAACAAGTCCAGCCAGTGCAACATCCATCGATGCATGTCCTTTATTACCGGGTCTGAATTTTCTTCTGTGCGCCGAATCTTATTTTGCAACGTCAAGTCGATCGAGCTGTGTCCTGTCTTTTATTTACCGCATATATCTCAATACATGCTGGGCCATATTATTGCCAACTCATAAAGGTTATCAGCAGTCTACATTTTACCTGGGAAGGAGAGATGAATAAATTGGGTTTCCACGAACGAAGTTGCTTTTGATTTTTTACGTAAACATCGCAGCTTTAGTATTGCAGTAAATGCAAGATTTGCTTCCCTACACGATGTCCTGCGCGTCCTGCTCACAGTGGCGAGCATGCTGCCATCAACACATCACATTGCACAGCAGAATTCAGCAAGCAAGACAAGGCAAGAAAGAGAGAGGCCAGAATAAGTGTGTCGTAAACAGGGAGAGAGGAACAAATGGGGTATGAAGAAATAAAAAAATCTGTCGTCTCGACTCCCAATTTTGGATTTTGATTTCGCCTTTTAAATACGTTATTTTTCCTTTTCAGTTCTCCTCCTCCTCCTCCACACGTCAGCTGTGCGACACACCGCCACAAAAACACGGCAGCGACGTTCTCAACAACGCGGCTGCGGCTGTGAGCGGCTGCACTGCTGAAACCGTCCATGCCATCATCATCATCATCGTCGTGGCGGCAATGGTGGTAATGATCACATTTACCGGTAGCGCCACAGGGACAGGGTGTTGTGGCGCTTCCAGGTCTTGCGGCGGCCGGCGCGCGTCTTGTTGAACTTGTGACCCTTGTTGAGGCCGCGGGACTTCTTGCCCGTGGCGGTGAGGCCGCGCGACTCGCGGTGCTTGTGGACCGGGTTGACGATCCAGTTGATGCGGGGGTCGCGGCGGATGGCGGCGTGCTGGGGGTCGACGAGGATGACCTCAAAGTACTTGTACGTCGAGTCCTGGTTGACCCAGTACGAGTTGAGCACGCGCAGGTTGGCGCAGCGGCGGCCCACGCGCTCCTCGGCCGTCGACTTGAGCGACCGCTGGTACTTGAGCTGGTTCACACCCTGGTTGGTCGGCTTGCCGTACGTGGCGCCCTTGCGCACCGGCTTCTTGCGGCCACCACGGCGCACGCGCACGCGGTAGATCACGTAGCCCTGCTTGGCCTTGTAGCCCAGACGGCGGGCCTTGTCGGGGCGCGACGGCCGCGACGCACGGTGGATGACATTGAGCTGGCGGTACTAGATTTTGCAACAAAAACACTCTCAGTCAGCATTTTTTTCTTCAAGAGTTTCTACTTTTTTTTCTCTTTCTTTCTTCTCACAGAGAGAGGAGAGAGGGGAAAAAAAAAGAAGAATAGACCCTCCGAAAAAAAAGCGAGCAAAATTCAACAAGTGTTTTTATGCCCGGCTCCCGAGGACGGAAGACGACGAGAGAAAGCAGCAAAATGGACGAACAACAGCAAGAGGGTACCAAAAGTTGCCATGCAAAAGAAGGGTTGGTGTGAAGAGTGGCCGGCAGGTCTGTTGTGTGCAAAAGGAGACATGGAGCCAAGGCGGTGTAGTGGTGAAGCACACACAAGAGACAGTAGACTAGACGCCAGTTTTCAGGTTCGTCGTGTTGTCTGTCTCGAGTGCAGCCACTGTTTCCCGCCTCGCCCGGTGCCCCCCCGAAATGCCCACGACAAGCCCACGGCCACTCTCCCCCCTCTGGATGCCATTGCAACAATCAACACACGTCTCTTTCGTTTTTGGTATCGTCGCGTCCTGCTGCCCCCTGTCGCCAACTCGGCCTCGAGAACTGTTTCTTTCACCCTCCATCTCTTTCCTGTGTATGCCACTGTGTATGGGGAAAAAGTTCGGACGGTTTGGTCGAGAACCCTGGACACGGAAACATTTTGTGGTATCGACGGAGGGACGGATCTTGGGGTCTGTTCTTCTTTTTTTTTCGAATTCACAAAACTTGGGATTGGTGTGTGGTTCAACGTACTTCCCAGCAGCGGACGCGCAGGAGGAAGCGCAGCACATCCGACTGCTTGCGCTTCTGGAGCTCTTCAACGTACTTGAGGGCACCCATTGTGACTGTCGGGGGGGAACTGTTGTTAGAATGGGGGGAGGAACGAGGTGAAAAGAGATTGAGACAAGAAAAACGAGGGGGATCACGAACCGGTTTGTCGTTAGATGTCGTGTGGTTGTCGATGGGTGTTCGTTGGGTGATGGAGGGAGGAAAAATGTTCGAAATTTCGAGACCCAAAAAAAGATTCCCAAAGAGTAAGGGCGACACACAGAGGGGAGGGGGACAAAAAAATCCGGGCGGGCTTCCCTCTTTTTTTTTTTTTTGCACGCACTTTTTCCGGCACCGCCAAGCCCGTCCAATCACAGGCACCAATAGTGATTTTAATATGGGGCAACGCCCTCCATTTTTCGCCGCTTTTGCCATTTGGCCTAGCGTTTTTTCCAGACGCTGAGCGGTCAGGTCAGCCCTAATTTCGAGGGCATGATACGCTAGTACGAATCTGGGTGAGCATGACTAAGACATGGCAATTTAGTACTCACGTGTATTATCATGTGCTATCAAATGTTTATGGATTATGTAAGCAACGCGAACGACGACCTCTTCGCAACAGTTGACAGTCCTGAAGGAACAACCAAGCACATTATGGATGGCCCGTAAAGTATATATGAAAAGCAATGCATGCAAGCTTATGCAAAAGATACCGACCAAAAAACTATATCCTCCGGAAATCCAAACAGATCTCAGACACCAGATCCTCGCCCATCAAGGCCACGAGCTCGGCCAGCTTGCACTTGATGCTTTTGTTGTCTGTGTAGCTGCTTGTCGCCCACGATACCAGGTACGCTGCCGGGAACGGCTCCGGCTCGCGCGAGGTCATGATGAGGACCTCCTCCAGATTGTAGTGCGCCACCGTTTCGAGCGAGGGCAGGCCTGGCATATTGCTTCGGAACAGCGGACGCACGATGCTTCCGAGTTCGGACGTAGGCTCATCTTCTGTAGTCGAGTTCCGTGGCGTGCCGTCTGCCGTGCTGTCGCCGTCTGCTGACTCGTTTTTTCTGTTGTACGAGTACAGGAGACGCCGCTCGCGGGAGAGGCTCACATAGGGCTGGCGGAGACACAGCGCCTGCGTCTCCTTGTCAAAGAGATCCCACTGGAACGTCTCTGGGTCCAGCACGTACTGCGGCTTGAAGCCCAGCTTGTACCGCATCTTGGGGCAGGTGCTGATGTAGTAGCCCGAGTACCACCACTTGTAGCCGCCTTCGATGGCGAGGGCGATCTCGCGCATCGCGCTCAGCTTGCCCGGGTTGAACGCGTGGATGGACTCGTGGTACATAAAGTACACGGCACTGACACAGTGGGGGAGCAGGTCCAGGACGCCCACGGCAACGAGGCGCCCGTCGAGGCGGTAGCACTGGTGGTACGAGCCCAGCTTCTTCTCGCGGATGCCGCCGCTGCTCTCGTCGCGCTCGAGCTCCGACTCGCGCCGGAGCGGCGAGTTGCACAGGAAGCTGGTAAACGCCTTCTTGGAAATCTTGCTGTCCGGTTCTTTGTGAATGATGCGCTGGTAGTTGGCATAGATTTCGTACTTTTCGTCGCTGTACGTGTCGGGCTCGAGTGTCACCTCGAACTGATGCGCCGGTTCGACGGTGCTGGGCGGCGGCGGCGGCAGCTGCGGCGACAGCGGCGGCACTGCATCCTGGTCAGTGCCGCTCGCGGCACCACCCAGCTCCGGCCGCGGCTTTTTGGAGCGCGCACGCTTCGGCTGCAGCGGTGGCAGGTTGTGCTTTTCCGCCTCATGGATCCGCTCACAGAGATTAAAGTCTGTGTTGCGCCGTTTTGCCTCTGCGCGCGACAACGGCCGCACGCGTTCGGCCACCTTTTTGTACGCACTTCCGATGACGTACTGGTTGAAGCGGTTGGTGGTTTGCCGGTGGTCCTTGGACGGGCGGTACGCACTGGCATCCAGACGGATGGTGTAGTGCGGACAGCATGCCTCCTTCTGGTTGGGCCGGTACACCAGGTCTCCGGATCGTCTCCAGCAGCGATCCACGAGGGTCTGGTAGAACGATGGCTTCAGCGAGTGTGTTGTGACATAGAACATAAATCCTATGTCTTGTTAGAGGGACTGTCCGTTTGCAGCCAGGAAATCAACAAGATCATCAAATAGCCTCATCAGCGCAAAGTCCTTATATAGGGCTCGGCGTACGGATTACAGGCGATGACGAGCAGCAGGATAGACCTCATCCCAAAGGGATCTTGTGAGGCTGTAGCAAGACGTAAAATGCCAAGGAGAGAGATAAAGAGAGAGCTTACGCCGGATTGTGTTGCCATCGTCATCAACAGATCTATTGCAGTACCCGCATGACGATGAGTTCATATATCCTATGAAAGGCAGGGCACACGGTTAGCATGATGAAGGTTCAGAGCAAGGCATGTATCACACGACGTGTGGTAAAACGCCATAATGAAAATCAAAAACACAAAAAGGCCGTGCAACCCATGTCAGGGCAGCTAGGGCATTTTGATCAATGGCCTGAGAACGAAGACGAGGAAAATGAGGGGTCCGAGCTGGGGTATGAACAGGAAGGTGAGAATGGGATGACAGTGAGAGTGAGTGTAAGCCGCTTTAGCTCTGTGCTAAGGAGACCAGGGTGGGGTGTCTCTTTGGTCATGCAGGCGGAGGATGCGCGACGAGCCTACCAACAAGGCACGGGGGGGGAATGGTTGGGCGAGAAGAATCCGGTGGTTTTCAGGCCCGGCAACTCCAAGAGGAATATGATCGTGCGCTTGAACCACAAGACGTACGACGGGCAGACAAGCACGGCTGGAACAAAGGACTGCCAAGGTAGTGCATGGCCGACTGGCAGGGGATGGGAGAGGGAGAGAGAGAGAGGGGAGAGCGATGTAGCGTGGCGTGCACTGCTCGTAGAAACATACCCATGGGATAAAAGTAGGAGTAAGGGTCGTCGGCGGTTTCGGAGGATGGGAGCGACATGGTGCCGGGCGAGTCGGTGTCTTGACGGGGCGGTGATGTGTCGGGACAAACAAAGAACGATGCTGCCAGACACCAAAGGCCGAGCCGGGTGCTTAGCTGCTCCGAGGCCCTAGCTACTCCGTAGAGCGACACCAGGCACGCACGCCTGAAATGGAATATAGAATATACTGGTAGCTACTCTGTACGTCGTAGAGCCTAGATGGAAGACGAGTGGGGTGGACAGCGGATATCCTGATATTGAGAAGAAGGAAGAGAGTTGTAGTGGAGGTGAGGGGGGTTGTTGGTGTGGTGTCAGATAGTTGTTGGGATGGCCGCGGTGCCGAATTACAGGCGCTATTTTTAGGTCTGTCCGGCACGTGCACTGGCGCCGCATTCAGCGGTGAGTTTATTCTGTTGTCTTCTCTCTCTTTTTTTTATCTATTACCTGCCTCTACTTTTATTTCTTATGGGGTTTTTTTTTTAAAGAATATTGTCTCTTTTTTCTCTTCTTTAAATTTTCTTTTTTCAAAAAAAAAAAACGTGATATTTTTTTAACATTTTATCTTCTTCCTTATTATAGTGTTGTTACCGCAACGAAATGGCTTAATTTTACTACCACAGGCAGCGCTGCTCACTTGAGGATCCTGGAAACTCTCCTCTGATAAATCTCTCAAGACAAAACAGACAGAGTGCGCTTCCGTCATCAGTCGACTGATCCAAAACTCAGTCTTGCCGACGGCCTTTCCCGCCGGCACCAGAAGCGTCGGCGGGCTCCTTCCTATTCGGAGTGTCGACACGAATCTATCGAATTTGCCTTTCGCTGGCCCACTGCGATCGTTGAAGCCCCCACTTTTGTGCACCTCATCGGACGTCAGGCATGGCGACGACCAGCGTGCACCTCTGATGGACGGCGCTCTGTCTGATGTGGTTTGCCATCTTTTGTTGTAGAAATCGTGTGCTATGGCTTGTTCTTCCGTCTGCGTAGTTTCCAACAATACTACTCTTGACTGCTGGCGTCTTGCACCGAAAACGCGCTTTGCAACGTATAAGGTCACGTGCCGGCCATTTCTAAGCGAGTCAGGGGCGGTCTTGCCTCTTACAACAGCACGAGACGTCACTCCTCCTTCCCCCCTCTCCCCCCCCCCAGCAGGCGAGTAAATTTATTCCCAGCGCCTTGACTTCCCCCCCAACGCACAACGCAACGCCACGCCAACGGACCCCCATTCCCTATCGATTACTGACCGACGAGCGCCTCCCCCCCCCCTAGCGCATGGCGCCTTTGCTCCTCCCTTCTTTGTCTGCGCGCACAAGTTCCGACCTTCCGCCGCTGACTGCAGCCTACGCTGTACTGCCAAACCAAGGCTGAATCGGACATAGTGCCTGCTCTCTTTGTACAAAGACGCGAAATAACTGCCTGCCAGAGAGAGAGACAGAGAGAAAAAAGATCGGCAAGCTTCCCTCGCCTTGTGTCGACCCTCACGAGCTCTTTCGTTTCCTGTCCTTTTTGTGCTTGTGTGCTCTTGTGCTCTTGTGCTTGCATCCGGCGCACCACCATCGGCCCCCTTTCTCTTCATCTTACACCTCTTGCCGCCCAGCCATCTTCCGCTGCTTTTTTTTTGCACTTGAGGCTCCTCGGCGCACTGAAGAAAAAAAGTTGCAGACCGGTGTCCGTTTGGCGCAGCAGCATATCCACAAAGTCACAGTCTGACAGAGCTCGTATTCTCATACCCGCGAGAGCTCGTCCAAGCATCGCACACTACTCGCACACGCGCACACTCGCACACTCGCCGCCAACCAACTTCTGGCGTGGCCGTCATCTGGTCTCTTCATTTCCCGTGAGAGCCTCAGCTGCCGATTGGCCAACTGCAACAACAGACGAGGCGCATCGCTTCTGCCGCCTGCGACAGCTTCCGTCCAGACTGAGAGACTGAGCCGCAGTCACATCCACAGACTGCTCGACACCGAGAATACCACTCTGCTCGTGTTCTCTACGCTTAGAGGACGACGAGAACTTTTTTGCGCCAAGCCCGTGCCCATCTTTGAGCAGAGCGCATCGGAATCCCGCACGCCCACCCTCCTCCTCCTCCACCACCACCTCCACCACCACCACCACTCAACACCACATCCGCACATTCACAGCCCGACACAATGTCGTCAAGTACAACAACAAGCAGTCGGTCGATGGAGTCAAGAACGGGGCGGTCAAATCAAAGTATGCTTGCCCGGACTACTAGCTTGGTGGTCGGTTGTCTCTTGTGTTCTTGTCGGCGTGGTTACTCGCATTGATTTGTTTTCTTCTGTCTTTGTCCGAGTTTGTTGAGTCGACTGTGGTCGCTACGCATGCTAACACATCTCCTCTTCTTCTTCTGCTCAGGATACAACGCAAATGGCGAGCGGCTTGTTGCCGGCGTGGTGCCGCTGACCGCAGACAAGCGCTTTGTTCTCTTGATCCAGTCGGACCGCCGGAAAGGCTGGGTGCTGCCCAAGGGCGGCTGGGAGACGGACGAAGACTGCGAGGCTGCTGCACAGCGAGAGGCCTGGGAAGAGGCCGGCATCATTGTGGAGATCCAATACGACCTGGGCGACATTGTCGAGAGCCGCCCACCAAAGGCGCCGTCGAAAACAAAGAAGCGCGAGAAAGCGCTCTACCGGTTCTACGAAGCGACGGTCACGAGCGAAGAGAACGAGTGGCCCGAGATGAGCAAGCGTGAGCGCTGCTGGATGTCCTACAGCGAGGCCCACGCGGCGTTGAAAGAGCGCCCCGAGCTGCTGGAGGCGCTCGAGCGGTCGAACATGGAGCGCGTCTGAGTGGTCTAGCCACTTGACGGCTCTCTGCCCGGCCCCGTCTATAGACACTCTCCCCTATCCTGCCTTGCGTCTTGCTTGCTTTTATGCGGTCTCTTTTTGTTGCTCATTGACCTGTCTGGGTATCTGTCGCCCTCTCCTCCTCCTTCTTCATTTTTTTCTTCTTCTCCTTCTCCTTCTCCTCTTCCTCTTCTTCTTCCTCCTCCTCCTCCTCCTCCTCCTCCTCCTCCTCCTCGTTGTATTTTTTGTTTCTGGTTTGATTATTGCATCCCCCGGAGGCTGCCCATTTCTGAAGCTCGAACCCGGGGGTCCAACCTGTTTTAGAGCCTTGCATATCCGGTCTTTTTTTTTTCCATTATTACTATTTCAGTTTCTTTCTTTGGTTATGGGGGTTTTGGTGTCTTGGCCTGGACATTGTGGGGGTTTGGTTGATGGGCTCTGACCGGCTTCATCATCACGTCTCGATATGTCTTGTTGTTGTCATTCTTTCTCTCTTCTCGAGACACCGCAGACGCAGAGGGGATATACACGAAAAAAAAGGGGACGAGAATTAGGGACAGATAAGGGGTTCATCAAGATACGAGCATACGTGGCAGAATTCTGGCGACGCAGTTGTACTGGCTGGGTCATGTTTCTACATTATCTCTGATATCACGTCTTCTCTGACCAAGAGTAAACACCCTCACTTCTCCCACTGTGGTGCATGCACCATTGCTCAGCAGAAAGAAGCGACCTCGTGCTGTTCTGTGTCCCCCTTTCCATGCCCTGCGTTTTTTCTGACCACGGCATCTGACTCGACTATCTTTTTATTTGGAGTTTTGGGCTGAAAGAGCTTTGCTCAAACGAGCACCCTGAACCCGTTATTTTGTCTTTTCATTTCTTATTCAGGTGCATTTGTTTTATGGGATCTTGGGCGTTGTTGGGGCGTTGCCATCAAAATGGCACAACAGGGTTAGATCAGGTTATTACGGGCTATGAAAGGTCTATCAAAAAAGCATCACTGCTTTTTCTGTCACATTTTGAGGATATTGGCGCTGGCGTTTTCGTTGTGGCTGCTTCTAGGTTGCAGTGTGACAGCATCCTGTTATTACAGGATGACAAAGGATCAATCACAAAGAAGTGCATTTTGCACTTGTTGCATTATTTCATGTGTTGCCCGTCTGTGCTTGATTTGATTTTATGACATAGTAATATCCATGACATCCCTGTACAGATGAGATGTGCTGGAAATCCCCTACAGGCCATTGCGGATCTTTTGCAGCTGGCTGATAAAGCCGTAGCCGGCCGCGGCATAGCCCCTGGCCGTGCCGGCGTCGCTCGACCCTTGCGAGCCTTGTGATGAGGCGGCGCCGGGCGACGCTGTCCTCTGGCTGCTGCCGCCACTCGCGGCCGCACTCGAGCCATCTCCGCCCGCGGCCGCCTTGGCTGCTTCCTTGTCCCGGCGCTCCTGCTGCAGCTTGCGCTGCTGCTCGAGCCGCTCGCGCTCATTGTCCAGCTCGCGCCGCCGGTCGTCGACGAGCCGCTGCAGCCCGTCCACAAACTTGACGCGCGCCTTCTCCTCGGCCGTGCCCGCCCACACCTGGCACAGCGTCCGCAGGGCGTCGACGCGCGCCGCCGCCGCCGCCAGGTTGGCGTCGCCGTCGCCGTCGTCAATGGTGGCGGCATCCAGCAGCTTGACCACTTCCTCGCGCTTCGTCTTGAGCACCTGCTGGCCCTTGTCCTCCATACTGTTGATGGTGTTGTTGTTGGCCGAGTCGCCTGCGCCGTCCCCCGCGTCGTTGCTGCTCGACGACGACCGCCGCCGGCTGTCCTGGTCCGGCCCGGACACGGACAAGAAGGAGGCCGTCACGGACATGGCCGACGGCGGCATGACAAACTCCATGGCGTCGCCAAACGTGTGGATGACGGCATCGAGCCGGGAGCGCACCTGCGCCAGCATGCGCAGCTGTGCCAGCGACGCCGGTTCTGACGGGTCGACGGTCTGCTTGCTGTTCCTGTTCTTTTGGTCTGACCCACGCTCCTCTGCGTTGTTATTATTGTCGTCGTCGTCGTCGCCGCCGCTGCCCGTCTTGTCAGCGCCGTCGGCGCCGGCCTCGGCGCCGGCCTCGGCGTCCACGTCGGCCTCGGAGATCGCGGCGGCCTGCTGCTGCACGAGCTCAGCGAGGCTGATGGTCTCGCCGCGCAGCAGCTCGACCTCGTACGCGAGGCGGCTGCCGCTGCGCAGGATCTCGTCGGTCAGCTGCGTCAGCACAGTGGTCAGCCGCGACGTGTGCGCGCCCAGCTGCGACAGCGTGGCCTGTGCCTGCGCGGCGCGGTCGGCGGTGGCGGTGGCGGTGGCCGAGATGGCGGCGGCGGCGGCCAAGCGGCTGGCGGCACCCGATCCGGGCCGGCCACCACTTGAGCTGCTGCTGACGTTGGCCAATGTGCGGTTCCAGTAGGCGGCTGGGTCGAAGCCGGGCCGCAAAAAGTCCTGCAAAAAGGGATCCGCGACGTGGGCCGACTTGGGCTGGATGGCCGACGACGATGCAGGCGCGCCGGCCTTTTGCTGCAGCGGAAGAGTAGTCGCCGACAGCGTCGATGCCCGATTGGCAGAGCTGCTTGCTCGCCGGCGTGTCGTCGGGGCTGCCTTAGCGTCCCAAGCCATTCTGTGGATTGAGGAGGGGGGCGGGTGGGAGGGAGGGAGGGGGGGAAGAAGGAAAGACGATGTGTATTCTGGCACAAGGGGCTGGTCGGTGGACGAGCTGGGAAGCTATCGCGGCTCTTGTCGTAATACTCGTAGTTAGTTGATTAGCTGGGAGGCAATGACGAGGGGCGTACCCTGTACGGCGTAGTGCACTTGCGGAGTAGGCTAGCGCTGAGTGCGAGTATTACATCAGCAGTACTTCTGCGGAGTAACTCTGTACCTTCTGCATAAGGCATTAGTGAGACCGCCTGAAACTAGCGAATAGGATCGAAATCGCATACATCCGCAGCTACTCGTACCTACGTAGCTCTGGATGAGACGGTTTCAACGAGTAGCCAGCGCACTGCAATCTGTGTGACAATGCCTGATGAATCTCGCCGTTATACATAGACAAAACAAAATGAACGTGTACGAGTAAAACTGGTGCGAACCAGCTCACGTGCCACGCGAGACGTTGTTCGAGTGCAGTGCCCTTGTTCAAACAGAAGGCGCATCCACTATCTCAGGCGTTCCTGCCTTTTTCATGCCCCCGAACGCGTCTGCCTGCACTTCACTGCGGACGGCGGCCATCTCACCCAACAGCAAGTCTCCAAAGTCACTCATTCACGGCATCAGCTCGCATTTTTGCCATGGCTCAGGCACAGCCAAGGCAGACAAATTCCTATTATTCTATATAGTCGGGGAGTTCGCACGGCGCATTACTGTCTTCTCTGAAGATCCTCTTTCTTCTCCTTTGTTTCTTCTCTCCTCCCCCCCTCGTCATCGTCATCGTCATCGTCTCGCCCCCCTCCCCCTCCTACCAACATATCTTTTACACCCAGTACCAAGTTTTCGAGCTTAATAGGCTTCAGTTCTCTTGCACGTATCATCCATATCTATATCGTCCTCTTGCGTTGATCAACAGTCGCTCATCCCCCTTCTTGGCCGGCATCCTCCGTGCTCTCGTCTTACCATGCCGCGCTCGGCGTTCATAAGCGATGTTCGAGACTTGGCAGCTAGGGCTGGCAAAGCAGAGCTGGCAGCTGTTGAGAACGTGCGTTTCGACGATGACACCGACGAGGTCCACGTGACGTTTGGGTGCGCCGACGAGAACGCGGCCGCAAGCGTGAACGTGTGCGTGTTTTGCGCAGGTAAGAAACACGGGCAGGGTCCTTTGCACCTTGTTTTTTGTTTGTTTTTAGTTTTTTTTTAAAAAAGAAATGCGTTCTGACATCGTCTGTAGATCTTGATTTCTACCCAGACTCGCGCCACTACTTCATGAAAGCCACAGACGATGCTCCATCGCCAAGCCATACGTGGGCGGTTGATGAGGTGCAGCGAGAGATCCAGGACGCGGACCGGCGATGCACGCTGCTGCAAGTCGTCCGCAAGCTCATCCATAAATTTGAGCCGCTGCTAGCAAATACCGAAAGCATCTACATCGACAGCGACAGCAGCGACGACAGCGATGGTGAGGGCGGTGCTGTCCTTGACGTCGAGGTGGAGGATGGGCTGGACAGCTTTTCCACCTCTGTGCTCGGCACTAAGCGCCGCCGCTTCGAGACGTCTCGCGAGGCCAATCCAGTCAGCAGCGAGCTTCAGCCCGGCCGTTCTATCCGCCTCCCCCACTGCAGGATGCCGCATGCCGGTGGCACCCAGTTCGAGGTCGAGACCGGAGCGCGGCGGGCCCGCATTGCAGAGGACCTCAAGGCCGTCTGCGACGCCGGCTACTTCTTCGGAGTTATTGACGGCATGACTGGCTCAGACGACAACAACATCGTGGCCGTGTCCGTCAAGATTGCCACGCTGGGACTCTCCTTCCAGATGCTGCTGGCCTGGGACCTGGACCCGGAAATGTACTTTGTGCTCCTCATCCGCTTCAGTGCAGGCTACATTGCCCACGAGCCGCTGCTGCACCTGACCAACATCGAGGCCGGTCTCTCGTTCCGCGTCGGGAAATGCACGCACTACAAACCCTCGGCTCTGCATGCACACAGCGCCTTTGGGACGGACAGCCTGCTTGGCCAGTCGGCTGCCGACGTATTGGCCCTGGACAACAGCGCGGCCTTCTCCAAGATCCTGATCTCGGGCGAGCTTGGCAAGCTCATGAGCGACTCGTTTCTGACCTTGCTGCGCATCCACGAGACCTATGGGCTGTCTTGGTCCGACACGCTCTACGCAATGGCCACGCAGCAGCAGCAGAGACACGAGCTACATGCAAACGCAAACACAAACGCAGCCGCAGACGCAGCGTCCGCTAGCAAGGCCACCAGCCTGCCGCTCTTGGCCATGGAGTTTGCCGTGGACCGCATCCGGAACTACACCAAATACTGCCAGTCGTGCTTCACCAGGCTCGACAAGAGCTGGCAGTCGTTCAAGCCGTCGGTCTGCTCGCGCGAGCTGTGCCTGTACCAGCACATACAAATCGGCCTCACGCAGTACCTGGAATACGAGATCCTGTGCCAGCCCGCCGTCATTGACCTCCTCATCAACTTTTGCTATGTTGCCCTGGCCGCTTCGATCAACACGCCAGAGGCGAGTTCGGCCATGCGCAAGTTTCCCTCGGGCATGCGCCTGTTTGTCCCTGACGAGAACAACAAGCATGGTTGCATCTTGCACAAACTCAACAGCGAGAGGTTTGTTATTGCTTTCCCTGCAAAGGAAACTGCTAGCCAGTTCAAGCAGGGCCACTGGATGGGTGTATCCTACGCGATGAAGCCTGCCAAGACCACGCGCGTGCCTCTTGTCACCCCAGCTGCGCCTTCGGCGGTCCTGTCCCCCTTGGTACACGCAGTCATAACCGAGGTGGACATGGACAACATGATGCTGTACATGAAAGCCAGCTCCTCGATCGAGGGGATGACAGAGCAGGGATTTGTCTTTCCCTACACCAGGAACATTGACGACGTGCCTGACAAGGACAAGGCGAACCTTCTCCTCGGAATCTTCGACACAATGCCGTCTGTCGACGAGCTGCGGACGCAGCTCCAGAGCCCCTTTGTGAGCAGCCTCAAGGCTGTCGACAGTCTGTCGCCGTCGGCGGCCGTGCTTCTGGAGTGGATCATAGCGACAAACCGCTCTTGCATCATGCAGATCACCTCGCCGCAGCTGATGGCGCTGGAGTTCCAGAACAGGAACCGGTTCGCGCCACCCCAGGGCTGGCTGCAATTCTGCTTCCTGCATGGCTCGCCCGATCATGAAGCTCAGTTCGAGGCGGAGCTCGCTCGATGCCAAACTTACCGGATGCTCTCCAGCGACCTGTATCCAACCATCTTTGCGTGGCATGGCAGTGACATCAAGAACTGGCACAGCATCCTGCGGACGGGTCTTGACTACCAAGTCCAGCAGAACGGCCGGGTTTATGGCCACGGCGTCTACTTTAGCCACAGCTTCGCGCAAAGTCTAACGTATGCGAAGTCGACGGCGGCCCGGCAATGGCCGCGGGCTGTCACGGACTTGGCCTCGGTGCTGAGCCTCAACGAGATCATCAACGCCCCGCATCACTTTACCAGCCAAAGTCCTCACTATGTCGTTCACCAGAAGAACTGGAGCCGCTGTCGGTTTCTCTTTGCCCAGGCACACAGCAAGGTGCCCGACAGCTGGCCGCGGACACAAAACACAGCTGCGCCCCCTACGGCAAACCAGGGATACATCAGCCAAGACCCCACGAGACAGGTACTCGGGCCGCAAGGTAGTCCGCTCTGGATCCCGTTGGCATCGATGCCGCCACGCGCACCCGCAACCGTGGTCGATGCAAGCACCAGCAGCAACGTGGCAGAGACTGCACAAACCCTCCAGAAGAGCCGCAAGGACGATGTCACAAAGACGCTGAGCGCCCAAGACCTCGCCTTCATCCAAAATGTGCAGCCGCAGCGTGAAGTCTTTGTCATTGACGACGACACAGATGCTATTGAGATTGTCAAGGTCGTCCAAAGGGCACCCATCGAAATCAGCGACGACGAAGACGCAGTGGTGGCCATCGAGCCGCCCAGCAAGAAAGTTAGGTACACTGCCGATCCACAGCCGGCACAGCCGTCGCAGCCGTCGCAGCCGTCGCCGCCGCCGCCGGAACCCATCAACCAGGACGTGACCTCGTTTGTGCCGGGCACCCTCGACCACGCCTCGCTCCGTGTTCTGCAGCCGTCGTCGTGGGGCACGCAGACAGCGCTGCGGGTGCTGGCGTCGGGCATGCGTGACCTGCAGAAGATGCAAGCCACGACGCCGCCACCGAACCTGGGCTGGCACATTGACTTTGACCGGCTCGAGAACCTGTTCCAGTGGGTGGTGGAGCTGCACAGCTTTGACAACAAGATCCCGCTGGCTGCCGACATGCGGCGGGGCAATGTCAACTCGATTGTCATGGAGATGCGCTTCGGCCCGGACTATCCGTTTTCGCCGCCGCTCGTGCGCGTCATCCGGCCGCGGTTCCTGCCCCTGATGCAGGGCGGCGGCGGGCACGTCACAGCCGGCGGGTCGATGTGCATGGAGCTGCTGACGAGCACGGGCTGGCGGCCGAGCTACGACCTTGCTGCTGTGCTGCTGCAGGTCCATCTTGCCTTGACGACGGCCGAGCCTCCGGCACGGCTCGACATGCATCAGTTGCGCAACCGGGCCGACTACGGCATTGAAGAGGCGTTGCAGGGATACATGCGGTCTGCCGCGACTCACGGCTGGTCAGTTCCGAAAGACATGGCCATGCGTGGGCGCTTCTGAGAGCTGATTATGGGATGCTGCTTGAGGCTTTGTTTCTCTTTGGATCACAAGTTTGTTTTTTCCTTGTTTATGCGTATGACTTCACTGATTATGACGCGTTGGCACTACGTTTGGTATGATCTATTTTCCTTTTTGTACCGGTCACATTTTGGTCCATGCTGGCATATCTCGGCCGGCACGGCGTGAGTCGGCACTACTCGTCCTGGCTCAAGACGGGCGAATTTGCAGCCGAATAGGTCCGTCCCCATGCTTTGGCCAGAGCAGCACATGCATCGTGGACAATCTCGCGCGAGCGCTTGTGAATTCTGCATTTGTCAGTGTTTTTTTTTTTTTTTTTTTTGCGTTGCATGTGGTTGTATCCCGTCCGATTGCACCTTGACTCACCCGGCTAAGACCAAGATGGAGTGGGTGCCGCCCGGATACGTCTTGGCGTCGACGGCGACGCCCGCGGCGGCCAGCTGCTTGCCAAAGGCCGCGGCCTCGGGTCCCAGCAGGTCGCAGCCTGCCACGCCCAAAAAGGTGGCTGGGCTTGCGGCCAGCAGCGCGTCGGGCGCAAAGCACGGCGACGCCTGCCACTCGGCCGTGGACCGGGCGACGGTCGCGGCGTCGGTGCCAAAGTACTTGTTGCGGTACCACTGCATGCGCGTGGGCGTGAGCCAGGGCGCGTGCTGCGACTCCTTCCAGCCGGCGCGCACGGCCGGGTCCGTGTCGACGGTGACGGTGTTGTCGATGACGGGGCAGATGAGCACCTGGCAGCACGGCTGGGGGAGGGCGGGTGCCGGCGCTTCGTCGGCGCGTGTCTGGGCGATCTTGAGGCTGACGCTGGCCGTCAATCCGCCGCCGCTGGTTTGTTAACGTCTATGAATATCAGAGACAAAAAAAGCAGAGACAAAAATAGAAGAGGCTACGCACGCTGATAGGCCTCCAACGGCGACGCGGCTCGTGTCGAGGTTCAGTTCAGCCACCGTCGCGGGCGAGACGGCCCACTGGTAGCCGGCAAACGAGTCGTCAAAGGCCACCGGGTACACGTGCTCGGGGGCGTGCCGGTAGTTGACCGAAACTACGACGGCCTCGAGGTCTTTCTGCGTTAGTTTATCTTTTTTTATGATCTAAAAAAACAGGGAATAAAAACCTACGCTTGCATACGTGCGTCAGGAAGCCGTTCTCGCTGCTCAGCCCGCCCATGACCCAGCCGCCGCCGTGGTACCAGACCAGCAGCGGCCACCCCGCGGCCGGCGGTGCTGCTGTGCCTGCGCCTGCGCCTGCGGGCGTGAAGATGCGCACCGCAATGGTGCTGCCGTCGGCGGGGTCCGTGAAGATGGTGCGGTCCTCGGTGCGGCCGACGTCGACGACTTTCTGGCTGCCGTGGGCCATGGGCGACACGGCCGCGCGCGACGCCACGGGGTCGAACGGCAGGGTCTCGGAGCGCGGGACATACTGCAGCACGGCGTCGTGGAAGGCGACGTAGTCGGGGTCGAGGCGGTCGCGGATGGACGGGTGGAGCGGCTGGTAGACGGTGCGGTCGGACATGATGGGTGTGGTTTTTAGAGAGAGAGAAACGAAATTTAACAGCTGCTGGGTATGGTATGAATCGAATAAGAAGATAAACTACAGTTTACAGTCTACGGAGCACGGCACAGAAGGGGACGCGATGTCGCGATGTGGGGGGTATTTGACAAGCCGGCAGGAGATAGGCAAATAAGGGCGTTTTTTTTGGTGGGAGATAGTATCGTCTCTAAATTCGGGAAGAGGATCGAATATATAAGACGAAAAAAAAGACTACGCTGTCATGATATTGATCTTGTTCATCGCTGTTTGAACGTGATTGGAGATTTGGACCGACGTCTGCCCCATCCGGGTGGCCATGTCCTGCAAACAAGAAGAAATCACCAGATGCCGGGGGCCTTTTCACCGCGATACGGCAGTCGCTGCCCAGTGTACTAGCGCACCGAATTTCCCACGGCCCAGCCACATGGCACGTCTGGTCTTAGTCGGCAAGAGTGCCCCCCATAATATATAGGCCAGAGTGGGGACGGACAACTAGCCGGCCGGGACTAGCAGAGGGCGGCACCTGTTAAGCCGGGACGGTATTTTTTTTTCTTTTTTTCTTTTTTTCTTTTTTTCTTTTTTTCTTTTTTTCTTTTTTAAAAACAAAATACTTTACGCTCCTCGTCCCCAGTGCCACACTACTGCATCCGAGTCTCCTCACCCCGGAAACTCTGGTGAGCGTGTCTTGCTTCGCATCAGAGACCGAACCACCGCCGTGCCTGGGTATGGCAGAAACAAGCCTTGTGCTCTCCGCCGTACGTGCACGTGCCCGGTCCGACTTACACGTGCTCAGCCCTATGCGCTCTGATTGCCTCGAGTTTTGTTTTTACGTTATTCATATCACGGCCACTCTGTGAACTCTGTAAACTTTGTAAAAGTAAATTCTCATTATACCCAAATATTAATAAAAACTGACGCCAAACTTAACAAAATAACGCTCAACTGATAAATGCAAAATGTTAATCACCAACGCTTGGCAAAAAACACGTATGGTTTCCCTCTAGCTTTTCTAAAATGTATGAAGAACAAAAGACGTTGCAACCACATCAGCAAGACCCCCCCTCTGTTTTTTTGGTATTTCTCTTCGGTTGAAGACGGCCAGAAAATAAAAAGAGAAAAAAGAGGCCACTCAAAAACGCCATCAGAATGTTGGTGTATGGTCAAGCTCCCTGATATATACAACCAGGGAACGAAATGCAGCAAAGAAGGAACGAATAACACAAAACAAGAACCCAAGGAACAGGACTCGACGACAGACACAGTGAGTGCTGTGCATTTGTCTCCTGTGGACTTGACCCGGTCACGGCAGTGGACAAGGGATTGGTTTTTGGCATACAATGCAAAGAGTGTAGACAATAGCAAGAAATGTCATGCGGATTGCGAGCTTGTGGCCAGAAAAGGTGGAGGCCACAACAAATGCAAACACCAACCGGAACGAGGCAATAAAACCAAAAAAAAACCAAAAAAGCATTCAAACAAAAACCTTTCCAAACACGACCTCTTCAGTCATACTGGAAGAGGACAGAAATGGACTCGCCGTGGTGCACGCGGCGGATGGCCTCGGCGAAAACAGGCGAGATGTCGAGCACGTCGAGCTTGGGGCACAGGGCGCGGTGTTCGGACTGCGGCACGGAGTTGGTCACAATCATCTTGTCGAGGGCCGAGGCGTTGATGCGCGGGATGGCATCGCCGCTCAGCACGCCGTGGGTCAGGAGAGCGTAGCAGTATGTCGCGCCCTCCTTCTTGAGCAGCTTGGCCGCCCGCGTAATGGTGTTTGCCGTGTCGGCCAAGTCGTCAACGAGGATGCAGACGCGGCCCGTCACGTTACCCACAAGCATCATGGTGGCATTTTGGCGATCGGTGATTCTCGTCGGACGGCGTTCCTGTAGAGGAAGGAAGAAAAAAAAAAAGTAAAGTTAGTGGGACCTGCTTGTTTGCGTGAAACCGTTGAGTCGAGTAACACTGCATACCTTGTGAATCAGAGCAAAGTCCATGCCCAGGCTGTCCGCAATGGCTGTGGCACGCTTTGCGCCGCCGGCATCGGGACTGACAATCACAGCATCCTTGTAGTCGGGGATGTGCTGCTGGATATACCGCTGCAGAAGCGGCTTGCCGTACAGGTTGTCGACAGGGACATCGAAGAAGCCCTGGTATTGTGGGTCGTGCAGGTCCATGGTGATGACATGATCGGCGCCGGCGCAGGTCAAGAGATCGGCCACGAGGATGCCGGCCTGGGCAACCCATTGCTTGTAGCCCGGCTTGGCCTGGAAGCTGCTGATGAGGTTGTGGTTGGTGTAGTCGTGGGTGGTGAAAGGAGGGGCGGCGGACGAGACGGACTCGCTGTGGCCGTGGCTGTGGCCGTTGGTCGGCGTGACGTAGCCGTTGGCGACGGCACCAGAGGCAGCGCCGGCACCGTTGGCACCGTTGGCGCGCGCATTGCCGGAGATGGAGGTTTTGCTGAGGGCCTTGGAGAGGTCGACCGAGTTGTTGAAGACGGCGGACACGGGGCGGTCCTGGCCAGGCGTGGCGGGCACGCTCTCAAAGGTGTAGTCCTCGCGCTTAACGCCGGATATTGAGGCAGTCGGGCCCTTGGACAGCGGGGCGCCGACCTTGTTGTAGGGAAGATCGGGCTGGCGCGAGTACGGGAAGAGAGGCATGACGGCCGTGACGCGTCTGGCGGAGCCGGTCTTGCAGGCCGAGATCATGATGCACAAGTCGACAAAGTTATCGTTGACAGAGCCGGCGCCGGTCTGGATGATGTAGACGTCCTTGCCACGGACCGAGTCCTTGATCTCGCAGCGGCTCTCGCCGACCTCGAACTTGCCCAGGATGCGGTTGCAGGGCGGGATGCCCAGGATGTTGCAGACATTCTCGACCAGCTGGGGGTGCGAGTTGCCACCGAGAACAACAATGTTCTTGACCATTTTGTCGGTAGTTGTGTGAGAGGTGGGGGGGGAAAGGGGGGGGGAAGAGGAGGGTTGGAGGGAGGCGATAGTAAACCGAGAGAAAATGCCTGGGCGGCGGTTGAAGAGATTGCCCGTGGAAGAAAAGGGCAATGCGCGCTGGAAAGCACAATTGTCCAGAAAAAAGGATGCGCTGCAGAGTGCAGAGTTTATTCTGCGCAAGGATGGCTGGTGAGACGTGAGACCGGCTGGAGGTGGTATGCTCCGATATCGTTTTTTGGGCGGGCAGAAAAAAATCGTACCCCGGGGGTGGAAAGGCGGTCAAAGCCAAGCCTGCTAGGTGGTGAGAGAGGGGGAGGCGTGTGCAGTGATTTTCAGAATAATGAGACAAAACAGTGGTGAGTGGTGACGAGAAAAAACAAAGAAAAGCGAGAAAAAAAAAGAAAGGGAAAAGAGAGGAGAGGAGAGGAACAAGGAAGACGGAAAAGGATGAAGAAGCCGAGGTGAACAATTGTTAAAAAGAACGGTGTCTAGACTCTGGGGGAGACTCGACAAAGGAAGAAGCCGGATGACGAATGAGGAGGGGAACAATTGCTGCTAGGACAGCGATCTGGGGGCTACGTGGGAGGCGAGGAGGGAGGAGCAACGGAAGAAATTTGCTGGCGGTCTAAGAAAAGAAAACGAAGAAGAAAAGAAAAAAAAGAACACCGAAGGCCCCACTTTAGTGTTGGTACTGCTGGAAGAGCATGTTGTTAGTGGAGTATTATCGCCCGGCAATAACAAAGCACTGGAAACGGCTGATTATATGGCCCGAGTTGGAGACGTGAAAATTGCTCGTAAAACGGGTAGAGGGAAGTTGTGCTTTTCGAACTGTGTGCCTGAATGTCGGAGATGCCGTCGGAAAGGGAAAGCGAGAAGTGAGCAGAGACAGATGCGACGGGCATAAAGCATTGGTTCTGCGGCGTGGGATAGTGTGGGACGGCAGGGCGGATGGATTCTTGGCACGCCGTCGGCCGATAAGATTAGGCGTGTCGGGGGGGGGGATAAAGAGAAGAGAGAGAGAGAGAGAAATAAGGCGATACTCTGGCGATTCAAGTACGATATCTATTGATATTACTCCGTATATATTATATTATATATCAACAATAATAGTGTCCGTAGCGAGAAAAGCGGAAAGAAGCCCGCACAGGTGGTCTGTCAAAACTGCAGGAGCGACGTCGTGCAATGCAGCTGCTTCCGTCCGCATCTGCCACGATAATGCAGTGGAAGGAAGGTACGAAGATGGCGACAAGTGTCCCTTCCGTCCAGAGTGTCTGTCTTTGTAGTCGCTCCTTCCTCCTTCCTCCTACCTTGTCCAACATGTCATTTCTATTAACAATCGAAAGAGCAGTGGTACTAGCAGTTCTCGTACACCGGCTGCGCGTTGTTTGTTTCGCTGCATCTGACCGCATGCATATGTGCTGCCTGGATCTGCCGCCTGCCGCCTGCCGCCCTACGCTGCTGCTGAACGATTGGGGAGCCGTAGCGGGGCAAGTGGGCCACGGGTGCCATGTGAAAAAGTCCATAATACGAGTCCTCGTACTCCGTAGTGAATGCTGACTAAGCACGATTAGTCGGTGCCCACCAAAAAACTAACGGCGGCGCGACTCAATTATTTGCAGGGAACAAGAACCAACAAAAACGACAAGAGACGGCAAAGACGACAAAAAAAACTCGACAACCCCCCCCCCCCTCCCGCCAACATGAAGATCCTCGAGGCACAAAACGCCCTCCTCAGTAACTATGAGGTGTACGAGTTTCTCGCCGAGCGCCAGGAACGCCTGGCCAAGCAGAAGCAGAACCGTCGTCGCGGCCCGGGCAATCTGGAAACGCTGATTCGCGAGGTAAGGCCCGTGTGCGAGGCAGTTTTTTATTTCTTTTTTTTTTTTTGCCAACGGGGAGACAGGATGACACTAACAGTCAACTTTTTAGCTTCTGCAGTACTTCCGGTCCCCGCCCGGCCCGCTCAGCGAGCAGCCCGTCAAGTACAGCGCGGCGGCCGTGACGAGCCTGGTCGAGCGGCTGAGCAGCTACGACCTGGCCAAGGGCGAGATGATCATGATGCTCAACATGCGGCCGGCAACACCGGCGCAGCTGCACGCGTGCATCGAGGAGGTGGAGGACCGCCTGACCGAGGAGCAGCAGTTGGAGATTCTCGACATTGTCGCCGAAGTGCTCGGGGCGCCAGCGGCCCAGGAGTAGGGGGTGTCAGTCGGGAGCAGGGCAAGTAGTGGGAAAACAAATAACCAAGCCAGAAAAACCACCGAAACACCCAGACACCAAGACACAAAAACACCCAGACACCCAGCACCCATCAAATCAGAGCACACCCGCCCTCGGACGGGCCGCCGCCGTCCTCGGTCGTGCGCAGGGCGCGCTTGGAAATGTCCTCCATGACCTGGGGCAGCAGCTCGCCCGTGACGGCCGAGCACTCGACGTACATGTCGGCGCGCATCTGCTGGGCCAGGTTGTAGGCCTCGTGCGGGAACGTGCACTCGGGGTCGTCTTCGACGCGCAGGTCGCGCTTGAGGCCCAACACGACAATGGGCAGGTCGTCGTCGTAGTGCTCAAAGACGGTGCGGACCTGCTGCATCCAGTCGGCCTGCAGGTGCACCAGCGTTGCGCGGCGGCTGATGTCGAAGCAGAGGATGACCATGTCGGGCTCCAGCAGGCGCCAGTCGTGGGGGTTGGCGGTGTCGGAGAACTCGAGGTGCAGGAAGCTGACGCGCGTGCGCAGCTCGACGACAAACGGCTGGTCGACGTCGCGCAGGGCCAGGGCCTGGTCGTGGCGGGGGTTGCCGCGGTAGAGGCGCGTCAAGTGGCTGTTGCGTCAGTGATGCGGCTTGTGATGTGATTTTAAATAGGAAAAAATACATTTCATTCAAAAAGACGGGACGCACAAGAGAAACGTCGATTTGCCGACGCCGTCGTCGCCGAGGAGCAGGATCGAGACCGGCTGTGGCTCCATTGCGGTGGGAGGGGGTGGTGTGCGGGTGGTGTGTGGTCTGTGGGTAGTCTGTGGGTAGTCTGTGGGTGTATTGGTGAGGCTCAGGTGCAATCCATTCGCATCGCAATGTAGATTTGCATCGACTGCGCTGGTGATGATGGGTGGTGGTTATGGGCGGAATGGTGCGAGAGTGAGCAATAGCGCAGCGGTGTCAGCTATTAGTGGGGTAGTTGGGGGACATCTACAGGCTACGGCGCTAGCTGGCCTCGCCCCCAGCGCTCGCTTTCATTCGCCCAAAAATTAGAGAGAAGAAATTCATGTGAAAATCCTGTCGCCGGCGACGAGCTTGGATTTTGTGACCAGTGTACTCGTGTGTTCCCGTCCGTCGTATAGTATATAGCGTACCGTACACCGCGGCCTGCTTCCCGTTAGCATCGCATGAAGGCGCTCCGGCCGTTTCTGCAGCCCCGTCGCCACGCCCTCGCCTCTGCATCGTCGCCGACAGCCTCGTCGCCCTTTGCCGTTTTTGCATCTCGGCCGCCACAGCCTCGTCTGCATCGTGTCGCTGCCGCCGCCTCTTGCACGCCGCGCCGGCTTGCATCTTCTTCTTCTTCTTCTTCTTCTTCTTCTTCTTCTTCTTCTTCTTCTTCTTCTTCTTCTTCTTCTTCTTCTTCTTCTTCCCACCACCACCACCACCACCAGCGCCACCAGCCTCGTCCGCGCCGCGTCCGCATCCTCAACCACCTCCTGCAGAAGCCCGCGCGGCCCTTGCCACCCCATACCCTCATCCCGCCCGCGCCCACGCCCCACGCCACGTCCTACCTCGCCGGGTTCTGCATGACCCCGGCCCATCTGTCGCCCACCCACCTCAAGCCGCTCGTGGCCCGGACGGCCAACGGCGAGATGACCGACTTTTCGCGCTGGACCAAGGAGGCCTTGGTCGACCGCATCCGCCTGCTCGAGGAGGCGCTCGCCAAGCAGACCACTTCGGGCGGCAGCGGCATCGTCGCCAATGACCTGCAGCAGCAGTCTTCTCCCCCCCCCAAAAAGCAGCGCAAGGGTGGTGGCATGGACCCCAGCCGCTATGCGACGCGCTTTGTGGCCCTCAAGATCGCCTACCTGGGCAAGCGCTACGGCGGCTTCGAGTACCAGCCGTCGGGCGCGCTGCCCACCATTGAGGAGGAGCTGTGGAAGGCGCTCGTCAAGGCGTGCCTCGTGACGCCGCGCCCGGGGCTGGCCGCGCACGAGGTCGACTTTGAGAGCTGCGACTATGCAAAGTGCGGCCGCACCGACCGCGGCGTCAGCGCGTTTGGGCAGGTTGTGTCGCTGCGCCTGCGGTCGAACAAGAAGCTGCCGGCGGGGGGGGGCAGTAATAGTGAGTCTGCCGAGACCGATGCCACGCAGGCCGAGACCGAGACCGAGACCGCCCCCGACGCCGACCTTCCCTACGACCAGGAAATCCAGTACGCCAAGGTGCTCAACCGCCTGCTCCCGCCCGACGTGCGCGTGCTCGCCTGGTGTCCCACGCCGCCGCCCGCCTTCAACGCCCGCTTCTCGTGCCGCGAGCGCAAGTACCGCTACTTTTTCACCCAGCCCGCCTACTACGGCGCGCCGCTGCCGTACCCGGCCACGCCCAACAACAACAACAACAACGGCACGCCCAACAATGGCCCGCCCGCCGACGGCTGGCTCGACATCGACGCCATGCGCACCGCCGCGCGCCACTTTGTCGGCGTCCACGATTTCCGCAACTTTTGCAAGATCGACCCCAACAAGCAGATCACCAACTTTGTGCGCCGCATCTTTGACGCCGACATTGTCGAAGAGCCGGGCCTCGACTCCGCCCTCGGCCACTATGCCCAGGCCGGCCCCAAGGTCTACTCCTTTGACGTGCGCGGCTCGGCCTTTCTGTGGCACCAGATCCGCCACATGGTCGCCGTCCTCTTCCTCGTCGGCCAGGGCCGCGAGTCGCCCGACGTCGTGCGCGCCCTGCTCGACACCGCCGCCAACCCGGCCCGCCCGTCCTACGCCATGGCCGACGAGTGCCCGCTCGTGCTCTGGGACTGCATCTTCCCGCGCGGCACGCCCGACACCGACCTGCAGCTGACCGACCCGGACGCCCGCGCCCAGTGGTCCAACGACACGGAAATGGCCGACGCCGTCCCCGCCGACAGCCCCTGGCACACCTGGACCGACAGCCTCGACTGGGTGTCCGCGCCCGAGGAGACCCCCGACAGCCGCATCTTTGTCGACGGCCTCTGGCGCGAGTGGCGCGCCGCCAAGATGGACGAGATCCTGGCCAACCGCCTGCTCGACCAGGTCACGCGCGGCGGCGCTGCCGGCGGCATCATTGCCAATGCCGCCCCCGTCACCCCGCCCATCGAGAAGAGTCACGTGTTCGAAGGCGGCGACGGTCCCCGCCGCGGCGGCGCCTACGTGCCCCTGCTGCAGCGCCGCCGCGCCCTGGCCCCCGAGATCGTCAACGACCGCTTCGCGCAGCAGAAAGGTTTCGCCAACTCGGCCGAGATGCGCGCCGCCGGCAACTGGCGGGCTGTGATCAAGGCGCGCAAGGCCGAAGCGAAAGCCAAGGCAGACGCGGCCGAGGCTGTGCCGGGTGAGTAAAGAATAAAGGAATAATGAAATAAAAAAATAGCAAAAAATAAAACAAAAATCATAAAGCATAGAGTGCCATGCGAATAGCATCACCGTTCAGTGGTATCATAAATTGAAAGGGTCAGTAAGAAATGCACGCCCTCTATTAGCCCTTGCTGTCGGGTTCGTACAGACACCCGCGTGCCTCGCGCCACACCGTCCGCACAATCTCCAGGTTCGGCAGCAGCCGCGGGAAGACCACCACGACGTGCGCCTCGTCCTCCTCGCTGCTCCCCGGACCATCGCTCTCGTATCCGTCGACGTCGTCGTCCTCGTTCATGTCTTCGTCGTCGTCGTATTCGCCGTCTCTGCGTCGCCGCTTCTCGCCGTACCTGTCGTGCCCGCCTCCATAGTTTTCTTCTTCTTCGCTGGCGTCTTCGTCGTCATCGTCATAGTCCTCCTCCTCCTCTTCCTCCTCGCGGCCCTCGACAAACGACAGATTCTTCTCGCCGCCGCGCCCGCCTCCTCCTCCGCGCCGCTCCCCGCCGCCCGGGCCGCCCAGCGCAACGCCCGCGCGCCGCCCCGCCACCACCACGGCCACCAGGTAGTACCGCACCTCGAACCCGCGGAACGCCTCGTTGACCAGCAGGTCCTGCAGCCGCTCCGTCGGGATGAACCGCGTCGCCGCCGGCGCCGGCTCGCCATAGTAGCCGTCGTAGTTGACCAGGCTATGAGCCAACGACGACGACGAGGACGACGGGTCATCCCGCGACGATGAAATGCTAAAAAAGCGCGCCAGCAGCGCAATCGGCGTCGCCAGCACCCACCACACCACCGACAGGCCCGACACCAGCTCGCCCAGGTACGTCGCGCCCGTCGACCGCGTCTGGATGCCGAGCCCGCGCAGCACCAGCAGCGACTCGCTCGTGTGCACGCGCGCCACGCTCGCCCACAGCGCCCCGCAACACACCGGCAGCACGATCCACGGCGGCGCCGCCGTCGCCGCATACGCCACCGCCGCCGCCGCCGCCGGCACCACCTGCTGCGCCGACGCCACCAGCAGGTCCAGCGCGTCCAGGGCCAGCGCCTGCCACAGGTCCTCGCGCCGCCCGCTGTTGCTGTAGGCGCGGCTGTACTGCTTGCTGTACTCGGCGTACTCGGTCGACCAGCGCCACGGCTGCTCGTGCAGTGGTGGCGGTGCCTGCTGTGTCTGCTGCTGGTGATGGTTCCATGGCTGCAGGGCGCCCCAGTTGCGCTTGAACCACATCCACAGCACGCTGCTGGCAAACACCGCGAGCAGCACGCGCACAGCAACGGACGCGACGACCAGCGCCCGGCCAGTCCAGCCCGTGCGGCGCGGCTTTGTCGTCACAATAAACTCGACCGTGGTCGGCGACGGCCGGCGCACCTCGAGATGCGGCGGGCCAAACATGAATCAGAAAAGGAGGGGAAAAAAAGTGACAAAGCAAAAAAAAAAAGTAAAAGAGAAAGAGGGGTGTCGTCGGCAATCGATCCGTGTCACCGCATCATTGTCTTGGCATGTGACTACTCGTAGATGACCACCGGCCTGATTGTGCGCCAAGCTTGCTGCCGTGCGGTCGTTCCTTGCCCGTGACCAAACACTTCATGAAGAGAGGCCGAAAAAAAAAGGCATAATATAGTAAAAAAGAGAGAGGCCTGTCGACTGCGGTGCGTCGCAAACTGGGTAGCTTAGAACAGCCAAGCCTCCTGAGCACCGCGTACAGGTAGGTAACCACGCGATCTACGGAGTACAGAGAGGGAGCTCTTTCTGCCTGGATTCACCGCTTTCACTGCTACCTCTTGGGTGGGGTGGGAGACTACCCTATATAAGCTCGATTAGACGGCTCAGTTTCTAACGGCTGTAATGGTCAAAGTGGAAGACGGCTCTTGCTATTCTCATTTCCTGCTGTTCCATGTCCGAGGTCCGATTTATCGCCCTCGACCCAGTGCGTCGCCCAGTGCGAACGTCGCGGTGGCCGCCCACTCGTATGGGTAACCTACGATGCTGGAAACCCTTGCGGCCCTAAGCAATCGGAGATTATACTTCAGGGAGGCTTCACTCTGCAGAGGCATCTTCACCGTCGCGTGGCGGACTGGATTACGATCGTACTGGGTTGGGGCAGCATTTGAGATGAAGAAGCCAACTTCTATTTTGCTTTTTTGTCGCACGGTGCGACCCACTTTTAGCATCTGCACAAGCCTCCGTTCGATTTCTGGTCTTGGTGAACCTTTTCTCTTTTATTTTATTTTTTGCATCTACTTGTGCCGCCTTCTTTTGTTTAATCACTTTCACTCATGCCAAACATGTCACAAGAAAAGAATGAAAAATCAATCTAGCAGCTGTTTCATGTAGATCATAAGAGCGCAACCAAAAAGACCAAAACCCAGTAATAACCAAATACAACAGGTAACGAGGTCTTGTGAAAGACTGCAGATATATGTGAAAAGAATATATAGAAAAGTCGCTGTCGTCATTATGTTTTGGAAACCAAAAACCGGAGCCGAGAGATGTGTTTCCGAGAACCGAGGAAGAGTGAGGAAGAACATCTTCCAAACCAAGAGAAGTGAAGAGTAGCTAAATCAACGCCGGTGGCCATGTACGAAAAGTAGAAAGAAAAGAAGAGCGGGTATAAAGAGAGTGATGAAGAAAAGAAAGAGAAAGAGAAAAGAACAAGAACAAGAAAAAAACATAATAACATATTGTGTCCCTCAGATCATCTCACTGTGGTGCAGACCAGTGTGCATCTGCTGCTGGTAAGAATACTGCTGGGATTGGTGTTGTTGAGGAGGGCTGTTGCGTGCAGAGAAGCTCATGGAAGAGGCGGCATTTTCGTAAGAAGCATAGCTCATGGTCGGAGGACTGCTTTGGGGGATCTGGATGCTCTCATATGGAGCCATCACCATCTCGGGGGAGCGTGCGCGGCTTGCTGCCGAGGCATTGTTAGCGCCGCGGCTGGCAGACCGCATGCGCTCCGTAGCACGCGAGAAGCGACTGGCAATACTGTTGTCCGTGCTGCTGCGGCCACGTTGGTGGCCGTTGCGTGATGAAGACATGACTTCCTGGCCCATTGGCGGAGCAGGGGGAGGTGGCGGAGGCGGCGGAATATTCTCATGCTGGGTGCTGGATGCCTCGCCCATCGTGATGATTGGCTGTACCTCTCCATCATCCGTGATCACCTCGATGGTGCCAGTGGTGTGGCCACCATAGACAACCGGCGTATTGCGACCACCCATAGAGCCAAACGGCAGTGGCGGTGGAGGGGGCGGTGGTGGCATTGCCAAATGAGCAAGCTCCTTGAGCATGGCTGGTGCCGGTGGAGGCGGCGGCGGGATCAGGTTGTCGAGAGAAGGCCGACGGTTGTCGAGAGAAGGCCGGCGGTAAGACTTGGCGGACAGCATACCACCTGACAGGTCCTGATTCAGTGATCTCAAATCCTCTTCGGGAATACTAGCTTTGGATGCACTGCGGCCCGGCCCGCGGCGAGGGGGAAAGTCTTGGGACATGGAGCTCTTGTGATAAACCAGTTCTTGCGGGGGAGCAGACATGGAGCGAGGGATAGCGCCACGGCTAGGCGCAGGAGGCTGGTACACAGTTGACGGAAGAAGAGTGAGTGTTTCTTCCTTTGCAGGCTCGGGGGCAGCAGCAGGTGCGGGGGCAGCTTCGAAACCATAACTGGAATCCTTTGGTGAGCCACCAGATCTGGGAGAGGAGCTGCCTGAGCCGGAGCTAGGATGCCACTGCTGCTGCTGCTGCTGCGAGTATTGACTGTGACCTGAAGGAACTGGTGGCACTTCAACTGCCAAAGCGCCGGAACCAGCACCCTGCTCCATATTCAGGCGCATGGCCTTTGGTGTGGCGGGAAGTCCCATCGCGGATCCATGAGGCGTAAACATGGTGCGAGTCCGGGAAGAGGAAGACGATGACTTGAAAACAGAACCTGGATCGGCCGTCTGGCTCCTTGTGGGAAGTTCAGTGGGTGGGAAGCTCACTTCGTACATTTCCGGGATCTGTGCCTGAGAAGGAAGCCCTGGCGACAAGAAGTCAGGATGCATGATGGGCGGCGCTAGGGGGTGACGAACAAGAGACTTGCGGCGGTTCTCAAGCTCCCTAGCAGCTGCTACCTTGCGCTCGAGACGCTCATCTTTGGACAACTGCCGCAGGTCACCTCGGTTGGAGCGGTCTGACATGGCAGACTGCGTTCTCCGTTGGCTTATCTCTTCACCGGCGGCCTGCTGGGGCTGAAAAGTAGAAGCCGCCCGATCAAGACCAACACCCGAAGCAACAGCGAGCGCGGACGGGGCCGGAGGCGGACCAGTTGCAGCCCGTGCATTGCGGGGAGTGGGCATGGCCGAAGCACGACTGACAGGCTCAACAGAAGGGGCACGCTGGCGGCTACGAGACCGGCTGCGTCCCTTGATAGAAGCTGGGGACTTGTCGCGGCTTGTCTTTCTGGAAGCGCGATCACGGGTAATGTTAATCCAGTCACGGTTCCGGAAGCGTTCCTGGTCCTCGACCGCTCTGCGGTAGTCCTCTTGGTCCTCTTCAGACTCCGTGCCTCGTATGTCGGAGTTGGTAAAGGGAAGGGGTGAGGAGGGAGAGCGTACAGTTGAAGCAGTGCGCAGGGCATTGCGTCCCCTAGAAAGGTCGAGTGCAGGCGGGCGCCGGTCGGGGCTCTTGGCACGTGTAGCTTGGCCACGGTTGGATGTACGGCTGGTCGGCCTCGACCTCGAAGAGGATTCAGCAGTCTCCAAATGATGCTGAGAAGAAGAAGATGTCTTTCTCACAGTGAGGGGTGCAGTCTCACCCGGAGGGTTCACAACGATCTCTTCTCGGCCAAGAACTATCGGCGTACTGAGGTTGATCAAATCCTCGGGAGACATTGGCACTGGAGACCGCGGCGATCGCTGGCCGCCAGACTTGGCAGCGGTATATCCACGCGATGACTTCCAGTTGTCATCATCTTGCTGATCACGAAGAGGGTACGTCCCCACGGTGATAACCGACGAAGCAGATGGTGTTGCACTTCCGACAGAAGGAGCATGTTTGCGGTGGCGACTAGAGTCTCGCGTCTTGTGCCGGCCCTCCTTGCTGCTTGCGCGGCCGCGAGTTTTTGCAGCCTCAATGCTGTTGATGTAATCGTCGAGAGTCTTGCCTGTGGTGGGAACATCGCCAGTACGGTATCGGTTGCTGCGAGATCCGTGGATGCTCGAGTTGGATGTCACCGAGCTGCTCACAGATCCAGGACCACGACGGCGAGTAGGCCAGCGATAGCGGGTTGTCGAGCCGGTGTGTTCGGGCGACGTCGATTCCGCATTTGCAGCCTGCTCGGCGGAGCCGATAGAAAGATCCAGACCATGGGGAATGCGGTTGCGCGAGCCATTGCGGCTGTTGCTTCGATCCATCAGCATGGCTAGAGAGGCGGGCGATGGTGATGGCATGGGCTGGTTCTTGCGGCGGTAAAGGGGGCTTGAGGTAGCTGCCCGCTCTAGGGCCATACCAATGGACAAGTTTTGGTCCGAGGCCATGCCCGGGATAGGAGGCGAGATGGCACGGGAAGCAACAGCGGCAGCGTTCGGGTCACGCGTGTCAACCCTGTCCGTTTCCGTGGTTTGAGCCGATGGGACGTCAAATGCATTGTTGACAGTCCTCAGCAGGTCTCGCTGGTGCTTTGCATTGTTCGCTGCCTCGCCGATCGATGGCAGTCTATCCCGACCAAACCTGCCTTCTGGAGGACGCGCAGAGCTTGGAGTATTGAACGTGCTGCGGTGCGAAGGGCGGATAAAGGCAGTCACGTCGCCACTGGTTCCCACACCGGGGGAAAAAGCAGTGTCGACAATTGGCGTCACACCTGCGGCAATAGGAGTTGCACCGTCATCATTCTGCCTGTCGAACAATTCGGATCTGTTGCGTTCCTGGGCAAAGGTTGTGATCAGCTTGAGGGCTGACGCCTTGGCAACGCTGCGCTGAGGTCCGCGCTGCACCACGCTGGGCGGGGACAGGGGGGGACTGAGGCGCTCGGAGACGGTTTTGTGAATAGATGGAAAAGTGATCTGAGCAGCAGATGGCGATGTCCATGGCTCGGTCGACTCCTTCCCGGTGCATGCTGCACAGCGGATAGCCAGCTCACGGTGACCATTCTTGATGGCCCATTCGCCCCATTTCTTGATCAAGTGGGATTGTCTCTCCCACACCGCGGGGTAGAACAAACACGCCACCAGCAGAGCCTCCATATACTTGTGATGCGACGCATAAATTTCAACAGCATCGTTTTGGTCACCCATACCGATCATGATTGTGGCGGCAGCATTCAAATCACCGCTCTCGAGAAGGCGCTGGATGTATGCACGGCCTATCTTGTGCTGGCTTGCCTGGCCACCAATGCCGCTCAAAGCGAGAAGCATCCAGTCAGATGAGGTCATTGACTCGGTGCTGGTGCTGGCGGAAAGGATATCTGGGCTGATGTCGCCAAGCCACTTTGCAAGAAGGATCCGGTTCGCAGAGCCGGCGGGATGGCGGTTCATCTCGTCCCGAATGAGATCTTCGATGTCCTCAGTCCATCCAAAAATTGTCTGCAACATCTGGCGCCGCAGGTCATCGTTGGTCAGTCGGGAAATGTGCTGAAGTGGAGGTGGCATCCGATACGGAATGTCAGTGAGCCGACTGCGCGTATACGTGAACAGGTCGTTGACTCTGGCGTCATCGGGGCTGCGGGGAACCTCATTGCGAAGCCGAGACGGGCGAGAGGCACCTGTGCGGCTACTGTTGCTCGTAGAAAAGGTAGTGCTCGTCATCGCTTTCGAAACACTGGTAGCTGCGCTATGCATAGTGCTGCGCTGTCGTCTTTGGCTCGATTGGCGGACGGGTTGGGGATAGTTCTGCTGGCTCATGTTTGGAAGTGCAGATGACTTGAGGGAGGAGCCTATCGACATGTATGTGTGCTCTGTGAGGCCGCGAGACTGGACTGATCCTGCGTAGTTGTGGGTGAGTTGGCTGCTATGTTCAGATGTGAAAGACAGATCGGATGTCTGGCTTCGAGTAGGGCTCAGGGTCCGGGCCAGTTCGGACTCCGAGTCATCCAGTTGTGCTGCGTATTGTATGCGAGCAAAAGGAGACATGTGATCATCATCGCTTTCCGAAACGCCACCATCGAGGTGGATTGAGATCTCGGATTCAGATGTTGTAGCCATAGAGCTGCCGGCGATTGAAGACTCCGTCTCAGACATGGCACCAGCAGCTGCTGCAACCTCGGCGGCTTCGGCAGCCTCCTCGGCTGCTTTCCGTTCCTGCTCCTCGATAGAGACTGGTGGTGAAGGAGGCAGCAGATTTGCAGGGTGCTGAACATCGGCAACCTTGACAGCGGGTGCGTTCAGATCAAATTGCTGCACGGTGTTGTTTGGTCCCAGCGTAAAAAGAGTCGCACCGGGACCGTACACCGCAAGACCTCGCACATGGTCATGTGCCGGGATGCTGTCGTATGTAACATGCTTGGTCCGCACATCCCACGACAGAGTTTGACTAGGCGGTTAGATTCAACTTTTTGAATGCTGCAAATCATGGAGAGGCATACCTTTCCGAGTACTGAATGATCCGCCCGTTCTTTGACCAGTTCATCCAATTTGGCCCCGGAATGAAGTTCTCGGTGCGCTTCAGAATTCGCACAACTTTGGCAGGTTCGGACGTGTGATGAGCCTTGGCGACGCTCCAAACTCTGAGATCTCCGTCATATGTCTGCACGGCCAGCATATCAGACCGCTGACGGGTCGAAGAAGCGTGCCATGACAGCCCTACTATCGGAGAAGGCCCCCGGGAGGTTGTCAGGTTGTGCACAATAGTGAATCTTGGCTGAAGCTGGCATATCAACACTGATCCATTTTGGTATCTTAGTTTGCGTGTCAGTCTGACGTACGTGCACAATTGGCTAATGTATTCGGGAAAGCTTACCCAATGGCGAATGTGCGACAGTCCGCTGCCGGTGCCAATGCCGTGACAGCAATCTGGTCTATGGTTCGAAAAGAAATGTGCTCCGAAGTCTCCGGCTCAAAGAGGATGATGGTACCAGAGTCATTGCCTGTATTTCAAAGTTAGTCAATGTAAGAAGTCCATTTTTCTAAGAAAACAAGGGATCCTTAGGCCACACTTACCAAATGCAACTGCACCATTTCTCATCCACGCAACGGCTGTCAGGTTGCTGTAAGAAGCAAATCGGGCAACTTCGTTCCCGGTCATGATATCCCAGACAATGGCGTTCTGGCTGGCGTCGTAGCTCACGACGAGCCGGCCGGCGCCGCGCTCACTCAGGTTGTCGACTGCCAGCAAGAGCACCTCGTCGGGGTGTCTGGAGAATCGACGCTCAATTGTAAGAGTGTCATGGTGGCAACACACCACCGAGTTGGCTTGGGCATAAAGAAACATGTTGGCTGTAGCAGCGCACGGGTCAAAGTGGCGAGCCATTTTGCTGATAGTGGTGGGCGGCATGGGGTAGTCTTGTGCAGCAGTGATCTTTTCGCGTGTTGATATGGAGGAGTCTGCCGCAGAGCGCTGCCTTGACCTTGCCTTGGGTGTCGACATTTTGAAGGTGTGCGGAGTGGTTTTGCTCGTCAACTGTTGTATTGCGCAGCTGTAGACGTAACATGACTTCAGTTAGCTCATTGTTCATATGATATTCGCAAACTCCCAACTGAAACAGCAGAGGTGAACGGGTAGAGCTGATATGAAAGGAAGTTGGAAGCTCCTTTGGAATAGAACAAAAGAACAGACGATAAGGAAGGATCCGGGCACACGAAGACGGACGGGCTTAGTCTGCATATCCGACCCGAAACTCTTTGGAAGCACAAGGACGGGACCGGAAGGGACACAGGGTATGACGAAGCCCAGGATTGATTGAGATGATCCAGAAAAAAAATGGATGAAAAGACGGGAGCACGAAAGCACGGGGTTGTACGAACACGGAATAACGAGGGAAGGACGCAACTTCACATAAACATAGGGATAAACCATACCTGAGAAAATGATGACGTTTGGCAACGTCAGAAAATGACGAGATGAGGTGAAAAGGAAGAGGAACTTCACACGACAGTCAAAGACCGAACGGAGCAGTGAAGCTACTGATGATTCCGGGTCCGCCTCCCCTGTCGTCACATAGAAGTGGCAGGAATGGCCGTGTCCCGGACGAGCGAGGAAGCAGGAGGGTTCTTGTAGTGTCTGCGGTCGATGGGAGGTTGGGAAAGATGTGGCGATGATGTCAAGAACAGCCGAGACAAGCAGGACAAGACCAGGACTCTGAGAGCAATGGGTTCTCCGGTGGAAATGGGCAACAGGATATAAAGGGTGAAACTGTCTCAGAGACGATACAAAAAACGAGCTGTAGTTGTATGTTCACCGTTTCTTCCGTACTGCGGTGCTCGATGCAATGTTTCAATGGTCGGCGTATCTTTGGTGTTAATAGGGTGTACCGTGCGTCTTTGAGAGAAGTACAAGTGATCGCTGAAGTCTGGAGGAAAATCAGGAAGGAGGTTGCCAGGTGAGAGAGATCGATGTGGTTGCTGTCGATGACGTGGATGCTATCTGATACTGGTGTAAGAGAGTGAAGCAGAGTTTGCGAGAAGAAACCAAGCGGCCAAACACAAAACGAGGCAGGAGGAAGAGGGAAGAGACGAGATAGGTTGGAAACCCCGTAGATCTGGATTGGCGCGCGCAACGTAAAGGATATCAAGGATAGAAAGGGGTCAGAAAAGGAGAGGGTGTGAGAGTAGAAAGCTCAAGCTGACGTGGTGGGGACGTGAACAAAGTTGAAGAAGGAGGAGAAGGAAGAAGGAGGAAGAGATGGTAGAGGTGGAAGGGAAAGAAGACGAGATAGCAGCAACAGACAAGCAAAAAGACAGCCGTTGGGCACAAGCAGGGCCTGCAAGGATGTGGTCCATACGAAGGCGTTTAGGTGTGCGTGTGGGTACACAGTACGTCGTACAGAAGATGAAAAGATAAAAAGATAAAAAAAGATAAAAAGGATGAACCAGAGCAGATAAAACAAGCAAGGAGATGGAGACACATACGCATGCAGAGGATCGTCACTCGTCAACGACCGTGCTGTTGCGAGGAAGAGGAAGCACAGACGGGGAGGAGCAGAGAGGCAGAGAAGCGAAGAAACAGAGGAACAGAGGAGCAGAGGAGCTGAGGAAGTGCAACGGCAAAGGTACTGTGGCAAGAGTCAAGCCTGCGGTGATCTGTGGGTTGTGTATGGCGTGGTGGTGCGGTTGCAGTGCGGTTGTCCGGTTGTGAAAAGCTGTTGGAGGGCGGGAAAGTTTCCTAGTGGCTTGTCGGAGGCTGGATGACAAAAATGAGGCTACCCGCCTAGGAGCTGCAGCAGAAATTGGGGGGCTCGAGGTGCTTGTCGAGACGTGGTGTTTCTGCAGGAGATGGAATCAAAGGCAAAGCCGGTGTGCAAGGCGGGAGTGGTGGCGCTTGTATTGCAAGTTGATCGGAAGTGCGGCGGAGGGGCGAGAGATGGGGGGGGTTGGTGATGGGATTGAGTGGGAGGAGGGGGGGATGAGAGAAATGGACCAAAACAACAGCGAGGTGAGAGGAGAGGTACGAGGACAGAGTAGAAGGAAAGAGCGAGGGAGAGCTGGATTACTCGTACGGAGTAGAGATGAGGAAGGCACGGTACGATGCACTTTCCTACTCGGATTTCCTGGCGTATTTCCTCGCCTCGTTTGCATAATTAAAGGGCAGGAGCGAACCAGAGCTAGAGAGCGGCTAGCACGAAGGAGCAATAAAAAATATAGAAAAAACAAAGGCGAACAAAGACACAAGCGGGAAGGAGCAGGGAGCACTCCGTACGCAGTGCGGTGTACGGAGTACTCGTAATGGGCACAAAGGAGGATGGAGGGGAGGAGAGACGGGAAGAACGGGGCAAGGATGGGCAAGGATGAGGCAGATGCACGGGATTCGAGTGGCAGCCCGCAGATAGGATCAACAGCGGAAGGGACTAGTGCAGCCGGGGGGTTGAGAAGGAAGGAGCGAATAGCAGTGTTTGGCGAGATCGAACGATAATATTAGGTCTAGTCTGGAAATCGCATGCGCAGACAGAGAGCAAGAAGTGGAAAGAGCGACCGAGACGGACGCAGGTGCTGCTAATAATAATATCGTGCATGCCGTGCCTTTGCAGCTCGTTGTTAATTGTGGCGAGGCGCAGCGAGCCGATTTGACGGATCGAGGCAATCCGGGACGGGGCAGCGAGGCGAGGAAGGCATGTGTCTGCTTGCCGGTTGGCAGTGACGGAGAGAAAGCGGCGGTGATGGTGGTGCTGGTGGTGGTAGTGGCGTTGAAAGAGGAAGGCACGGCCCTGTAGGGACTTGGCGAACCCGTGCCGCTCCCAATGCAATTGTTCAAGTCGAACCAACAAGCAAACAAAGGGGAAAAACTCAATTCACGCTCACCAGAAACAGGGTCCATTGGCGTAGAGTACTCGAAAAAAAAAAGAAAAAAAAATATAACTCGTCGTGTAAAACCTAAGAGTACGGGTGAAGTGAACGCAAATCGGAGAACAAGGGTGCAAAGTGACAAGAAGAAAGAGACAGGGGTGGTGAACTAACACGGAAGTGAGTGGGGCTGTCCACTCTAGGCAAGTACGGAGTACTCGTCCTACTCCGTACGTCGTATGTACGATGGTCCCCCCCCGCCAGCTCCCATCGAGTCTCGCGCAAGTGTGCCAGTCAGATATATGTTGCAGTGCAGTGTCGACTTGGGGTGCATCAAGTCAAGCCATTAATAGCTTCGGACGTGGGATACCGTACGGAGTAGACGAAAGTGTCTGCTGGCCGGCCGCCTGGCCGCCTATCGCTGGCCGAGGTGCGCTGTCCCGTTCCTTTGGACTCGGTGCATACAGCACATGCAGGCAACAGTGCTGCAGGACTAGATAGTACTGTACAAGTACAGCAGTAGGTACAGCAGGAGGATTCACAGTGCTGTATGTCGTACGCAGTACCTGTGGGAAAGGACTGCAGGCAGTATGCGGGCAAACAAGCATGCAAGTAAATGGCTCTCCGCACAATGGATTAATTCGAGTACAAAAAAAGACAAATAGAAAAGGCCAAAGCGTCTTGTCCTTTCTCACGTACCCCGTACGAGTACAATGCAGTTTGAGAGTGTCTGCTCCATAGGGCCACGATCAGGTCTGGTTGGGGCGATGGCACAAACTCTCCAACTCTCTGACCCTGGATGAGTATTGTGCTCTTAGCGCCGTGTGGATCGGCATGTGCTGGCGACAGGGTCGCTGGAGCTAGGGATTGGCTGCCGTCAGCAAGGGTGGCTCCTAGCCGTTGTCGACAGCGGGCGAATCAGACAGAGCCTCTAACCGCCATAAAAGTTTGGACAGGGGGGCGAAGAGGGGCACTAAAAGAGCTCGTGTGGGGAATGGAGAGGAGAAACATGCGGCGTACGGCGAAGATGGAGGAAAGGGACGCTCCGTCGCGAATCAAAGCACGGTGTGACTGAGCATGTGACCTGCAGTTGTCACGCCTGCCTATATCGCCCGGTTTTCTGTGCTCTGGGGGTCCATCACATTGACTCGCTACGGTGTACGGAGAGAAGTATGTCACGTTCACGTTGTCTGGTCACGAGACTTTTTTTGGGCCAGTTGTGCGAAACACAAAAACAGCGCGCGTGGTCAAAAAAAAAAAAAAAAAAAAGGCATCGCCCACGAGGACGCCCCAACATGCATCCGGGTTGTTGGGTATCGTATCTCCCCTGCGTTCGTCCGGCATGTCGTTGACTACTCGAACATATGCAGCCGAATACGGTGTACTCCCATGCGGTGACCCATGCACAGAGGCAAGAAAAAAAAAGGGCATCACCAATCAACGACGGGCATGCAGAGGTACCACGTACAGCAGTGATAGATAGAGAGAGAGAGAGCTCGACATGAGACGAGAGAGACTGCAAGTCTGACCAGAAAAGTCCTCTCGGGGCGACCAGCACACTCACCCTCGACGACTCCGCAGCCTTGCCTCGTGGCACGTCTTTCTGCACATGCGCCGTAGTACGTGTCTCACCTGTACACCGTCTTTGCACGCTGGCATATTATGTGCCCAAGGCAAAGAGGGAAGGAATGGCCTTTTTTTTGCGGCCCTGCTTGCTTATGATTTTCATAATCGGCGTTTTTCAGTCCGCTATGAGGCGAGCTCTCCCAGACAAGGCTCAACCGGACAACGATGTGAATGAGTCCAAAAAAATGTCAGCAAGGTGACAGACCGTCAAAAGACAACCTCACATCGCGGCCTCTTCGTTAAAGAAACATTAGGTGTGACTGTGATGCATGTGATAGCGCTCATCAGCAACTGGCACCCATGTTCTCCTACTACTCCGTAGGTCCTAACGCATAAGAACCCCCGTGAAGAATACGACATACGACTACGGATGGGACGCTTTTCAGCTCGATCCCCTGTCACTGTTATCGTGCAAAAGTCAAGACTTTGTTTTTCTTGCTGTGCGAGTACCCGTAGCCCATAGAAAAAGGCTTTTAACTTCAAACCGGTTTGCTACGAGTACTCGTAATTCCATAACATCGTCGGGCTCCTCATCCATACCCCTACGCCGTACCCTGTCACCCTACGAGCCTGGGCCTGTCACATACGAGTACTCGTACTCCATGCGAGTACTCCATACGCATCGTACATCACACCGCAATCACATCACGCATCACACAGGCCGCCTCTTGCTTGCTTTTTTTTTGCCTTTGTGGCCCCGCAACCCGTTGATCTTTCGAGGCAAACAGGCGATAACGGTCGTGCAACACCCCAGTTGCGGGAACCACGGCATGGATGCAATATTGGTTTGATCAAATTAAAGAAACAGGCTCGCCGAATCTCAACGGGCTCCGGTCAGCCCGCTAGACTTGGATAGGCAATCCACCGCGTATTTGCACGAACAGCGTTCCCCGATGCCCTCTGCACTTTGGCAGCCTTGTATCGAGCAGGGCCGGGGCTTGACCACATGGGGCCAAGACTGGGCAGAGATGTGATGAGAAAGCAGATGAAGAAACGAAAGTGGAAAGGCAGGCACGGCATGGCATGGCATGGCATGATATTGCAGGATGCATAACCTGCGCAGATCGTCCCAGCCATCTCGTTTCTTCATCGCACTTGTGATGAGCACAGCGGTCAGAACACCCTTATCAGCCTTGGTTTGTAATGCATGCATAAGCCGTAGGCTTTTTTTTGTGGTCACCTCAGTCGGTATCACAAAGGTGTGATGGATGAGAGGGAGCGAGACAATAGGGGAACGGAGTAACAGAATGAAGCTCATTAACAGAGGTGACGAGAACGACAATGCTTGCTGACATTCTGTCAAATGTCAAATATTGCCAGTGGACAATGTTCATGGATTCTATCACAATATGACTAGTCGTCAAATGCACAGCGCACAAATAGACAAAGTGCTTACCTATTGTGAGGCTAACTCTCGGTGAGCATGCGGCAGAGTTGATACACATTGACAACTCGAGTGACTCAATGATATTGCTGGTCCAGAAGGGAGGGGGGCAGGACTGAATCAGGACTCATGGCTAGTCTGGTCTGGTCAGGTCTGGTCGGCGATCATGCCAGCGGTTGCAACTCTGCCTCCTGCCATGTTGCGCACTCCGTAGTGCCCCTTTGAAGGAGGGCAGGAATGCTGCCGCATGCACAGACTGCGGACAGGTGCCGGCGACTCCAGCAGATGCGCCGCCGTCGTCGCTTTGTATTCTGGTTTCGCTTGTATTTTTAGAACACTAGTCCTTAGCTTGCAGAAGGATGCAGCGTGCCCTCGACAATGAAGCGAGGACCCTGATAATGAGAAAACCGAAGTAGAGGGGAAGAAAAAGACTGAGAAAAAAATAGACGAGTGAGACGCCGCGTCGTCTGTCGCAGGATGCATGTCTGAAAAGCCTATTTGCGTTTTTTTTTGGCATCCGCTTGTCGCGCTTTTCTTGGGCCACCTGGGCATGCGGCAAGAACCGTCGAGGGCAGGCAGAGGAGTGGGATTCTGTTCGGCGACCGTGCTTGGCCTGCCTTACATCATTATCAGGCTGTGTCCTGTAGTAAAATAAACCATGGCGCAGTAACCGTTGCGCTTCCCCGTTGCCAGTGAATGTACACCTCGGTCCTCGTACCCCTCTCCGTGATATTAGTAGAAGCGGAACATTGTCGGAACATCGTAAGAAGATCGCTAAGTCGCTGAGCATAGTGACATCGACAAGACGCCGAGTATCATGGAATCGACAAGTCGCCGAGCATCGAGGAATCATCGAGTCGCTGAGCATCGTAACATCGACAAGTCGCCGAGCGTCCACACAATCAGACCATCTCTCTCGATCGTTCTTCGCCACGATGTGGCAGCTCCCTCCAGGCAGCACAATTCGACGCAGGTTGGTGTGGCCCGCTTGGGCAGAGACCGGCGCGTGGTGTGCTGCCTTGTTTCTGTCGAGTTCCCCCCTCGCCTTGGGCGCTGTGCAGTCGACACCAGCCGGCCCAGCGGCTCGCATGAGCTAGATTCGCAGCAGAGGCCGCCCATCCACGATGCCGACACTGCGTTTGTGTGACGTGGTGAGGGTCGTGGCGAAGTTGGCCCTTGCTGGCCCTGACCTCGCACACACCTTTGCTTGCGCCTCGCATGGCTTCGCATGGCTTCACTTGAGCCCTTTTTTGAATGGCGTCAGCATTCCATCCGACCAAGCCGGGCGGTGATGCCGCAACCGCCAGGGCAGCAACGTTTTGTGCGACCGCCCTTTGCCGCACACAACCGCCGCCCAAGCCTCTCGCACGCGTCCGCGCGCCCCAACCGACGGCGAATCATCGCAGCGCAGAGACGGTATGTGTGTGTGCTGCGCACTCTGACCGGTCAAGGCCTCCCCTCCCCTCCCTCCCTCTGTCCCTCTCTCCCTCTCCGCCAAAGAGGCATTGATGCCCAACCGCTGCACGCCTATGCAGGTCCGATCTTTGGAGACGGCTCGCAGAGGGAGAGGGAGGGGAAAAAGAGAGCCTCTCACTTCTCATTTGACCATGTGTCATGGCAAGAAGAGGTGAGGGGAAAGAGAGTTGCGGCCCGCGTCTCCGTTCGTTGCCAACCACATGTCGTCTCTGCACCGCCATGTGCGTTAAGAGAAGAGGGAGGGGCGGTTAAGGGTCATAAATGGTGGTTGGCTCGAGCATTGCCGAGAGGAAACCAAGAACAGGACAGCCAACAGGACAGCCAACAGGACAGAGCCGCCAGTGATAGCCTGTGAGGCTCGTCTGTTGGTGTTGGTGCTGGCAAAATGGGGGGGGGGGGGGGGGTGTATACAACAAGTCTGGTTGTTAACATGTCGAAAAGGCAACAAAAGGAGCAAAACGGTGATGCTTTTAGGAAAGCGCCCGCCTGTTGGTCGTTGTGAACGGCATTTCAACAGTCCGGCTTCGCTAAAGAAGGGAAACTAGCAGAAGTGTCCGCTTTCATCGCGTTCATCGTGTTCATCGCAATCATCGTCTTGTTTTTGATCGCCAACGGTTCTGGCTACTGGCCGCAAAAACAAACAAAGGAGATCGAGCATGGCCGGATCGAGGCTCCCTCAGCAGCAAGGATCGCTACGCCTCGCCGTTGGTGATGCATAACCCACCACTCCATATCGAGAGATGGAGAGGGCGATCATGAGGGATTAGGCCCGAATAAGCGAAAAAGCGTTATGCTTTGTTGGTGATGAGGGTGTGATTGCCGGGGGGGGGAGGGGGGAGAGACGAGCGCTTGTATGTCTTTGACGTTAGCAGCCAACAGAAAGATGGCCGCATATCGACTGAACGGTCACAAAATCTAAAATCGGAAAACGGCGGGGGGGGAGGGGTGCGTCGCGGTAAATTGGAGGAATGTGATGTGTTGTGTGTGTGTGTGTGTCTGTTGGACGTTGGCGTTGGATGTTGGCTGTTGGCGTTGGGCATTTAGGCGAGGCTGTGGCCGGATTGGGACTAGCACGGCGTATGGCTTTGAGTTGTCGCGGGTGCAAAGCAAAGCAATAATAGCACACACCCCACGCCACGAACAGTTGACAACAAAAACAACAAAGGCGCATAGGATCTGAATGAGCGAAAGCAGCCATGTACAAACAGATGTGACGCGGTTCTTTTTTTGTAGAGATCAAAGAGGACGCGACGAGGCCAGGGCAGGACACACGCACAAGTTGATGCGGTCGCTTGGGGAGGAAGAGAGCGAGATAGACTGCCGCTGTAAACAGGCACCTGTTGCATGTGATTTGGAAACTCGACCAACGCCCAACTGAGGTGCCTAGTGACAAGGTGGACGAAGGCGGTTGAGGATGAACAGCTGATTACGTTTATCTGTTTGTCCGTTGTCCGTTGTCCGTGGTCTGTTGTATGTTTGTCTGTTGTCTCTTTGTCTGTTGTCTGTTTGTCTGTTGTCTGTTTGGCTGTTTGGCTGTCGATTTGTTTAAGGTCTTTGTCTGCATGTGATCAGTCGTTTCATCTTCTTCAGACTCAATGTCGTTCTCAATGCCTTTGTCCTAAAGTGTCATTGTGATATGTACTCCGTACGAATACTGTAGCCAAGAGAAATGGCGTTTGACTCCGCACGCAAGTTTCACCGCCCAGGTTAGTCAGCCGCTGTATTGGCACCCAAAACGCCAGTACCACACGCCCACAACCACCACGGACACCACTGAAACACACTGTAAGCCACAGGAGTCACAAGTCATATTATTAGCAGATCACTGATGCATAAGTAGTTTTTTGGTGGTTCAAGCGTAATAGAATTGTTCGCACAAATGTACGATGCTGGGGTATCATGCCATGGAATCGCTAAGCTATGGAAGAAGGGAAAAAAGATGAAAACAGAAGGTAAGAAAAATCAACCAGAAAATGCCCGAATATGGATCCCTTTGGCCGGTGAGGCCACCCAATATGCCCGTGTATGCATGCCATAATAAACAGAAATGAGAAGAAAGTACAGGATGAAGAAAAACATGTCGCTAGATGATTCCGCAGATTCCAGGCCCGGACAAGAATGCTTCCAAAGGTGGTTTACAAAGAAGAGAAGATACAGAAGAAGCAAAAATAAACAGAAGATGGGGAAAGGGAAAATGGTACAAAAGGAAATGGTGACCACTGTGTGCGAAGGGACATCGTCAAGAGTCGACTCGTCACGTGCCGCATCATGAGACGTAAGAATTAGGGTATAGTGCAGAGAAGCAAAAAAAAGTAGGCGTAAAAAGTAGAGGGGGTATAATGCAGAAGTGAAAGGCGAATAAGATGCGGTCGAGGCTCTGCCTCGGATGTGGTTGTGAGTGGTGGTTGCGCGAGGGAGAAGTAGGAAGGGGAAAAGATCCGATGTGCGGATGTGCGAGCAGCGTTCGGTATCGGTAGGAGGGGGAGGAGGCCTGGCTCGGCTGATGTAGGAGATCGAGTGTATGTGTGTGTGAGTAATAAAAGTGGGGTTCATGATACCCGTTTGCACGTGCCTGCTATTCAATGGCAGGCACGCACAAGCCAAGGCGCATCACATGCGGTGGCGATAATAAACGAGGCTGTGGTTGCCTCGATCGAGCTGGGGAAAGTGTTTTTTTGCAGCCTTGGATTTAGGCATCCTCGGCAATTGCAGACAGCTTGTTGGACTTCTTGGAAGTCGTCGCGGCGGGGGCTGCAGCAGTGCCGGCGGCCGCACGGCGCTGGCGACGGGCCTGCTTGCGGCTCTCCTTCTCCTTGAGGACGGAGCGCACAAGCTCGCGCTGGTAAGCCTGGCGCTGGCGCTGAATCTCACGGTACTCCTCCTCAGTGGGCTCGGCCTGCTGCACCTGGGCAACAAACGGCTCCTGGGCCTGGCGCCAGTCGGCCGGCGGCGAGATGCTGCTGGCGTTGCTGCTGCTGCGGCTGCTGCTCGAGAAGGAGCCGCGCGCGCAGCTGTCGAAGTCGTCGAGGAACAGGTCCTCGTCCGACAGGTAAGAAGAGGCCGACGAGTTGTGGTCGTCGAGGTAGGACCGGCGCGGCCACGAGGGGAATGCGCACACGGTCGAGCCGGCAGTGCTGGCGCTGATATCGATGGGGGTCGTCATGTTGACGGTGCTCATAGAGCTGTAGGAGCTGAAAGAGCCGAACATTGTGGCGGTTGTGTGTTGTTTTTTTATTGGTTGGTTTTTGGTAAGGGCGCGTTTTCTGTTCGTGACAGAGAGAAAAAGTGGTAGTATTCGGGTTCAGTCAAGTCTGTGGCGGTGCGGTGGTGAAGAGTGCTGCTGGCTCTTGGGAATACATATGGTATGGAGAAAGGGAATAGGTAAGAGATGTCACGATGAGAGTGAATTAGTTGTAAAAAGCGAGGTGATGTTGTAAGAGGAGATATGTGTCTGTGGAGAAAAGAAAGAGAGAGGAAAGAGAAACGAGACGATGGGAAAGAAGTAGACGCGATGAGTGAATATATATCTTGAGATGGAGAACGGGGAGTGTAAGTGAACGAGGAAAAGGGAAGGGCAAGGGAAGGGGGAAGGGGGGGGCGTGTGCGGTTGACAATTCGGCGGTGGGAGCGACAGGGGAGGGGTGTGCGTTCCAGGGGGGGCGTGGAATGCAAGGAAGAGAGAGCGAAGGAAAGGAAAGTATCGAAAACGGAACGGAAGGCAGCGGGACGTGGGGTGCAAGGTAGCGGATAGGTGGTCCTGTCTAGGAAAACGGTGGGCGCAGTGCACAGGCCGAAAACGGTGGTACAAGCTGGCCCGTCCACGCCCGTCCACCGCCCTTTTGCGTCCGGTCCCTTTGGTCCTTTGGTCCTTTGGTCCTTACTGCATCCTGACCGCTTCTCACTGCGTGCGAGTACTCGTAGACAGAAGAGGAGGTCAAAGTCCGAGGCAAACACATGAAACATTTGCAAACAGCAGAGAGTGCGGATTTATGAATCATTTGAACTTTAGAAAAGGCACACAATGCAATAAGCCTAGAGGGGAAAATGCTCTTAGAACAAACAGGCAAAGTGCAAAGCGCAAATAGGATAACTCGTGTTGTCATATGCTGCTCATCGGCAGTAGCAGATCCCCGTCCACGCGAAGCATGCAAAAGGGGAGACCCGGAGCAAAGCGCATCCAGCGAAACAGAGCAGCGGAAAAGGCAAACGATCGAAAACCAAGACACGGCCTAGCTCACCGCTTGGAGGCATTTTGTGGTGACATGCAGGAGCGGCACGGGAATGTTGCATGCGCCTGCGAGGGGAGATAAGCTTGGACAGATGGTCTCCGTCTTTTGTCGCGACAGCCGACGCTCTCTGTCTGCTGGCTGCGATCACCGGAGAGTGTCTGCTGGTCGCCTGTGTCTCAGTGCACTTTGCTACTCTTATTTGTACTGTCCACCTGTCGGTCTTTATATTCCAGAATCGTCCATCTCAAAAGCAGGCAAGACATTGTTTTTTCCTGCGAGTACTCGTATTATATTCATATCCTCTTCGTATTCTCTCTGCCGTCTCTAGAAAAAAAAATCCGCGAGAACGAGTATTACGACCGAATGCAACCAAAAAAGACAGACACACGGAGTACGGAGTACTACGGAGTGCGGATGCCAAGTACGAGTACCTGTAAGTGTTTTCGTACTTGTCCACGTAGCCGTCATCTTGTCTCCGTATACGGGTATACGATAATATACGAGTATACTTTGCAAAATCGAGTCCGACGTTTCCTCCAAGCTCAGGTGGCTCGCGCTCTGACTCACTCGCTGCATTACCATCGCCGACCTGTCTGATGTGAGATACGTAGCATAGCCCCGCCGCATTGTTCTACTCGTATGGCTTGCCCTGTGCTCTCGGCCTACCTCGTGAGAATGCGCTCGTACTTGGTGGGATATTTTTACCATAATGGCAAGTCGCATAGCAGGACACATCGTATCACCATGCCAGCCCAGTTCCAGCCAAGCCATGCGAACAAACCCCTCCTCGCAGACACGCTCTCCTACGCCTTGCGTTTGGCTGCGCTCCGCCCCGCCTTATCACATCATTATTTCTTATCATCACACCAGTCGCGTCGACGCGCCTTTTCGCAAACGAGGGGCAGGTGCGAGGGGCAACCGCTCTCGCTTTTCGCTGCTGCCTCGAGAGAGAAACACCCCCCCTCCTTCATCCCACCATCCCACCATGGCAGCCCAATCGGCGGCATCGACGCCCAATGCACGCGCCGGCTGTAGAAAAAAAAAAGTGTGTGGTCGACCAAGCGGCTGCATGAGGCGACACTAATGCGGGCAACAAAAATAAATATCAAAGAAGGGGAAAAAACACACACACAAAACAGAACAAAAACAGAACAAACAAGCAGGCTGGATCGACACCGCCCATCGCCCAGCGCGGGCGCCTGCCTGCCAGCGTCAGCTAGGCTGACAACACCGACTGGCCAGCGCACAGGTGTGTACAGCTTTGACGTGGTCAGCAGGCGAATGGGAGCAATGTGTATTTTTCGTGATGCTATGGCGGTAAACCGATTATCATCGTGTAGCAAAAGTCCCTGTAGCGGTCAAGATGCATTTTTGACCAGTCCTTCTCATTTTTTTTTTTTTGCTTTTTTATTCCCTTCCCCTCATCACCGCTTGTTCTTTCCTTCCTTTTTTATTCTATTTCATGACTTTCGTCGGTAGATGCTGTATGCACACGAAAAAAAAATCTTCACCAAAAAAAATAAATACTTTGCATCATCATCCTCCCGCCAGCTCCGTTTACTCCGGATCGCGATACATGTTTGCTTTTTTTGACCTACTACTACCGGCGCACACACACACACGCCCTGCACCGGGCTCTTCCCGTCGTCGGCCGCTGACCGCTCTTCTGAGCCAGAAGAGTAGTTCTGGTACTGGGTGGGGCCTTCCCCCGAAACGTATGCACACGCCCTCCGTTTGCTTCTGGAATACGATGTATTTTGGCCGTATTGTAGCCTTTCGGTAGTATTTTGACCGTATATTTTTCGTCTACTACGAGTAGCACCTTTGGTGCTGACCTGGCATCGCGATTCTTACGAGTACCGATCGGGGAGCCGCAAACGAACAATGACCAACATGACTAGGCGGGTGCTAAATTAGGACAACCATAGGAATGCGGAAGGGAGGAGGGAGGGAGGGAGGGAGGGCAGGAAGGAAGGAGGGGTAATAGCTAACACCGAGAAACATCATTTATTAGTAGTTTGATTGCAAATGCAAAAATGGACGGGCGAGACCGCGCCGGATCGAGACAACTCTACAGAGTCAGACATGCAGCGGGAGATGCCCAGCGCTATCGGTGAGCAATGCAAGGGAGGGGGGGAGAGAGAACAATAATAAACATACATGCCGTCTCACATGGCCGGCAGCAGCAGCAGAGTCTGGATTGTTGCAAGGAGGTCTCGATGCGGTCCAGTCGAGTCGAAGCCTGGGAGCCTTACAGTCTATGCCTAGACCTACACTGTACACTGTACTCGTAGGAGCCTGGACCGGGAGGCCTAGGCCTGGGAGAGGTGCGCTTCCGCAGCGCACTCTTGCTCCATAGGGGGCAATGGTATGCTAACCCTGGGAAAAATCCAGGAAGATCCACTTAAATGATTGGCCACAGTGCCACGTTTGCACCGAGCTGCTCTCCGCAACAATAGCGCGCAAGGGCCGAGTCACAGCGCTGGTCACAAAGTGGTCGTCACAGTGATCGCTGGAAAGAGAGAGAAGAGGAAGAGAAAAAACGGTGCATGGCTCTAGCGTCGAAACCTTGAAACGTTGAAACGTTGCGACTGTGACGGCACGGCGCCGCAGTCAGTAATGCTTTACGCATAACAAATACGGGAGGGGGGGTCTGTCCGTATGAAAAGCGCTCAAGCCTTCCGCATTAGGAAAGCACAACAATGCCCTTATATTCCTTGCGCTACGCCCTGTCACGACACGCAGAGACCCGTCGATGCACAAACTATTTCATCCCCAGGTTTTTTTGTCATCCCGTATCCGCTGTTGTGGAATATATTATTACGATGTAGTAAGAGAATGAGATAAGGGCTACGCAGGAAAATTGCGAGCGACACACGTGAGAATTGCCAACAATGCAAACATGCTACGTGTAAACATGGTAGAATGATACAGGTTGTCAATTTTTTTCTTGAAAAAATAACAAAAAAAACCTGAAAGCCAAGTACGAGTAGACGTCCGAAAGCCGTCCGAAAGACCGATGCCCTCTGAAAACTGCCCGCGATGTCACTGTGCTCGCTTTGACGGCGCATACTCCGTACACTCTGCCATAAAAAAACCCACCACATCAAACGCCATGCTTCTGCACCATGCCGTGCCCAGAGCTGCGCCGTGGGATGAAACACCTCGCCCACAAAGCAGCGTCTCTGTTTGGAAGGCGCTCAGGCAAAAAATTACAAAAAGCGTGGGAGGGATGATCCACGTTGTGTGCGAGGCTTGAGCGATGTTCCCGACACAGCAGATATGTCCCGTCGTAGTGCCGATTTGCAAGAGCGGACCGTTGAAAGATTAACAGAATAGGAAGGAAAGAAGGAGGCGCAGAACACTATGGATGTGGAAGAAGCCGGTTGCCCCCCTCTTCACCCCCGCGCGTTGACACACGATAGACCGCGATGGACAACGATGGACAAGCGATAGACGGTAGTATCCTCGACGTTTTGGCGTTATTTCTACATCTTGCGGGTTGACAGTGCCAAATTACATATCCGTCCTTTCCCAAAAGGGAAGTCGCAGAGAAGCATTCTAAAAACTGGAGACCTTCCATGATAGCAATACCCACGAGACGGTGGAGCAAAGACCGCTCGGGATATGGGCCAAGGGGAGAGAGAAGAGAGGAGAAGAGAGGGGGGGGACCCAAAGGCGAAGAGAGTGAGGAAACAGCGAGCTAGCCGAAGGGGGAATTAGAGGAGCAAGAGGAAGAAGTAGGGGGTTAAAATCACGAGAGAACCAACACCCAAATAGGGCAAAATGTACGGAGTGGGAAAAAAAATAGGGAGGGCGAGGTCCGAGTACTCGTACTGGATATACGGAGTAACAATCCCATGTGCTGTGCCGCTGGCAGTTGGTTGCGGGAAAGGGCACAGAGCCAAGATCTTTCTGTGTTGTGTTGTATGTGTTCAGATACTACAATGCCTCCGAACGTGTGCGGAGGAGAGGGCGGGTGCTCGGGCGAGGGGCCGAAGTTTTCCCCTTCTTTGCTTTTGGCTGCGCGTACTGGTGGCTCCCTCTTTCCCTCGTTGGGGATTGGTGCACTGTTACTACGGAGTAGGGCTTCTCTCACATGAAAATGGAAATGCAAGTAGATTGTGGCGAAATGAAAATTATGGGGAAATTGTGGGAATACAGAAAACTCGGGCTCGGTGGACTGGACAGGGGCACGCATTTTTTCGCACGGGTAAACAAGAGCGTGTCAAAAATACAATGCAACTCAGCCAATGGCCCGGGGTAAAGGCCACTTCTTTTTTTTGCCCAATACTAACTAATTATCCTTAATTCGCACGGGACTGGCATCCGGTACCAAAGGCTTGATCCCTGGCTCTTTGCCTCTTGTTTTTTTTTTTCTCGGGTACCGCACAGTTACTCATTTCTATCCCTAGCCTTCCTGCGGACCCGCACCGGCAAAGTTCGCCGAGAACTGGCAGGCATTCACCTCGTAAGCAGTAAACAATGGCGTACGGAAGGGAAGAATGCCCCCCCTTCCCCCAAGGTCCGGCCTGGCATACCGGGCCAAGCAAGGGACTGGCAGCAGAGGGATGTTCAAGATAGGGAGAATATGTAGAATATTGACATGATTTGCATATGAAAAAGGGAGGCAAGAGCAAAGTGCAATCCAAAGCACAAGCCACGACGGCAATATACGGAGTGTATGACCGGTCCTCCTCCCCCCTTTCCCGCTGTGCGTCGCCAATATTGTCGGACTACTGTCGCCCTGCCTCCTCCTCGTCGTCCTCGTCGGCAGCTCGCCCACGAACCTTCCGTCCCCCCCTCTTTGCCCTTGTTGCGAATTTCCCCTTTTTCCTCTCTCCCGAGGGAATGGAATTTTCCCGTGGCCAAAATAAAACTTTTGACACAATACCACAATACCACAATACCACAATACCACAATTTCCAAAAATTTCTCCAAATTCCCCAGAGTTTTTTTTTTTTTTTCAAAATACCCAGCAACCAAAAAAAATCTAGTAGGGCCGATAGTTAGCAGATGTTTAGCCGATGCATTGACACGCCCTGCTCCGTAATTGCCGCTAAATCTCCGTTTTTTACTGCTGGTTCCGTTTTCACTTTCCCGTTTTTAGCCCACTACGTGGCCGTTTTTTTAATTTTCAACAGAGCAGCAAGGCTGTACTCGTACGAGTACTTGGGGCCCTGGTGGGCGTCGCTACCGCAGCGTAAGTACCTCTCGTACTGGTCGGTAAAACTTAGCACGGCCGGCAGAATGGATTGCCACGTTGTTGACCATGGCCCTAGCACGTCCGCAAAAGGTCTCCTCCGCAGTACTTTTGTTGCTTTTGTCTTTTCTTTTGTCTTTGTCTTTTTACCCAGATGTCCATCGGCGTAGATGCTGTTTCAGGAACGTCTTAATTGGATGCTTCCGGTGCACATCCGCATCTAGTACGCCGAAAGGATGTGTCAAAGATGATAGATTCCTCGTATGAAAGGGAGCTGTGCCTCGGCGTGATCTCAAACACAATGTCTGAATTTCTGAAAGGATGGCAAAAGTCAACGTTACGGTGCTCCTTCGCTGTAAGGAAAGAAACTAAATTTGACAGGAATGGCGTAAGTGGGAAGAGGTGATGGGAAAAACTAGCCGGCACGATGGATTTTAGGCGGATTATCGGACCCGACAACTGCGAAGGATGTGCGGCGGGGCATCCGACGAAAGAGGGAAAAGAAAGCAGGCGAGAGGACAGAGAGAGCAAAAAAAAAAAAAAAAAAACGGTAGGTCAGAATTATCAGAGTGTCAGCAAATCGTAAACCGATAGAGATGCGAATACCACCGTCCGGTAAGGAACCCTGGCTACTCGTACGGGGCCCCCACAGGTACGAGTCCCCTCGTAGAGAGCAGGGAGACGAGCAGAGGGAGAACGGAGGTGGTGGAGCTCCGCAAAGAATATGATAAGTGAGCGGGCGACGGACGGCAGCGGAAGCCCAGAGGCCAGTACGGAGGAAACAAGAGGTGGACCAGCACGGCCCACTCGTCCCTACCATTTAATTTACCAAAAATTTGTCAGGACCCAGACAAGCGGAGAAATCCACTTCCGCACACAAGAGAGAGAACGAGGGAAAAAAGACAGTGTGGGGAACAGGAAGGCCTTCCCCGGCGGGACAGCGGGGAACCGCAGACCGCGGCCCACCTTTCACTATGGCTGCCCAAACCGAGGGAAAGAGTTTTTGAGTGACAGGGGGGGCCACAAGAGTCCAGACAAAACGACCGACAGGAGCGACAACGTACCTTACCCTTTTGGCCTATTTCGGACATATGCGCTAAACTTGGATAGGAAGTCGTTGTACTCGTAGTCTGGCCTTGTCGGTCCAGACCGGCAATCTCTTTACGAAGTTGTGTAAACTGCTTGGAAGCGGTGAATTGGTGATCTTGGGAGCTTTTTGGATACTGTAGCCGATATCGTAAGAGGATAGCTGAAGTGCAATGTTTTACAAGTATGATAACTCGTATATCAGTCTTGCAGCAAGGGGCTTTCGGCAGAACTGAGCTTTTTTTTAAAAAAAAAAAAAGATAAAAACTAGAAAGCACAAAAAAAAAACATGAATCATTGATTATTCATCCCAAAACTTGTGCTCATAATCACAATCACCCATCACATACGAGTACACTCATCACATACACAGGAGGTTGGACAAGCGCAACGGAGGAGCAGGACGACGAAACAAGTGACAATGCGTGCGGATGAGACAAAAGCACGGAGTCCCTCTTACACCTGTTGCCGGCGATCCAGCCCGTTGGTATGGGAAGCAACTGCGCCCGGCGTAGAAAATAAATTGGCATCTCCGCACAGAGTACGAGTAGAACAAGCCCAGGTGCGGATAAGTGGGTCCCGGGACGCTCCCGCGGCCAGCATCCGGGCGGCCCCAAAAGCCCCAAGTAGCGTTATTTAAGGCACGCTTGTTATTCTTGGCTGTCCGTCGTGCGAAATGAGACGGAGAGGGGGAAGGGGAATGAATGGGCTGCATTGCCCTGCGCGACACTCGGGGTTTGCATAACGAAAGCCCTTTTTATTTTTGATTAAGGATTGCGTATTTTGATCAACGAAATAATAATTAATAATAATAAATGCTTGGGCTGAATAACAAACGACCAGAATCAAACACATCACAAAATGTGCAGCGCAGCCGTGTCACCGTGTTTGCCAAGATTACGATGCGCAGCGGAACGACTGACGGGTGATGTTCCGCCTGTCATAGTAATGAAAAGGAAAGAAAAAAAATTCAAACAACTCATCAAACCGTCTATTCGTAACGTGAAGAGTTTTCTACTCCGTATGCGCCTCGGCTGCAGCTGCCCACGGGAGTACGACATATGGGGAAAACTGCAAGGGACACTGCAGCGAGTCTACGAGTACCCGGGATGCGGATGCATGATCCTGGTCTTCCTGATTGCTACGAGTACCCAAAAATACGACTCAAAGAGAGAAAAAGGAAAGAGAAGATAGAAATGCTCCTGTTCTCGGGACCACACTATCCAGGGGGGCTCGTTCGCGGGCGACTTCCGCGACGAGGGGAGGACAGCGGAAAGGAAAAAGAAAAGAGTGATTGCGCCTGTGCTCTGGTTGATGCGAGACGTTGACCGGTACGGAGAAATGCACTTTACCAGTAAGGACGATCCGGAGGAGAAGAGTCAAAAAAGGAAGCATACCTCAAGATAGTCCCCTTGCCCATGGCTGTCATGGCTGTACGGACGAGTCAGTCTGCCTCGGCTAGCAAGGATGAGAAAAAAAAAGGAAAGAAAAAAACCAACAGCCGTCTCACCACCGTGGCGAAGGATTTGCACAGGGCTAGCCCAATAGGCCATACGAGTCCAGTGAGCGTATCCGAGCAAGAGAGGATGCCCGTATTGCACAGGAGGTGTGCTACGACGCGAGAAGCCTGATCCACCGGTACCGAGCGAAGCGAAGCGAGCAAAAAGAAAAGAAGCCCGCGAGGGGTTTTTGTGAGCCATCACTTTGTGACTGCTGCTTGCGGGTAAGCGTTCCTGGACTACGAGTCTGGCACAGGGCCAGACCGTCTATTGGCAGGGACACCCGCCACAAAAGAGGCAAAGAGGGTGGCAGTAAAGGGTGGCAGTCTGCACATCGTGTCCCAATCGACGAGAGGTGCTAGCTCAAGAGGCCACGGCGGCCAATACGATACGACGGTGCTACTGGGGGCACAGGCCCCTATTTCGTGTGTGGCAGCTGGGGCTGGGACTTGATGGAGTACGGAAGGGGAAAGAAAGTGATGATAGGAAGAGAAAATATGATAGCGTTGGGATGGAAGTGTGAGTGCTCGTAAAAAGTCTACGGAGTACTCGTACTCGTAGTCTTGGGAGTTTTGAGCCGAGAATAGACTCACGCGATCCTGGGCACCCGGCCCTCTGGGTTCACATGTCTGTTTGATTTGCTGGGATTCCTTTCTCGTAGTGAGCCAATACGGGAAGGGGAGGGGACCCTGGTTCTCGTAAAGCAAAAAGAAAAGAGCTCCGCCAACCTCTTGTGCTACCGGAAGCCATCCGGTACGAGCAACCCGCTCTCCCTCCCCCGTCGGACCCGGAGCAAAATAGCAAAAGAAGAAAGCAAAACAGGATGGATACACGTTATTACCCGTAAATATGGGAACCAGAACCTCTCCTCTGGATGAAACACGAAAGCAGGGGCCGTATCCTCGGGATTCCAAGAGGAAAAAAAATAACGGATAGTAAGGGAAAGGCAAAGAAAGACATGGAATGACCATGGAAAGGGGTCAGGGACCAGGGGGGGCGTACGAGTAGAGGAGAATAACCCGTTGTATCGGTGTTTGCTTGGGACAGGGAGAGCAGGGAGCAGCAGAACAAGAGACTGGAAAAATAACGCTCTCTCTCTCCATGGCGTGGGGGGGGGGGGGACAGAAAACGGAGGCCCAAGGGAGAAGCCGGTCAAGGCGAGCGAGAGATAACACGAAGGACGATCAACTACCTTGTCCGTCTTCTCCTCCTCTCCCTTGGCTCTCTCAGATGCCTATCAATCCCCCTTCCCTTCCAGGTATCCTTTCTACGAGTACTCGTACGGGCACCCTGGGCTATCCCATTACGAGTATCTCGGATACCGCCGACGCGGATCGTGGTGCTGATAAATGTGCTGCGGTCTCAGAACGGACGCTATGAGCGCTCCCGCGGTCCCCACTACCCGTTATTTGGATTTTAGTTATGGGATTTAATTTATTTTAAAATTTAGCTGGGAGCCGTTTCTGCTAAGATAGCGCTCCCGCAATACTTCAACGGGCGTCCATTAGGAATCTATTTTTCATGGGAGTTATTTCGAATTCATTTACGCAATTAGCATCAGGGGATCAGCATTATGCTCAAGACAAATAGCTGTAGATGTTATCTATTGCCATGATTTTTTTTTACGACGTAGAGACAGCTTGGATTAGCGGTAAGCGAAGGGGGGGCGGTAAGAAGCGAGAAAAAAAAGAAAGTAAAGAAAGAATATACAGTTCTGGCCAGCCGTTGGCTGTGGACTACCATACCAACGGCCAGATCCTCCGTAGCGCACTCACCGTTGGAGCTGGAAGGCAATCCGGGCGTTGGCCATCCATTCTGTGACACCTCATTTCTAAGCCTGGCATCCGGAAGTTTCCCCCACCCCTCGAGTGCTACCTCTGCTCCGTGTTTCCATGATGTTGGTACGGGGGGGGCGAGGGAGGGAGGGTGACATAGCCTTGGGCACTACGGAGTACTCGTAGAGGCGACACGCAGTGGAAGGCGCGAGGAGGCGAAAGAAGGAAAGAAGGAAGGAAGAGAAGGAGCGATTCTACGGAGTACTCGTACGGCCGCGGGGGGAAGGTGCTGAGGCGATTACACGGGTCGTCGACGTGAAGAGGAAGGTGCCTAGCATCACGCCTTCTGCATTAAGAGCGGGAGAGAGGGAGCACACGCCCCCTCCCACGCTGTCCCCCAGGATACTCCGTACTGATTCGTCTCTATCTCTCCGCCTCTGTCTTCTTTCCCGCGGCGGTTCTTTCCATTGATTGCATGCCTCCATATCTCCTGCTCCATCTCCTGCTCCGTCTCCTGCCTCTTTCCTTTCCTGCCGCCTTCCCCTCTGCTCCGTTTTGTTGCAGCGAGCTTTGACGATATTGTCCCTGAAATCCTGAATCGGCTCCTACGCTGCAGCCGGCCCCGAGCACCTGCACCTGCATCTGCGCGCGTCCAAGCGTAGGGCATGGCTCACCGCCCTTAACTTAAAGTGCGCCCTTACTCAGTGCATCGGGACAAAGCGGTCTGCTCGTTGGAGCTGGGGTTTCGGAGCCGGAGTCCGAAAGGATCGCAAGTGGTCAGAGAGTGCTGCCGTTTCGGTAGCCGATCTTCCCCCTCTACCCCCCAGTTCTGGCGCGTCTGCAAAATACCGCCTTTATTATCTTGCATCACTCCATTATCCTCTGTACTCGTAGCTGTCGTCCCGCCCCCTGTCTGCTTCCTGGTCTTTTGGAACGTTGCGGCTTCGTCCGCGTGGGGGAGGAGGGGGGAGACACTGGCCACGCCAGCAGCAGCAGCAGCAGCAGCAGCAGCAGCAGCAGCAGCAGCAGCCTCTGCTTCTTATGTGGTTATGTGGTTATCTGCTATCCTCTGTTTTCCCTCGTTTGGAATATGTTGATGCTTCCCTGTTTGTGCCGTAGTGACACAGCGTCGCATCTCGGACAGGTCCGATGGGGAGAGAGAGGAGGGGGGCAGGTCATCACACAAGAGAACAAGGGAAGAACACAGGACGGACACAGAGCACAGAACACAGAGTGCAGGAATACAGGAGCACCTTGATCTCTACTCCGTATGACGCGCGCAGGGTATGATTACGTGAGTAGGACGAGCTGGACAGCCAAGGGTACGCACGCCTGTCGATATGTACTCGTAGATAAGAAGTGCTGTACTTGTAATACAAGTACTACTCGTATATATTGAAGGAACTGCTACGCACGCAACGAGCTTCCCCTTCAGGCAGCTCTGCAACGTTCCAACAGAGGCAAACGAGTACGGAGTAGTCGTGGCTCGTATGCGTGCACCACACACATGGCAGTTGCACGTCTGTGTGCCAGGCCGCGGCAAGGCAGCAGCAGCAGCAACAGAGCGAAATAGAGAGAGAGAGAGAGAGAGAGAGAGAGAGAGAGAGAGAGAGAGAGAGAGAACGTGATGAGTGCTGCCTACGTCGGTCGTAGTGAGCACCGCTTCTGAGTTGGCATTGGTAGGACATGCCGTGGCGGCCGACAACGCTGCTTTGTGGCTGCTGCACCGGAAAGTCCCCGTCGCTTCCTACTTGCCATGTACGAGAGTACGATGCTACTTGTCAATCAATTTTGTAGTGGTTGCAGTATTGCAGGCAGGCCTCTTTCCTGGTTCCTTGTCCGCATCATCCGAATGTGCATCGCTATTTGAAACGCGTCATTGCGTCCTTGCGTCCAGCCCCGCGGGGAGCTTCGGAGGGGGAGGAAGGGAGGGAGGGGGAAGAAAGAGGGAGAGGGAAGGGACCAGCCGCAAAGAGCGGTCTGCTGTACGAGCAGACATGCCTGCTTATCTGCAGGCGCCCTGCAGCTGATCGTCACTGTTGAGCCTTGGCTGGTTGGTGGTGGCCACTGACCGCCGCGACGAACGAGATGCGTGCGACGAGGGAGCGCGAGGCAGGCGCGGGCGGGCGTCCACCCCTCCCCCCTCATCCCCCCCCCTCCCCTTCCCTCTCTGCGACGTGGGGGGGGGGGGGGGGGGGGCAGCTCATGTCAGACGACGGAATCATGGAGGGGTGTATGGAGTACATGTGCTGCCTGATTGCGCCGCACTTCGGAGTTGTACTCGTAGATTGCGAGAGATGAGGGAGAACGGAGGGGTGGTGCGAGCGCATCTCCTGCAATGATATTTATTAATAAACACGAAGCACGACATTCTTGGCCGATGTTGACTTGCAGCGGAAGATAAGCTTATTGTTTACGAGTACTCTTCTGAGTGTGGTGATAAGATAAGAGTGAACATTGCCTATTTTGCGTTTTGATTTTGTAGATATTTATTGTCTACGGAGTACAGTTCGTTGCTATGATTTAAATTGAGAAATAAAATAAAAATGTTGCCAACACGAATAAAATACTCATAGACGACAATAATTCCAAACAACCGAAGAAGAACACAAACACACAGCACAGTGGTAATTATTGGATGCGGTGCCTGGGGATGGCCTCAATATTCATCATCACACAGCTCTTACTCTGACAAATCCCGTTGCAAAACGGAGCATCTTTTGCACGCCTCGTGCGACCGTGACCTTGCTGCCCGAGACAAACTCGGAGGCTGTGCCTTGATGACGAGGCCCCGCGCACGAGTACGGAGTACGAGTGCGCCTGCACTGCAATATTACGCCTACCTTTTTTTCGGACAGCATCGAATCGCCTTGCTTCTGCGCTGCCTAAAAGATGATAAGCCCTATCCCATGCGGTCTCGGCCAATCGCGCCTTGAAAACGTGCTTTCGCGAGGGCAGTGGAAGGCGGGAGGGGAAGGAGAGGGGGGGAATCACACGCTCGCGTTTGAGTCAGCAGAAGAGGAATGAGAGGCTCATCACTACGGAGTACTACCACGCCGCGGGTGGTGGCCGGTGTGATTGGACCAAAACGGGTGTGATCTTGCGCCAATCACAGGCACACTCGGGTGGTGCTCTCGAAGAGGAAAACGAGTCTTGATCACTATCACTTTTGCTTCAAACAAGAAAAAAAGAAAGTTTAGCCTGTCGCTTTGTATCACATTCGGACCTGCCACTATTATTACTCCGTACCCTGCCTTTGCCTCCCTCATGCTGTCCTCCTTCACAGGCTATTCCGATCCGCGGAGGGTACGCCGTTTTGTCTTTTCTTTTTTTCTTTCTTTTGTTAACGGTTGCAGCCCCCCCCGGCAGCCTTCTTCCGGGGGATTCTTCCCGGGGATACTTCCGGAGGAACCAACAAGGCTCCTCCTCCTTCTCTTCGCTGCAACCCTAAACCAACAGGGACAAGGCTGCCCGCCGCAGACGGAGCGACGGCTGATACCGCCCCCCCCCCCCCAATTGCACACAAAGTCACTTACATGCAACAGGAAGGAGAAGAGACACGGAGATGCGAGGGGCAAAGTCTGTCATCCCCGGGATGCACCGCTGTCGGTTGTTGCTTGCCCGGAGTTAAACCCCCTCTTCCCGCCGACGCCCCGTTACAAATGCGCGACGGCGTATCATGACCTTTGTAGCTGCCGTGCTGACCAAGCTGACCAAGCTGACCAAGCCGACAGGAAGCTGACAGAGAAGCTGACTGAGAAGCTGTCAGACTGGAAGGAGCTACGGAGTAATACGGCCTTCAGCTGCTGCAGTCCTAATAATAGGCGGTATGTATTATTCTGTATTACTCTGTACTCCGTACTCGTATCCTGTCTTTCTCTGAAACCACACGCAGCTACAGCAGCCGAAAATAGCAATCTATCTATATTAGAGTTGGGGAGAGACAAAAGATTGTTATCGGCCGCTGCGTCTCGTACACCCGCTGCCAAATATATACCATACAGGCCAGAAGCCGCGGTTGCACGGCAGACGGCAGACAGCCTGCTGAAACGGGATGCTTTTTTGTTTGATTTGAGTTCAGAGTAGATTGCGGTTTCGATCAGTCGCAAGTGACAGGTTGTTGGTGCGACAGAACACTAGTCTTGAGAGAGTCCCTGCGACGGGCAAGCTTGCAGCAGCCATCGCCATGGTCACGTTGGATGGTGATGCTGACACAGAAATATGATCAAACAAAATGGAAATGGTCCCAAGAACGCCATGCATTATCGCCAGATATAGTAGACAAAAAAAAAGAAGAAGCACAGAAAGAAGCAAGCGCAGGAGGTGCTGACGGTTGGTCAGTCGGGCATAAAAGTTACCAAAATAAAACCGCAGGGAAATAAAGCTGTAGCCGACCAGCAGACAACATTTGACAGGTGGCAGGTGGCAGGCGGCAGGCGGCAGGCGGCTGCGGCGCACAATCAGCTCCGCAGCGACTCCAGCCGGTTGCGCATCTGGGCCATCATTGCCTCCGTGTCTTCCTCGTCCTCGTCGTCTTCCTCGCCGCCCGCTGGCATCGCCACCTTGGCGGCGGGCAGCCGCTTCTCCTGCTCGGTCGCCACCGCCGCTGCCGCCGCCGGCACCGCCACCGGCGTCGTCGTCACCGGCGTCGACGGCAGCTGGCCCGTCTTGGCCATGCGGTCCTTGAGGATCTCGCCCAGCACGCGGTCCACCTCGCCGTCCGCCTCGGCATCCTCGTCCTCAAACAGCAGGGCGTCGTCGTCGGGCAGCGTCTCGTTGACCATCTCCTCCACGATGCCCGCCTTCATGAGCTCGATGCTGAGCTCCTGCATCGTGCCCGCCAGCTCCGGTAGCCGGATCAGCTGGTTGACGTCGTGCATGATGCCCACGCTCGTGCGGATCGACCCCTCGATGCGCCGCACCGCAAACGCCTCCTGCACCTGCATCTGCACGCTCTGCAGCTGCGCCTTGCCCGTCACGAGCCGGTTGGTCTGGCGCCGCGTGCGGATCAGCTCGCGCGCAAACTCGCGCACCTCGCGCTGCGCCTGCTGCGCGCGGGACGGGTCCCGCTGCGCGCGGCGGTCGGCCTGCAAAATCAGGTTCTTGGTCTGGATCTCGACGCGCTTGGTGTTGGCAATGTCGCGGTCGAGCTTGCGCATGTTGGACCGGAGGAGCGTGTTGCATTTGCGGAGCTTGCAGAAGCAGTGTCAGCGACAAAGGCCTCGGTAAAAAAAGAGAGAGGGGCCAGAGGAACGGGTCCGCCTACCTGGGCCTGGGGGTCCGGCTTCACAAAGAGTGCCCGCAGGCTTTCCATTGTTGCGGTTTTCACGCGCTGGGCGGATGTAGAGTTTGGGGTTGATGCGGTCTTGTTGATCCCGTCGCGAGACAGCGATGCGCGGCAGCACCCAAGGCGCAGACCGACACAATCTGTCCAAGTTCCTCCAACCGATCCGCTTGCAGGCCGGTGCAGCAGACGCAGACGCAGTGCTTGATCGCTTGTTCTCGGCGGATGTCCGTTCGGTCGGCGAGCGCGCACGCTGTCGTGTCGTGTCGATAGGCTTTTGTTACTCGTGAGATTCCGTTTCCGGGGTACGTCTCCCTCGCGCCAACAAGGCCAATCTCAGATGAGGGGTTGTGTGGGCAGGATATGTGCGGCTAATCCTGGGAGGGCCGCTTCGTCGTGGTCGTCGCTTGTCGACTATCGGTCAGATCCGTACGGAGTACGAGTACGTAGTGTCGAGATTGGCGCCACCTGCGCCGCTTCTCTGGAAGTGGAAGTGACGTTCGCCGTGGGGCTGGTCCGTTATCGTTCACGTGCCGATAAGAATCGATAACGCCTGGCAATGGCCCGATAAGGTACTGCCGATGCGCCAGTGCGCTCGCCAACGAAGGCTTTTCTTGTTGGTCAGCTTACGAGCCACATAATCGTAGTTATATAAGACTGACTGTAACTTCGGCTCCTATGCAAGAGCCTCTCTCGGTCGTTTTGTTGACGTCCGCTTTCGTCGTGGCAGGGCGTAAGCGAGCGCAAAATGATACTCGTAGAATCCGACTGCAATGTGATGAGATGCTCCTTCCCGGTCAGCACATTCCTTCTCCACTCTTGCGTACCGCTCTTCCCCTCTTCAGTCTCATAATCAGCCACGTCCGTGTTGATTGAGCATCACTTTCCCGCAGAGCTATTACGAGTACGAGTATTATGCATAGTACTTTATCATAGATACTCCATAGGCATCGTATTATGCGCATGCCGTTCTCACTCCGAAAGAGGAACTCGCGACGTACTCCATACGACATACTCGTACCTCCTGCGGGGTTCCTTCCAGCACCCTACGAATACGTCGTACAGGGGCCCATTCATACGGAAGTAAAAGCTCAGGTGTGGGTCGGAGCCGCTAGTATGTTCTAGCGCATGCCAGCGCTATTGCTGCCCTTCCCCCTCCCTTCGAGTGGGCGCCGCGGAGTGATGAGAGAGCAAGGGAGCTGATCTTTGGGGTTCCTTGCACTTCCACGCTTTCGTGGTCGCTCCTTCCTAGGCGCCTAGCCCAAGCATCCCAGAGAAGGAGACAGAACCACCATAGAAACCACACCCGCCGGGGGGGCTCCACCATAGCAGTGGTAAAAATCATTACTTGGACGACGACCTTCATTACTTCTCTTCCCACACACCCTTTGCTTTCCCAAAAGTAAATCGACACTGCCTATCCACTGAAGTACATCTTGCATCTTGTTTTCTGTCATCTCTCGATAACGTTAGTTTTCATCTGTTGACATTTTTGTTTTGATCTTGTTTCCATCTCGATCATCTCTCTCGTCTTTCTTCATCACGACTAACATCTTGCAAAACAGCTACCGATACTACTTCAACCTCACACACACCCTCTACCTCTAATCAACAATGTCGACCACCACATACATTCCCGAGGGTAAGTCTGCTTTTGCAGCTGTGCAGTTGCCGTCGCGGCCTTGTGCATCTGAGCATCCTGCCGACGCGCGCGGGGTGACTGGGTGCTGCCTGCATCTCCCGCCGCGCTGGCCTTGTTCAGGCCTCGTCTGCTTCACTTGGTCGCAGATTTTGTTGCAGCTATGCTAACATCCCATCAGTCCGCTGGGCCCAGCGGTCGTCCACGACCGACCCCGAAAAGAACTTTGTCTACCTGACGCTCGTGGCGCCCGACGTCCCCCCCAGCAACGCCGAGATTTCCATCAAGCCCACGAGCGTGTCGTTCAAGGGCTACTCCAACACGCTGAAGCGCGCCTTTGACATTACCATGGACCTGTACGGCGAGATCGACCCGGACGCCTGCAAGATCAACCACACGTCGCGCTTCGTCGAGCTCAAGCTCATCAAGAAGGAGCTCAAGGAGGAGTACTGGCCGCGCCTGCTCAAGGAGCCCAAGAAGACCCACTACCTCAAGACCGACTTTGACCGGTGGGTCGACGAGGACGAGCAGGACGAGGCGCCCCAGGAGGACTTTTCCCAGTTTGGCGGCATGGGTGGCATGGGCGGCATGGGCGATATGGGCGGCATGGGCGGCATGCCTGGCATGGGTGGTACGTATTCATCTTTTCAATCCCGATTTCTAAAAGAACGACACTAACAAGATGCAGGCGACTTTGGCGGCATCGACTTCTCCAAGCTGGGCGGTGCTGGCGGCTTTGGCGCCGGCGACGACGAGGGCGACGATGCCGACGACGACGACGACGACGACGAGATGCCTGCTCTGGAAGGCGACGAGGAGACCCCGGCCGCGACGGATGCTGCTGCTGCTGCTGCCACGCCCGCAGCAGCTGCTGACAAGGCCGCACCAGTCGTGGAGGAGGTCACAGAGGCCAAGGCATAAATAAACAAGCGGGACGATTTGATGTATTATTACGAAGATGAACTATGTAATGCCGTCATGAGGGCTTACTGGCAGGTTGCGTGCAAGGACAATGCGATCTGTCTGCAGGCATCAGAAAGCAAACAAATGAATAAAAAAGCAAACTTGTTTTGTGGGATCACTGTTTATGAACTATGAATGGGGATAGAGGCGGGTTAACAATGACAATAACACTGCATCTACTCTTACTCTTAACATCATGTGCATAAGACTTGGTGGGAAGTTGCTATCATGACTTAATTCTCATACACCTCTGGAAGCACGCATATCGTTGACTGCCCATGTTCATAACAAGACATCACCGTTGATACAAAGCCGCACAGAAGGAGTATATTTTTGTGTATGAAGAAAGGGCCTGTGAAGAAAAAAAAGAAACGACCAAAGCAAGACCAAACAGATACCGCACGGATGACGAGATTAAAAACATTAAAAAGCAAAAGCAAGCAGAGAACCGAGACTGCAGCCAGTTTGCACCCCATCCCCTCCTCATTGACCCATTCCTGAGATCAACGAACAGCCAGAGAAGAAAAAGAAAACTTGTTTTCCCACACTTTACATAATCTCGTCATCCATGGCGGCATCGCCAGAGGCAGCCGGAGCGACGGCCGCTGCAACGGGAACGGCAGCGGCAGCAGCCGGAGCAGTACCGTTGGCGTTAGCAGCGGTGTCCACAAAGTAGTCGGCCATCTCAGAATCAAGCTCCTCAGCCGTCTTCTTGGCGGGGCGGCCGCTGCGAGCACGGCGGCCCGTCTTCTTGTTGTCGCCCGAGTTGGCGGCGGCGTTGTTGTTGCCACCCTTGGCACCCGCCGCAGCGCCCTTGCGCGCGTTGCCGGCACGCTTGTCGTTGGCGGCCGACTTGGGCTGGCCCTTGGGCTGCGTGATGCGCTGGCCCAGAGGCTTGGGCTGGGGGATCAGCTCAGCCTTGGCGACGACAACCTCGACCTGATGGTTTGTTAGTCACGTGGGAAGCCGGGAGACAGATATAAGAGATAGAGATCCTTACCTTGACGGCGCGGTTGTCGATGAGCAGACCGTTCAGCTCGGTAAAGGCCTTGCTGGCTCCGTCGGCGTGGTGGAAGATAACCGTGGCAATACCACGGCTAACACCGCCAGGACCGTACGAGAGCTCGACCTTCTTGACCTGACCGACAGCCTGGTTGAAGTAATCCTGTAGGAAGTTAAGGTTGGTCAGCTGTTCGAGGGGAGTGAAGAATAGCAAGCGTCGTCGAAAAAAGGGCTTGCATCGCATAATCGAATCGTCGCGCTGAAGAAAAAAAAAGCAAAATCATGCCAACGGGTCCGGTCCGGGCAACCGGGGTCAAGCGGTGGGCATTTCGGCCTCGCTCGCCCAGGTAGCTAAAAAAAAAGTCGTTCCATAGTCATCGCCCACAAAAGAGCCGGGGACAGAGCAAAGCAGTGAGGATCCAACATCCGACAACTCCCGCATTTCGAACCATGCATGCACACAAGACGCCCATCTTCGTTGTAGAAATCCGTCGCAACATCCAGCCGAAGAACCAGCATTCCAGCTGGCCTCAAAACAACCCGCTCCTTTTGTCGTCACAACTGTGGACAAGTATCTTGCAAATATGTCGACGCGACTCTCCATTCTCAGGATGAGAGGCGGTGCTTCGATGCCGAGAAACAGAAATGATCCCACAGTCTGAAAGCCGCTATCACGCTAGCTTCCATGATCGAGAGACATTGCAGACAGGTTCACCAAGGCCATGCTCCCCTGCAGCAGGCCAACGCTGTCTATGTTCTCTCATAGAAACAGTTGCTCGAAAAGAAACCGAGGGACGGGACAAACAACGCGTCTCAACAGGTACCGACTGGTAAAGAAAAAAAAGAACAAGGCAAGATATGGAGTCTATCAAAAGAGCCCACGTTTGTTGCTCACTGCACATGCTTGCCGAAAGCAATGATCTGTGACCTGGTGACCAGCCAGGTGACACGAGATCGTGTTGCCTTTCTGCCCAAGAATACAGCCGTGTCGTTCAGTTTGCATACCAGATGCTCGTCGCGGGAATGTCCACACAATGCATACGCGCGAATCGACCTTTTCGTGAGGGTGCTTGCCAGGCTACCTCACATAAGGTGTTCAGCTATTGCGTAGCGGGAGGGATCATCCACATGCTCTGACTTCCTACGGGCCTTTTTTGAGTAAAAGGGCCATCAAGCGGAAGGAGTCTTCAAGCGACTTGTCGACAACAGGCGTATTTTGGGACTTATGCGAAGATGAGGTAGCGCACCAGGCGGCTTTATAACGAGACCTCAAGCCAGGTTCGAACACGAGGGCGCGTTGAACTGGAGATGGATATCCCAATATCGGACGTTGGGAAAAAGGAAAGGAAAACGACCACGACGATTGCGGTTGACGATGTGACAAGACGATTGTCGAAAATTCCATAGGCGACGAGGCCTTAGCGGAAACATACCTTGATCTGGGCCTCAGACACATCCTTGGGCTGGGGAGAGGGTTAGCAAAGTGATGTCAAACGCGTCGACACTGTCGCGTAGAAACAGAGGAAGGGATACGTACAAGGTTGCTGACCACAATCTTGCTCTCGCCGACGACGCCAACAGGCTTGGACGGCGTGTTTTTGGGGTTGTTGCCACGAGCGGGCTTGGTGTTCTTCTGGACACCGCCAGCAGGAGTCGGCTTAGCAGGGCCGCTAGCGCGACGCGAAGACCGGCGACGGTTGCCGCCAGTCTTGCGCTGGTTGGAAAGCATCTCGTCGAGAGACTGGTCGAGCTTGCTGGCCATTGTGATGGTTTGTAGAGAGAGTGTGAGGTGGTGGTGTGATGATTGAGATCAGAATGCAGATCTCAAAAGAAAGTGAAGAGTTTTTGCGTGTTCTGGCAGAAGACGCGTAGGGGCGAGGTCAAAAGTGGCAGAAGAGAGAGAGAAAATTAAAAGAATAACGAAAAGGGAAAGAAAAGAAGACCGACGAAGTTGGATGCAGTCGTAAAAAAGAAGAAAAGAAAGTACGTCGTTGATGGATGGATTTGGGTTGGGATGGCGAGAGATGGAAGAGAGGGAATGGGAAGAGGAAGAGGAGAAGGAAGGGAGAGAGGGAGAAAAGAGTCACAAAGCGAGAAGTGGAGGGTAAAAAGGCGATGCGGGACGGACAGGGGGGGGACTGGTAGGCTGCCTGGGGCTCCTCTGAAAAAGATAGGGGAGCGAGAGAGAGCGAATGAATGGAGTGCGGCCAAAAGGAGGCGAAAGGCGACTACGGAGTACGGAGAGCATAGGTTGGTCTAGCTGTTTTGGGACGGGCCAATGATGTTCCTGCATGGGAAGCAGCAAACAAACGGTTGGCGCCCGAGAGCCGTGAGCAAAGCTCCACGTCAGCTGTGAGCTGGCGTCCTGGCCTCATTGCGCACCACGCCTGCCAGGCCTTGCATATGGGTCTGTTTTACGTTGCCGTCACTGGGCGTCACTGGGCAGTTGATTCGAAATGCGCTCGCACTGCAGTTCGCATTATGGGATGCTCTGGATTGGAAATACAGAAAAACTCGCTATTGTGATTTTGAAAAAAATGGAAAAGAAATACAAATGCAAAACCGTCCTGCAGATCTGGATACTGTCGAACCCGACGAATGGTCCCTAAAAAGGAAAACATGATAAAACAGAGATGCGCTGGCTCTGTCAATCTGCCTTGTCTTCCAGAGAGCTGATCGAGCGCAGACTGGCAACGCAGCCTGGGCCAGAAGATGATGTCGCTTCTCGTGGTAGCCCAGGGCGAGCCGCCGCTGACAAGAGGCGCAAGGGCAGGCGCAGTGCATTGGTTCCGGGGAAAAGACATGCTGTTCGCGGGCCGCATGCGACACACACAGGAAGAAACCCGCCGCTGCCTCTGCATTTATTTTGAAGAGTTCTTTTCTGACGGTGCCGCCGCAACGGGTACTGTGGGCTCGTCGACGGCGTTGACCTCGAGGAAGGTGTAGACGACAATCAGAAGCATGGCCGAGATGCCGAGGAAGACGGCCAGGCTGTAGAGCTGATCATCGGAAATCATCTTGACGACGGGGTGTGGTGTTCGGCTCGGAAAGGGTTGAGGATCGTGGGACGGAGAGTTCGAAGAGAGTGACAGCGGTAGCTGGACGTTGCGTTAGAATATAATTGAGGGATATGTCTGACTATTCGAGTTGAAAGAGCCGCAGTGGCACGTACTTGGACGAAACTGAGGCGGGTGGTCGTTGGCGAGGAGGGTAGAGCGAGCGTTGGTGATGCAGAGACGTAGCTTCAATGCGTAGCTTCTGGTAGTACGTGGTCGTGTCGTCCTAGGATCGCTGTGATTCGCTGGTTCATGGAGATGATCCACTCATGCGACCACGTGATTTCGCCGGCCGCGATTCTAAGATCTGCTTTGGCTACTAGGAAGAACGCAAATTACAAACGTGGTTTGAAAGTACAGACGAGAATCTGCAAAAAAAGTCATAAAAATAAAGTATTGATTGGAACTATATTATGGGAATAAAGTCTACCATAGTTTGCTGGCGAGCGTACTCTGTAGGCCTTTAGCAAAAGCAACATAATATCACGTGACCATACTAGTCATCGAGAACGACCTTTTGCCCTCCGTCATTTTTGTCCTCCAAAGGAACCAACCGCCCGCCATAGCCCCACGCTGTACTGCATTTTAGTCTGCGTTTTTCCAGGCGTTTCTCTGATGCATCTCACTGTCGATAAAAATTTACAGCAAGAACCCCTCTCGACGACCGCCATTTGGACATTTATCGTATAAACACTTTCAGCCTCTTTTTGTCGGGCGCCCATCACCATCGTCACACTACCGATTTTGCCGAATCACTGGCACACCGATCAACACCACCCCGCGGGTTCTATTCCTTTTCTTTTTCTTTTCCCTTTTTTTTCCTTTTCTTTTCCTATCCACACAGCAGCCAACGCCCAGCATGCCTCCGAAACGCAACGAGAAGCCCGGCGGCGGCAAGAAGCCCGGTGCGGCCAAGCTGGTCGAGGACCGGACGTTTGGCATGAAGAACAAGAAGGGTGCGACGGCCCAGAAGCAGATTGCGGCGCTGACGTCGCAGCTCAAGAGCGGCGGCAACCCGGAGCAGAAGCGCAAGGAGGCCGAGAAGCTGGCGCGTGAGCGGGAGAAGAAGGCGGCCGAGGACGCCAAGCGCGAGGCGGACCTGCTGCTGAACAAGGCGGTGCAGATCCAAAAGGTGCCGTTTGGCGTGGATCCCAAGACGGTGCTGTGCATCTTCTTCAAGAAGGGCAACTGCGAGAAGGGCAAGAAGTGCAAGTTTGCGCACGACCTGGACATTGACCGCAAGACGTCCAAGCGCAGCTTGTACACGGACACGCGCGACGACGAGGACAAGGACAAGGAGGCGAAGAAGGTCGAGACGTCGGCCGACTGGGACGAGGAGAAGCTGCGGTCCGTGGTCCTGTCCAAGAAGGGCAACCAGCGCACGACCACGGACAAGGTGTGCAAGTACTTTATCGAGGCCATCGAGGACGGCAAATACGGCTGGTTCTGGATCTGCCCCAACGGCGGCGACAAGTGCATGTACAAGCACGCTCTGCCACCCGGATTCGTCCTCAAGACCAAGGAGCAGCGGGCGGCCGAAAAGGCCCTGCTCGACAAGTCCCCGCTCAAGACGCTCACGCTCGAAGATTTCCTCGAATCGGAGCGCCACAAGCTGACGGGCCCGTCCACGCCCGTCAACGAAGAGACGTTTGCCAAGTGGAAGAAGGAGCGGCTCGACAAGAAGGCGGCCGAGGAGCAGGCCCGCAAGGCCAAGGACGCGACAGGTCGTGCGCTGTTTGAGAGCGGCAACTGGCGCATCGAGGGCGAGGACGACGAGGAGTCGTCCGACGAGGAGGAGGGCACCAACGACGCATGGAACCTCGAACAGCTGCGGCAAGAGACCGAGCGCATCCGGCAAAAGACCGAGGAGGAGCGGGTGGCAGCGCTCAACGGCACGCCCGCCGAGGCCACCACATGAGCTGGCCTCTACTACTGTTGCTGCTTGTGTTGTTTTGTTTCTTTTTTTTTTTTTTGACTCGCCCGTTCTGCGAAGCTGGCGACAAAGACACACGAGCCTCTCGACACTTTTGTGGGGGTGGAGGAGGACGAAAGGAGGAAGTCAAGAATGTCTCCAGATGGGCCGCATCGTGCTTCTTCGCTGGCATATCGCCCAGCAAGGAAGCCCCGCGTGGCCGCTCTGTGTCTTGCATCGTCACGGGGCCGGCTGGACTGTCGGTTTAAATGCCGAGTCGACTGTCGGGACGGGGCCCTTTTCGTTGCCACCATCGCAAGTCTCCCCTCGAGGAGGACGCTGAACTGCTGTGGCGCAGTCGACGACGGTTTTGCCGGCATGTACAAGGGATGACTTGTACACCTACCACGGCAAGGTGTGTTATTTTTTCATTGGCATAATATGGTGCGCAAAATGGGAGGAAGGGAATATGTCCGGTCCCTTTCCCACAGCTGCCCGAGGGTGCCTGGTTTGCATTTAGCTGCTTTTGATTTCAAGGCGTGTTTGGGACAGCACTTTTTTTTCAGGGCGAGAGACGGTACTACTTCTCGTCTCGACATATTTGAGGGGTTTTCTTGCTGGGCAGCACGGCAGATTCTAGCATACTTCTTAGTTTCATGATCAGTATCATTATTTGATTCCTTTTTTTTTTCAATTCTAGTCATGGTTACTATTTGACGTCGACGACTACAGCCCCTGAACTAAAACTTCTCGACATAAGGCCGCAGATCAATCTCCTGTGTAAAGCCTGACCGGTGCTGCTGGTGAAGATGCCAGTACTCGTCAGCGATGGCGTCCGGGCTGAGCTTGCCGTCCGGCGCGCCGTCGTTGACGTTGTAGTGCCGCGTGCGCGGGATGTCGATCACGGCGTCGATGATGGCGTGTGCCACGTGCACGCCCTGGGGATGGAACTCGCGCGCCAGCGACTGCACGAGGCCGCGCTTGGCAAACTTGCCGGCCGCAAAGGGGCCGAACCGGGCACTGCCGCGGGTTGACGCAGTGGCGCCCGTGACGATCAGCGTCGGCGGGTGAGGCGCTGTCGGCACCGCCTGAAGGAGCAGCGGCAGCGTGGCCTTGGCAAAGATGTACAGGCCGCGGCTGTTTTTTTAGTCAATAGTCTTCATATACCAGGGGGGAAGTGAGAAAAAGAAAACCCACGGGTTGGCCGACAGGGAGCCGTCGAGATCCTCGAGCGTGGTCTCCAGGAACGGCTTGCGCCCGCCATAGCCGCCGCTGACATTGTAGATGGCCGCCGCTAGGCCCGCACCAGCAAAGCCCTCCGTCTCCTGGATCGTGGCAAAGGCCGCCTCGACCGACTTGGGGTCCGTCACATCCGTCGAGATGCCCACGGCCTGGCCGCCGGCTTCCTGGATCTCGGCCACGACCGACTCGTAGCTCTCCGGCTTGCGGGCGAGGAGGGCGACTGGGTACGTCTTGGCGAACTTGAGGGCGACAGAGCGTCCAGTGCCGGAACCGACGCCGGCAATAACAGCGTAAAAGGGGGCCATTGTGGAGTTTTTGCGGTGGTGAGAAGCTGAAGATGCAAATATGAGAAAGATAAGAAGATGAGAAGATGAGGAGCAAGGCAAAGGAGGACGTCGAACTTTATATGCAGCAGGCTGGTCACTAATTAGTAATGCAAGCTGGTGTCATCGCCGGAGAACTGTTGTCAAGTGCAGATCTCACTTTACACTCCGAAGCTGTTTGAATCTGTAAACGGCTTGCGGTCACCAGCTCAGGAAGGCATCATTGCCCTACGGGATGTCGAATCTGGGGGGGCCGATGACAAATGCAGCACAGTTCTTGTAAGTCGCAATAGCGACAGTCACTGTGGAACACCAGAAACCGCTAGTTCAATTTGGGACTGAAGCATTCAGCTTATATAATCAGTAATCCAAAGTGGATACACGCATGCATGGGACACGCCAAATCAACCACCCTTCTTGACGTCCGGTGAATTTCTGCGCATCTAGACGCGCCTCACAAGCCGCGACTTGATGATCGTGTCGCCTCAGCCGACGTTCTCGCCCCCGCTGTCCTTGCCGCTCACCGGCCTTCTCCAGTACCGATGAGACTGGCTAATTATATTTAATTCACCCGCTATACGACCCGACAGCCTGCGATTCTTCAACCCCCACGACGCGACATCTTTATATCTCCTTACAGCATCTCCTCTCCCCTTTTCGTCCATACTCCCGATATGAGATGACAACTCGGCCGGCTGGGTCCGAGCGCGGATATCGACAACGCATCGGTGGCAGCCACCGCACATCAAGGCACCCTTGCTTGGGCCCAAGATTTGCGCGCCACCCTCGCGTCCCCTCTTCGCACCACATCAACGATGCCGCTCGAACAGACAAAGACACCGCCGACGCCCTCGGCGGGTATGCACCAGAGCCGTCTCAACCACTGGCTGGGCTGGCTGGGCCAAGGCGGAAATGCCCCCAATGGCTCCCCAAACGCCGTGGCTAGGGCTTCCCCGAGCAGCATTGCTGCACCAGAAGCTTCGCGAGGCCCGGCGCAAACCCAGAACCAGGCCGGCCACAACCACGCGCCAACTCCCGACGCGATACCTGGGCGCATTGCCACAAATGGACATCCGCCTGTACCGTCCTTTAATGGACAGCAAACTATACCACCCTCCTCATCACTCGCCAGTTATGGCCAGCGACCACCCGCTCAGCCTTTGTCGCAACCCTCCATGTTCCCGCCACGAAGCGTCAACACGACAAACACCACTAGTACCATCACCATTCCGCACACTACGGGCTTTACCCGGCCACAACTTCCGCAGCCACAAAGCTGGTCTGGCATGCGAGGAGCACTATACCCCCCAGCACCCGCACGAGGCCCGGCCACGACGAGCAATACGCGACAGTCGATTGCGCCTAGCTATTCTGCCATGGAGCTGGATGAACTGGCCAACACCGACGAGGAGGAGGACGACGACCCGGTGCCGCTGGTCACGTCAGATCTGAAACCGCCGCGTGGGAGGACTGCTGGCGCCCGCACTTTATCTGCAGACACCCAGGCACACAAGAAGTCACCTATATCGTCGCCCTCCTCGCAGCTTCCACTCAACCCCAGCCTCCGCTCGCCTTCCTCCCAACCACTACGCAAGACGGCCGCTCCATATAGAGGTCTCGGTACCTCGACAACGTCATCATCTACGACCACATCAACAAAAGCAAGAAAAGAACGAAACGGGACCGGCAAGACGACGCCAGCGACTCTGCCGCTGGCGAGCCCGTCGAGGACTCAAACCTTACAGCAGCCGGTTGTCAGCATCCCACTAGCACGGCCTCCGTCCTCGTCCTTGGCAGCGCTATTGCATACGCATTCACACCAGGCACCATCATTATCATCATCATCATCATCCCAGCCGCAACACCCCGCTACGCCCAGCAAAGCGACAACCACCACTGTCCCCTTTTCCGTCTCGATACCCATATTTTCGCCGAGCGGCCGCAGCACCAGCAAACCAAAACCAAACGATGGCAGTATGAATAGCCATCTGCCCACGCTCCGATCCCCCATGGCACAGGCACAGCCTCTAGGGGACTCCCACGGCCGGCGCACCAGCAACGGCAACAACAACGTCGACGCTTTCGCCGCCAATGCCACCACGGCACGCACTGCTCCCGGACCAGGACCGCAACCACTCGTGCAGATCAAAGGCGGCCGGCCCAAGGGCTGGAAGCCTGGCATGTCGTACCGCGAAGTAGCGCTGCGCAACATGGGCGTAGACACCAGCGACCCAACCGTGCCGCCCGAGTTTCTCATGTCACGACGCGACCGTCGCGCAATAGGGTCGTCTGACAATAAGCGGCCACCCGGCCGGCCGAGAGTGCACGGCGGCAGCAGCAGCAGCGGCGGCGGCGGCGGCGGCGGCGGCGTCAGCGGTGGCGGCCCCAACGGCGGCACTAGAAAAGCGGTTGGACGACCTCGGCTTCATAAGACGGCCAAGGAACGGGCTGTGTTTGCTAAGCGCATCGGCCGACCACCCCTGCAGTCGGTGGAGGAGATGCAGCGCAAGATCTTCCGCGAGAGCACGGTGCACTTTATGCCGTTCCTGTGCGAATGGGCCGGGTGCCGCGCCGAGCTGCAGAATCTGGCGACGCTACGAAGGCACATCGAGGTAGTCCATGGGCGGGGCGGCAAGCCAAGCAAGGCCAGCTCTACCACGACGACAACGACAGCCCCCCCCACATGTCTCTGGCGCAAGTGTGCGACGCGCACGCCGCCGGTGCAGTTTGCACAAGAGGGCGACGGCAGCAGCAGCGGCGGCGGCAGTAGCAGCAGCAGCAGCAGCACGAGCCCCAAGATGCGGTTCATGGAGCACATGGAGTACTACCACCTGGAGCCGCTGTCGTGGCACCAGGGCGACGGGTTCGCCAACAACAGCCACATCGGGCCGCCGGCGCCGCCCGTGTCCATCGTGTTGGCGCAGAAGGAGGCCAAGCTGGGCAAGGAGCCGCCGGCACCGCCACCACCAGCCAAGGCGGAAGATGATGATGCACAATACCTCATCAAGTGCGCGACCACGGTAACACCCGACATGACCATCCGTGTGCCGGTCGAGGACCTCCCGGGCTACCTACTCGAGGGTGGGCGGCAGGTGACGCCTTTGCTGCGGGACGCGGCCCTAGAAAAGTCGTCGGCCTTTTGGTCGGCCGACGAATGGGATCGGCGCGTCAAGGAGGCGTACCGACAGCAGAACCGGCGGCCGGAGCGAGGACGGATGGTATAGTTGTCACCGGGCCAGAGCGTCCGGCGCGGCACTTTTTGGTGTAGGCGTAACCTAATTAGATTTCTATATCCATATATTTTGTTTATTGCTACGGCTTTTCTATGTGCTGTGCGTTGCTTCGATGCGGATGATACGTAACCGAATGGGAAGTAATGAGATGCAGCGGATTTTGATGAACCTGCGGAGTACGAGGAGTCGTAAGTAACATCCACTACGGAGTATCTACGAGTACTCGTACTCGCACGCGAACCTACGTCGTAGCAGATGACCCTCGTGCACGTCGCGCAAGCCAACCCCCTGGTATCGTGGTCCCATCTTCTTTTTCCTACACTTTGGCGTCATTTGTGATTACGAGAGCGAGCAGATCCATACGAAGCTGACGTCATGGGGTGGCTGAGGCATCACAATCACCTTGATACGAGGCTGGGTAACGCACGGCATGCGTTGGGTTTCCTACGGATGCCACGGAATCGAAATGCATACGACGTACAATCCTGGGCTGCCATGCAGGGGAGAAAAAAGCACCCGACTGCCAAGCACAAGGTTTCTCAAAAAAACAACATATTTCCCGCAGGTGTCAAAAAAGAGACTGCGATTTGTCAGCCGGATAAGGCCGTCGTTATTCTGTTTTGCTGTGGGGTTGCCAGGACGGAAGGAGGTGCAGCACGGTCTAGCGCGACGGGAAGATGAAGGCCTTTGCTTTCCGTGCGGGATGGCAAGAGACGGGAGAGGAGAGATATTACGAGTACTCGTAGAGACTACGAGTAGGAATAGAGGACATGAGAACATAAATCGGTGGGATGAGGTAAGAAGCAACTGATAGGGAAAGAGGGTGGGAGGGGGGCGACGAGGGGATTGCCCTCTTGGGAAGGTGGAATCCGGCGCATTGGTGTGGTGTGCCTGCACGATAGTTCCTTCCTGCGCGGTGAGCATTTCTAGAACAATCCTGGTGATGGTCTCTTGATCCTGCCTGCCCCCTTTTTCCCTTCTTTTTTAGTGGTGTGTGGGGTGGATTAAAGGGCACGTGTTCCGCCATATGACATGCTTGGTGATGTTCTGCTACAAGTAATACGAGCACCTCTTTGGCCTCGCGATTGAACTGCAACAAAGAGGAAGCGGATTACGACGTACTCGTACTCCGTACTCGTAACAGCTGTTTTTGTTTTCACCCATAAAATTTGTCCTCCCTGGGACAGATCGACACGGCCCACATTTCGTTGCTCTCTCATCGTCGGTCTGGCTAGGCTGGCCGATCAGGTGTTCCCTCCGCAAGACATAGAAGTATCGCAATGACACCCAATGGGAAGAATGAGGACGCGGCGCGGCAATAGGCGCATGGCGGGATCCAGGACACGTTCGCCGGCTGGCCGAATGGAACAGCAGTAAGCCATACTGAGCGCGCGGGCACGGCAAAACAGGGCCGACTGGGAGCAGAGCAGAGCAGAGCAAGCACGTAGAGCAAGCAAAGCAAACAGAGAAGAATGGAATGGAATGAACAACGAAGACAGTAGGGAAGCGCATTCCTCTCCGCATACTTGCGCGTCTGGTCCTCCATTGACATCAAGCCTCACGATGTCCGAGTACGAGCAGAGTCAGCTCGGCAATGTGAGATTCTCGTATCTTATGTGCATGCCTAAAAATAGCAAGATAAGATACGGCGAATTGGCAAGTGAGAGTCCAGGCCCTCAACGGTTCTTTTTTTTTTTTTTTTTTTTTTTTTTTGGCTTCTCTGCTCTTTTCCTCCTACGAGTACTCGTACGCGTTTGCAGCTTGCTTTTCACGTTATTTCCCCCATTATCTTTTGCTCTTATCCAACGTCGCTCCTGCCATATCGCCCCCTGGACTCGTAATACCGAAAAGCCGCTCTGAATCTAGACGCTAGTCTGGACCTGGCGTTGTTTTTGGGAAAAGGCGCGCTAGCGGCTCCTTTCTCGCTGTCTCGCTTGGCCCGACCGCCGGGGCCATTTGTGGCTGGCAGCAGACGATACTCGTCGTAATAACTCACTCGTACAGGCGTTGCTGCTCTGCTCGGCAGTGGCATTAAGCCTAAAATACACAACCCAAAAGCCCGCCAATGCACCTGTCCACCTCCGGAATGCCCCGTAATAAACCTGCTTGGGCAGGCCCCACACAGCAGCGACGGCCTTCTCCTCCGCCACGAATGTGGATCGCTCTTGCTCTTTTCGCTCTCTCCTCCCTTCTCTCTCTCTGTCTCTCTCTGTCTCTCTTTCGCTCGCTTCTCCACCTTTGTTCGTCCTCCGGCCTGCGTAAATACGCACCAAGACGGCTCCTCTCCTCCTTCCTGCCTGCCCTGTGATTGTGTAATACGCTACACGTACCTACCTGTAGCCCATTGTGAACGCTGTACTCCGTACTCGTACGCTGTAAAAAAGGCCCCATTAGCCCGTTCTGTCCTGTCACCAAAGACCCAGCCCTGCCCCGTTCCTCCTTCCTCCTTCCTCCCTTCCTCCTCCAAAGCCACGATCGCCAGTCACATCATTACAAACCACAAAAACTGGCACCACCTCCTGTACTCCCTACCGCCTCCCGCCTCTCTTGTCCTCACAACCCCCTACCTCTTCGTTTTCTGTTTTACTCTGTATCTGTCCTCTTGACCTTGCTCCGTCGCACCGGCTGTCTCGCTTCTCCCACGTCTGCGTCATTGCCCTGCTCTTGTTCTTCCTGTCGGCCTCTTTTCTTCTCTTCTCCTTCCGACATCGCCCTCGTCTCTCGCCGCCTCTTCTTACTCAATATCCTCTCCTCGTTTGCTCGGCTGCTCGTCGTGCCTCTTAGCTTCCCGGTCTCCTCCCACCCTCGACTTTTTTCCCTAACAATCTGGCGCGCACGTCATGGCCCAGGCGTTATGAGCACGGCGCCACTTCTACGATGCCGTCCCTCAACGCCAAGTCCGTCATTGGCGGCATGACCAACTCCAACAACTCCTCCAACAGCACCTCAAATACCCATTTCCCGCAGAAGCTCAAGAACTTTTTCCGCATCAACAGCTCGTCCGACAGCAACAACGAGAAGAACGAAAAGTCGGGCCCGTTTGCCATTGCCTCCAACAATGCCTCCTCCCACCACCACCACAACAACAATAACAACAGCACTCCTTCCAAAAACTCGTTCCGCCAGTCCAAGTTCTTCTCCGTCGGCCGCCTGCGGTCGGCGACGGTCGCCAGCGAGGGCAACATCCTCGAGGAGGCCCTGAGCCCTACCGTGCTCGCCAACCCCTACTTTGCCCACCAGGGCCAGCCGGGGATCCGCCACCATAATGAGGGCTCCCAGCCCCCGAGTCCGCCCGACACGCCCGTCATTGTAGCGGGGAGTGCCGGCAACGATGGCGCAAATGACGGATCAGCTGCGGCCGGCGCGGCCGGAGGCACATCCGGTGCCGCCAATGGCGCCAATGGCGATCGCGCCCCCACGGGGTCCAAGGACGAACTTGCCCGTAAGCTGCGCCGCGTGGCTAGTGCTCCCAACGCACAAGGCCTGTTCAAGGGAGCGGTGTCGAGCAACGAGCCCATGCCGGCCGTCCCAAGCGGCGGTGTGGGCTTCGCTCTGTCGGGCAGCAGCAGCGGCGGCAAAGACAGCGAAGAGCGCCCGCAGACGGCCGAGCTTGGCAAGCACATGGGCTCCATTGACCCCAAGAAGCTGCACGGCATCGGCGCCAGCAATCTGTCGGGCAGTCCTGTGCAGGGCTTTGACGCGGCAGCTGCAGCCGAGAGGGACGAGCTAGCTGCTCTGCCCCCGCCGGGCCGCTCGCCGTTGGCGTTCCGTAGGACATACAGCTCCAACTCGATCAAGATCCGTGACGTCGAGGTCGGCCCTCAGAGCTTTGAGAAGATCAAGCTCATCGGCAAGGGCGACGTTGGCAAGGTCTATCTCGTGCGTGAGAAGAAGAGCAGCCGTCTCTACGCCATGAAGGGTACGTTTTTGTAGTAGTTTCCCCGTCGTCTTGAAGCTCGCTAACTCCCCCCCCCCCCCAGTGTTGAGCAAAAATGAGATGATCAAGCGCAATAAGATCAAGCGTGCGCTGGCTGAGCAGGAGATTCTGGCCACAAGCAACCACCCGTTCATTGTCACGCTCTACCACTCGTTCCAGTCGGAAGACTACCTGTACCTGTGCATGGAGTACTGCAGCGGCGGCGAGTTCTTCCGTGCCCTGCAGACGCGGCCGGGCAAGTGCATTCCCGAGGACGACGCTCGTTTCTACGCGGCCGAGGTGACAGCCGCGCTCGAGTACCTCCATCTGATGGGGTTCATCTACCGCGACCTGAAGCCGGAGAACATCCTTCTCCACCAGTCGGGACACATTATGCTCAGCGACTTTGATCTGTCCAAGCAGTCGGACAGCGGCGGCAAGCCGACCATGATTGTGGGCAAGAACGGCGCCAGCACGTCGTCGCTGCCGACGATCGACACCAAGTCGTGCATCGCCAACTTCCGGACCAACTCGTTTGTCGGCACGGAGGAGTACATTGCGCCCGAGGTCATCAAGGGCAGCGGCCACACCAGTGCCGTCGACTGGTGGACGCTGGGCATCCTGATCTACGAGATGCTGTACGGCACGACGCCCTTCAAGGGCAAGAACCGTAACGCGACGTTTGCCAACATTCTGCGCGAGGAGATTCCCTTCCCTGACCATGCCGGCGCGCCTCAGATTTCAAAGTATGTCTCAGCCTTTCTTTTCTTTTTTTCTCTCTCTTATTTCCCCCCATTTTCCTATTTAATTTCTCACCGCTAACCGTGCAGCCTCTGCAAATCGCTTATCAGGAAACTGCTGATCAAGGACGAGAACCGGCGACTGGGTGCCCGCGCGGGTGCTTCCGACATCAAGGTGCACCCGTTCTTCCGCACGACGCAGTGGGCGCTGATCCGCCACATGAAGCCGCCCATTGTGCCCAACCAGGGCAAGGGCATCGACACGCTCAACTTCCGCAACGTCAAGGAGAGCGAGAGCGTGGACATTAGCGGCTCGCGGCCCATGAAGGGCAAGTTTGAAGCAGCCGCGCTGCCCGCCGATGGCGGCGTGTCGACGCCGGGCGGCGAGGTTGTTGATCCCTTTGAGGAGTTCAACAGCGTCACGCTGCACCACGACGGCGACGACGACAACGGGTACGGCCAACGATAGAGAGATGAGGTGCTCTCCCGACTCTCATTCACTTGCAGGCGTTTTTTCTTCCATTGCGTTTGTTTTGGGCCTTCCACGGCATCTTGCCTCGCCGTCTTTGCCCTCGTCGTACCGTACTCTTTGCATCTACCGGCTCCCACACCAAGTAGCCACCTACCACAGCTTACTATTGTTTTTTTTTTTTCTCTTTTTTCCTTTTTCCTTCTTGAAGTCTCAGGGAAGGGCGACTTCTTGTCTCTTTTTTTTTCATCGTTTCTCACTCTACCATCTACTGTTGTTTCTCGTTTGGGCTGGCCATGCATGCGATCTGAATGCCTTTTTCTTTCTCTAATGCCTTCTCGTCTTACACCTTGTCCTTGTCCTTGTCTCATTTCGCGTACAACTGTCTCTTTTTTTTTGCATCTTTTTGTCGTTGGACACCCTTGATCACTGCCACTGTCCTCCTCTTTCTATAATATCACAAGGGACACCCCGCGAAACCAAAAAAAGTCCACCTTAGCTAGAGAGCCAATACACGAGAGAGCAGTCAAAAGCAGCCGTTGTGACGGTGCCTTCCGCGAATTCGTGTCCCCTCAGTCGCAGCTGCCTTGTTCTCTGCTCGTAGCCCGGCTCACAGGAAAGCGCAAGCGGCGTTGTGTCCTGTTTGGAAATAACGACCGAGCACTTTCTTTTTCCTGTCCCGTGTTGTCTTTCTTCCCCCCCCTTAATTATCCGGTTGCTTATCACGACTGCCTACAGGAAAGCGCAATCAGCGTCTTGACTCCTTTGGAAAGAATGACTCAACCACGTTCTGTTTATCCCATCCCGCATCGTCTGCCTCTTCTGTTTTCCCATCCCGTAATATCGTCTGCCTCACCCCCCCCCCCCTCACCTGAAATATCCGGCCGCTTATCACGGCTCCCACATTGTCTAGCATGCCCTCTACACCGACAGATAACCTGTTTCTCTTGCATCGAGGCTTGTTTAGGAGGCCTGCAAGGGTTTTTAGATTTGCTCACGGGGGCCCGGCGGGGGGGGGGGCGGGGGGGGGGCGGCGGGGGTGGGGCTGGGTGAGTAAATCCGCATGGTGGTGCCGGCGGGGTCGGTTGCTCCTATTTTTTTTTTTTTTTTTTTTTTTTTTTTTTTTTTTTTTGCTATTGTACATGAGCGTTTTGTTATCTATATTTCATATACCGGCGAGTGACGAATAAAGTCTTGGATACGTTTGATCTTTGGGGATATCGTGAAAAAGTGAATGCGATGCCATGGCTTAGGGATAAGCATACGGCTTTGTAGATTGACATAGATAGGAGTTTATTTAGCATTTTTACGGAGTATATTCTACATGATTATATCCTTATGTTCTACGTAAGATATCGTTGGCACTGAACATAAAGAAAATTAAAGGCTGTCTTTGGTGACTACCAAAAGAGCTTGTAACCGCCAAAGAGCTCCCCACACTTTGTTTTCCGTTTCCGACGCGCCGCCAAACTACGACGTAATCTTCCCATCCACCATCCTTATTGCCCACCCGCCATGGGCGAAGACAGCCTCATGGTCTCGCCCACGCACGGCGACGGCGATGACGACGACCTCCAGATTCCCAAGTGCGAAAGCCCAATCCCCATGACGCCGACGACGGCGGCGACGACAGCACCATGGACGACCGACAGCCAGCCCGCGCCCGCGCCCGCGCCGAAGAACAACAGACCGCCCGACCAGCCAGGCCCTAGTCTTACCGAAAAACAACAACAACAACAACCAGCAACCGCTGCGCCGCCGCTGCCGCCGCCGCCACCCCCGCGCGTCACCACCGTCGTGCCCGCGCTGTTTGTGCCCATCGACGCCGACTGGTCGCTGCCGCTCAACCAAGTCGACCTCAGCACGAGCGAGCACGCCCACGCCATGCTGGGCACGCTGGACTACTACCGCACCGGCGTGCGCCAGGGCATCCTGCACCTGGCGTCGCTGGACCGGCAGCGCATCATGCTGGCGCAGGCCGAGGCGGAGCGCGAGGAGCGCACGCGGCGGACTACATCGAGTTCGGCCCCCCCCGCACCCGACGACGACTATATCCCCCCCGCCGAGATCGACGACATGATCGCCGCCATGTGCGCGCCCGCGGTGGCCGGCGCCGACTACAACATCACGACCGAGGCCATGATGCAGGCGCTGCCGATCCAGTTCCCCAGCCCGCTGGTGGGCGAGCGGCCCGGCGGCCGGCGCGACCACATCCGGCAGCTCAACGAGGTGGCCGAGCAGGCGATTGTGCAGCTGGGCGGGTTCGACATGCACATGGGGCAGCAGCGGGCGCGGTGGACGGCGGTGATTGAGCGGGAGGACGATACAGCCATGTCGGGCGTCTAGCTGCAGGCCATGCAGCCGTGGGACAGTGATAGTATTTAGAGTTTGGTCCATTACGAGTTTTTTTGATACCCAATGCAGATATTTTCATCCGATATTTTTACTCGTATTACTCGCACGTGAACGCCACAACGTAGCCGTACCCACCATACGTAGTCAATGCAGCAAGAAATGTAGCAACCGGCGGTAAGAGGCCATGGTCATTGCGGCCGGTTCTTTTTTCTCCGGAGAAAAAAAAAAGACACGTTCCCGCTCCCAGACTTCCATAACGGTGCTGTAAGAAATTCACTCTGGAGCACAAGATAGAGGGGGACTCGACTGAAGTCGCAGTATTTGCCGTGCTACTGTGAAGAAAATCTCGCGAGAGATATCCCCCCGGTCGCGCGGCAAAGGGAGAGCGTTCCAAGCTCACCTACAATAAAGTGTGCCCGTGGTACAATATGGAGAAGAAAGAAGAAGAAGAAAAGGTCCCAAAGAAAAATGGGAGTCGAGATTTTCTTATATACTGAGTTGATGACTAATAAAGGCCCACCCAAAAGAGAAAATGCTGGCACCAGCACCCCACCGTCCAATCAGGTGCTCTGTTGAGCTTCGTTCCGGCAGTGGAGTCGCCAGTTCCCGCCGGCCGGCCAATCACAGCGCCCCTGAAGCCAATCGCATCCATTTTGTACGGAAAAGCAGCAATTCGCTCTCCCCCGTTTCCCTTCTTTGCAGGACAGACCAGACGGCCGCTCCTTCCCTTTCTGCTCCCCTTCGTCCCCTTGTCTGCCCGCTTCTCCCTCCCTCGCTCGGCACCCCCCAAAATATCGACGCACCACCTACCTCCCTCTCCCCCCCCCCCAAAAGGCGAGGCCGACGACCACAAACTACGACACCTCTCCACTCTCTTATATTCGTTTTTCACTCCGACGTCCAACGACCTGGGTTACTGCCGGCCCAGACCGATTTTTCTCGTTTCTACTTTGCTTGCCACGGCTACGGCGGGAATTTGCTTGCTGTCCATTCCGGCGCTCCGGCTCTCCGACGATACCGACGACGACGACGTCAACGGCGACGACAACTCCGGTGTGATTGAGCACCGCCGACCTCGGTCCAACCATTGCCCGTCTCAACCTAATCTATCCTATCCTCCCCCACAACACAATGTTCCGGCAAGCACTTGCGCGGTCGGCGCTGCGGTCCGGCCGTCAGGCGGTCCGGGCGGCCCGGCCATTCTCGGCGACGGCCCAGAGACCAGCCGAGGTCGAGCTCACAATTGGTGGGTACAGATGAAGAGCTCTGGATGAATGCCTATTTTCTAACAACTCATGATGACAGACGGCAAGAAGGTGTCCATAGAAGCTGGTTCCGCCCTGATCCAGGCTTGCGAGAAGGCCGGCGCAACAGTGCCAAGGTGAGTGTAACTGGACCGATCTATTTTTCTCCATACATCTGCTAACCATGTGCCTACAGATACTGCTACCACGAGTATGTTTTACAAAACGCGTTCGAATAGACGAAACAATCAAACACTAACCCAACAGAAAACTCATGATTGCCGGCAACTGCAGAATGTGCCTGGTCGAGGTCGAGCGTGCACCGAAACCCGTGGCGTCGTGTGCCTGGCCCGTGCAGCCCGGCATGGTGGTCAAGACCAACTCGCCGCTGGTGCACAAGGCGCGCGAGGGCGTGATGGAGTTTTTGCTGTCCAACCACCCGCTCGACTGCCCCGTGTGCGACCAGGGCGGCGAGTGTGATCTGCAGGACCAGTCGATGCGCTACGGTGCGGACCGCGGCCGGTTCCACGAGGTGGGCGGCAAGCGCGCCGTGGAGGACAAGAACATTGGCCCGCTGATCAAGACGTCGATGAACCGCTGCATCCACTGCACGCGGTGCGTGCGGTTTGCCAACGACATTGCCGGCATGCCGGAGCTGGGCTCGACGGGCCGCGGCAACGACCTGCAGATCGGCACGTACCTGGAGAAGAACCTGGACTCGGAGATGTCGGCCAACGTGATCGACCTGTGCCCCGTAGGCGCGCTGACGTCGAAGCCATACGCGTTCAAGGCGCGGCCGTGGGAGCTGAAGCACACCGAGTCGATTGACGTGCTGGACGGGCTGGGGTCCAACATCCGCATCGACTCGCGCGGGCTGGAGGTGATGCGGGTGCTGCCGCGGCTCAACGACGAGGTCAACGAGGAGTGGATCAACGACAAGTCGCGGTTTGCCGTGGACGGGCTCAAGACGCAGCGGCTGACGATGCCGCTGGTGCGGCGCAACGGGCGCTTCGAGCCGGCGGACTGGGAGCAGGCGCTGACGGAGGTGGCCGAGGGCTTCCGCAAGGCGGCGCCGCAGGGCAACGAGTTCAAGGCGATTGCGGGCCCGCTGGTGGAGGTGGAGTCGCTGGTGGCGATGAAGGACCTGGCCAACCGGCTGGGCTCGGACAACCTGGCGCTGGACACGGCGACGGGCAGCCGGCCGGTGGCGCACGGCGTGGACGTGCGGGCCAACTACCTGTTCAACTCCAAGATCTGGGGCATCGAGGAGGCCGACGCCATCCTGATTGTGGGCAGCAACCCGCGGCACGAGGCGGCGGTGCTGAACGCGCGCATCCGCAAGCAGTGGCTGCGGTCGGACCTGCAGATCGGCGTGGTGGGCGAGGCGTTTGAGTCGACTTTCGAGTTTGAGCACCTGGGCACGGACTACGCGGCGCTGAAGAAGGCGCTGGCGGGCGCGTTTGGCAAGACGCTGGCGGCGGCCAAGCGGCCGATGATCATTGTGGGCTCGGGCGTGGCGGAGCACGCGGACGCGGCGGCCTTCTTTGAGCTGGTGGGCGGGTTCGTGGAGAAGCACGCCAGCACCTTCCAGACGGCCGAGTGGAGCGGCTACAACGTGCTGCAGCGGGCGGCGTCGCGGGCGGGCGCGTACGAGGTGGGCTTTGTGCCGCCGTCGGCGGCGGTGGCGGACACGCCGGCCAAGTTTGTGTGGCTGCTGGGCGCAGACGAGATCAGCGAGGCCGACATCCCCAAGGACGCGTTTGTCGTGTACCAGGGCCACCACGGCGACAAGGGCGCGCAGCTGGCGGACGTGGTGCTGCCGGGTGCGGCGTACACGGAGAAGTCCGGGACGTACGTCAACACGGAGGGCCGGGTGCAGATGACGCGGGCGGCGACGAGCCTTCCCGGCGCGGCGCGGGCGGACTGGAAGATCATCCGGGCGGCCAGCGAGTTTTTGCTGGGCGAGCCGCTGGCGTACGACGACGTGGCGCAGCTGCGCGACCGCATGGTGGAGATCAGCCCGGCGCTGGCGGCGTACGACGTGGTGGAGCCCGTGGCGCTGCCGCAGCTGAGCAAGGTGCAGCTGGTGGACCAGAACAAGGGCAGCAAGGCGACGGGGGCGCCGCTGACCAAGGTGGTGGACAACTTTTACTTTACGGATGCGATTTCGCGGAGCTCGCCGACGATGGCGCGGTGCTCGGCGGCCAAGGCGGCGGGCAACCCCAAGACGAACTTTATGGCGCCGGGCATGGGCGAGGACAAGCCGCTGGGGCAGGTGGCGTATGGAGTGTAGGGGGGGTAAGCGGCGGTGGCGGTGGCGATGATATGAGCCTTTGATTTCGCGGTGAATTCACGGCTGAGATGGAGACCACGAAAAGCATTTTGAAAATCATAAAAAAAAATCAGCCGTGGTTTTTTTTTTTTTTTTTTGTTTTCTCTGTTATCTAGTTTTATTGTTTGTTATTCTTGTTATCTTCTGGGACGCAGGCAACGCGCACAGAGCGGCCTGCGAAGACATATTGATCATTTCGTCTGTTGCCTTGCTCTTCGTCTGTCTTTATATGTCTGCGTCATGTCGTTGCATCTTCGTTTTAGTATCTCGCGCTGCTTGTTATTTTTGTACATATTGGGGAGGCAGAAGCTAGATGGGTTGAGATATAAATCAAATCAATAAATCAATAAATCAAATAAATCATTATAGACGCCAGTCATGATACATCAGCACCAGCTGAGGCGCCATTCTGCCCCCCTGGTGGCTTTCCTCCCTCGGATTCTGTCGCCTTTTCTCCCTCGCCGTCCTCGGCCTCCAACGGCGGCGGGAACTCGAGGTCGACGCCGCCGAGCGGTGCTTGTGTCTGGTAGGGGTTGTTGCTGCTGTCATTTGGGTTGCTGCCGCCCTCCTCCGGACTGCCCAAGAACGACAGCACCGACGCTGCCGATGGTGCCGCCCGCTCCCACGGCTTGCGCGGCGCCGTCAGCTTGCCCAGCGGCACCACCCCGGGCTGCCGCACCACCGTGTCGGGGATCTGCTTGATGCCCGCGAGCTCCTTGCCCGACTGGATGGCCTCGACGATCTGGGCGAACTTGTCCGAGTAGGGAGCGTCGCCGTCGGCTGCCGGTGCTGATATCTCTTTGTCCACCTGCAAGGGACTTTTAGGCGCGGCGCGCTGCCACGACGGCACGGTGTCGTGGATCGGCGGCGTCGGCGTGCCGTCAAAGGGGTTGATGAGGGGCTCGGCGGCGACGGCCTCGGCGATGCGGCGGCTGCTGGACGAGTCTTGGTCCTGATCCACCTGCTTGGCCGCCGCGTACAGCGCGCGCAGCAGGCGGCGGTCGACCGAGGGATAGTCCGGGTGCTCGCTGCGGTAGAGCTGGTAGTGGGTGAGATCGATGCGGCGGCCGGTCTGGCGGCGGTAGAAGACGGTGCGGCAGAAGGCGGCGTTGCCCTCGTGCGAGGGGTTGGGGAAGAGGGCGGGGCGGCCGCCGAGGGTCTCGACGAGGCCGAGCTGTGGCTGTTAGCCTTCTTTTTACTTTCATAGCATAGAGAAGGAGAGATATACCAAAAACACCTTGTGCTTGGACCAGGGAAACGCGTCAAAGGCCTCGATGTCGGCGGCGGACGGCGGCGGTGCCGGCTCAGGGGTGTCTGTTGCCATGGTGCGGGTATTACGAGCAGTATACGGTGATCTCGAATATCAAAAAGAATATCAAAGACATCCAAAACGAGGCCGTCACTACTACACCACTGCCCACTGCACTCCGTCACGAGCCGAGGCTTGCGCCCGCGCTGCTGCTCATACTCGTACCTTCCCCCCCCCACCCCCTGTAGCCCGGACCCTTATAGCACCTTTCCCCGCTATTCGGGGTCACTCTCTCCCCACTGGCCCCCAGGCAGCTCCTTCAGCTGCCTGTATTAGCTAATCACGCACTACGCACTGTTTGCCAAAAGCATCTCCGCTCTTTTTGGAACCTCGTCTAGACCTTCCTCGCCCGCGTATTATTACGTCTTCCCCATCCGCCTTCGACCTTTTCCCCAAATCACCCCTAATACGCAACTCCCTTTTTTTTACCCCATTGCCAGACCGACACTTTTCACCGCCGCCTCACCCCCTTTCCTTCCGGCCCTCATGCGTTGCGCACAGGTTCGTGCGTTCCGGACGACCTGCCAGCACACGGTCCGCGGCTTGTCCTCTCGCAGCAGCAGCAGCAGCACCAACGGCAGCGTCAAAGGGGCCATTCCTGCCTACAGCCGCTTCCTGTCGACATCTTTGCGTGCACGGCAGCAGTTCCGGCCGCCACCGCCGCCATTTCCGACCTCCTCCTCCTCCTCTAAGCCACCCTTCGAACCACTGCAGTCCTCCATGCACGCCCGCCGCCTCTCCGTGGCCGTCCTGTCAGGCCTCGTCGGCTACGGCGCCTACCACGCCTACCAAGGCGAGGACGGCGGCGTTAACAACAATACGCAGGCCGCCCCATTCTCGACCAAGTCGTCCGCGCCGGCAGACGGCACGGGGGCCACGGGCACGGGCACGAGCGCCGCGGCCGCGGCGACACGCAACGTGCTGGTGATCGGCGCCAACGAGCTGTCCACGGGCACGCTGACGGGCGACGCGCCGCTGTCCAAGTACGCCGACGACGCGGGCCGGCGCGTCATCGAGATGCTCAACCCGGACCAGGTCACGGAGCGGCTGCGCCAGAACGAGGAGTCGTACGGCATCCACCGCGGCCGCGGCGTGCTGCGGTACGACCTGGTGCAGCTAGCGAGCAACTACCCGATCGAGGACGACCACGCCGAGCGCATCGTGGCCATCCCTCCGCGCAGCAACAACAGTGACCCTTCGGACTGGATGTTTTGGGGCGTCTTTGACGGCCACTCGGGCTGGACGACGTCGGCCAAGCTGCGGCAGACGCTGATCAAGTACGTGGCGCACGAACTCAACGAAACGTTCAAGGCGGCGGCGGCGGAGGCAGATGCGTCGCCGGCTAACAACTCCGGGGCGGTGCCGGCACCACCGGCCGACGCCATTGACGGCGCCATCAAGACCGCCTTCACGCGGCTCGACGACGACATTGTGCAGCGCAGCGCCCAGACGGTGCTGGCGCAAAAGTCCAAGACGGTGGCGGCCGAGATGCTGACGCCGGCGCTGTCGGGCTCGTGCGCGCTGCTGTCCTTTTACGACAGCCAGTCCAAGCTGCTGCGCGTCGCGTGCACGGGCGACTCGCGCGCCGTGCTGGGCCGCCGGGGGCCCTCGGGCAAGTGGACGGCCACGCCGCTGTCCATCGACCAGACCGGCAGCAACCCGGACGAGGAGGCGCGCATCCGCGCGCTGCACCCGGGCGAGCCCAACGTGATCCGCAACGGCCGCGTGCTGGGCGGCCTGGAGCCGTCGCGCGCCTTTGGCGACGCCACGTACAAGTGGTCGCGCGACGTGGCCGACCGCCTGGGCAAGTCGTTTTTCGCGCGCCAGCAGTCGCCGCTGCTGCGCACGCCGCCCTACGTCACGGCCGAGCCGGTCGTGACCACGACCAAGATCGAGCCCGAGAACGGCGACTTTGTCGTCATGGCCACCGACGGCCTCTGGGAGATGCTGACCAACGAGGAGGCCGTCGGGCTCGTGGGGAAGTGGATTGAGCACCAGCAGAAGACCGCGGAAGGAAAAAGCAAAGGCAAAGGACCGTTTGCGTCGCTCTTTGGCGGCAAGGGCCACAACGGCGCCGCGGATTTGCCCGTGGAGGCCCCCGGCACCGGCGGCGCCGCGGCCGGCATGCACGGCGAGCGCACGCCGAAGCGGCCGCGGCAGTGGGGCCTGTCGCCCGACGACACGGAGCGGTTTGTCGTCAAGGACAAGAACGCGGCGACGCACCTCGTGCGCAACGCGCTGGGCGGCCGCAACGAGGAGCAGGTGTCGGCGCTGCTGACGCTGCCGGCGCCGTTCTCGCGGCGGTACCGCGACGACCTGACGGTGCAGGTGATTTTCTTTGGGCGCGGCGAGGGCAATGGCAGCAGCAGCACTGGTGGCAGTGGTGGTGGTGATAATGTGCAGGTGATTGAGGAGGCGACGGGACCGGGGCACCAGGCGTCGGTGCCCAAGGCGAAGCTATAATCGTCTTTGTCCAGTGTGATCGGAGTTGACTCGGGGGGATGCGTGTATAGGCATGCACGTGACTGTTCTATTAATACTTCTGTACCCTGTACTGTATGCTTATGTGTGGTATTTCTCATAGGCATTCTCATGTTTTATTCTCATTATGATTCCTTATGATAGCTTCATAATTATTCATGATTATTATTATTACTTTTGATTTCTGCTATCATACCTCATCTGCAGCGACTATCCCGTGCTAGGTTGAGCAGTTGGGCAGATGCTGTCTCACATGCTTATGAGTATGAGTATGAGTATGAGTAGAGTATGAGTAGAGTATGAGTAGAGTATGAGCCTGCATTCTGATGTATTCATTCCTCCTGCCTGACGACGGGAGCGGCAATGGCATGGGCCCCACAGTAGCTCTGCCCGGCGCTGTGAGATGCCACGACCGTACACTGCGCGCTTTCCCTGTTTTGCTCTGCAGCTTGACGTCACCCCCACTCTATCTGCGTTGTCGCTGATGTTGAGGTTGCCCTCCATCGCTCCTGCCCTCGCAAAGATGCTCGGCAAAAACAGCCATTAGTCAGCGGGAGCATCATCACATCGGCCAGAATCACGCCCAAGTTTGGAACATCACAGCCTCGTTTTTGGTGACGTTGCTTGATTGTGACCCAACACGGACCAGACGGACCTACGACGTAGCGTCCCGCAATCCGCTTTTCCGGTTCCGCTCCGTACAGTATGAGTGAGTACGAGTACTTCCTCCATAGCATACCGCGAGCTACCCGAAACGGCAAGGCGCCAGCCACAGGCCCAATTCGAGACTTTATCAGACACCCGGCGGCGACCCCAGGAACACCTGGAAAAAAGAAGCCAGGCCCAGGTCCAGGCTCTCTGGAGAGCTAGCACCCCCGAAGCGGGACAGTGACGAGCAAGTGTACAGCTCAGATCGGTGCTGCGGTTCATACTCGGTATTGCCTTGCTTCTTGGGCTCCAGTCGATCAATCCCTCGGGCTCGTCATTTCTCTCTTCTCTTTTTATTTTATTTTTATTTTTTTCCCCTCCTTATCTCCTCTTTATCTACGCTCTGCTTTATCTTCGTCCCTCTTCGCCCCTTCACCCTTGCTCGCCCGCCCCGCCTCTCCCTCCAACTCGCCGACTTTCAGCTCCATCCTCCCACCTTCCACCCCGACTCTCAACTCTCCTCAACAGCCCCCGCAATGGTCCTCGTCGACGGCCACGAGTACCTGACGGAGGAGGAGAAGCGGCTCCGGCAAGACCGCAAGCGCGAAAAGTACTGGAAGAAATGGGGGCCCTACGTGTCGGAGCGCCAATGGGCCACGGTCCGCGAGGACTACAGCCCCGACGGCGATGCCTGGAGCCGTGCGTCTCTCTCTCTTTCAGTGACTTGATGGATAAGTCAATGCTAACGGTCAGACTTTCCGCATGAGCACGCACGATCGCGGGCGTACCGCTGGGGCGAGGACGGCATCGCCGGTGTCTGCGACAGCCACGGCCTCGAGAACATTGCCGTGGCCTTTTGGAACGAGAAAGAGTAGGTCCAGCCTTGGATACCATCTGTCGACGTACAAAGACTAACACGGGCAGCCCCTTTCTCAAGGAGCGGCTGTTTGGCCTGTCCAATCCCCAGGGAAACCACGGCGAGAGCATCAAAGAGGCACACTTTCACCTCGACAACACGCCTGTACGTGCTCTCTCATGTTGTGCTATTTGTTTTGGTTTGATGCTAACCTTTAGACTGTACGTTGACATACGCCTTCCCGTGCCACCGTATCCCACTAACCCATCAGCACTCGTACATGAAATTCCTCTACAAGTACCCCCAGGCCGCCTTCCCCTACGAGGACCTCATCGCAGAGAATGCCCGGCGCGGCAAGGCCGACCCCGAGTACCAGATCCTCGACACGGGCGTCTTCAAGGACGACCGCTACTGGGACATTTACATTGAGACGGCCAAGGAGGACGACGACCCGGACGCGCTGCTGTTCCGCGTGACGGCGTGGAACCGCGGCCCCGACCGCGCGCCGCTGCACATCATGCCGCACCTCTGGTTCCGCAACACGTGGTCGTGGGGCCGCGAGAAGCCCGAGGACAAGCCGGCCATTGCGTGCCACGACGAGAACGTGGTCAAGTCGACGCACCCGACGCTGGGCGACCGGTACTTCCTGATGGCGCCGTCGCCCGGCGTGGGCCCCAGCGGCCAGGACGTGCAGCCCGAGCTGCTGTTCACGGAGAACGACACCAACTTTGCCAAGCTGTACGGCGGCGAGAACGCGTCGGCGTACGTCAAGGACGCCTTCCACGACTACGTGGTCGACGGCAGCAAGGCGGCGGTCAACCCGGCGCAGACGGGCACCAAGTTTGCGGGCTTGTTCTCCTTCACCGAGGCGGGCGGCGTGGGCCCCGGCGAGTGCGCGGTGGTGCGGTTCCGGTTCTCGACGCGCGACGACAACTTCCTGGACGAGGAGGAGGTGGACACGATCATCGACACGAAGCGGCAGGAGGCGGACGAGTTCTACTACCGCATCAGCCCGATGCCGATGACAGAGGACCTGCGCAACATCCAGCGGCAGGCGTTTGCGGGCATGATGTGGTGCAAGCAGCACTACCTGTTCATCTGGGACCAGTGGGCCAACGGCGACCCGACGCAGCCGCCGCCGCCGGCCAACCGCAAGGCGATCCGCAACGCGCAGTGGAAGCACATGCACTGCGACGACATCTTGTCGATGCCCGACTCGTGGGAGTACCCGTTCTTTGCCGCGTGGGACTCGAGCTTCCACTGCATCACGCTGGCCATGATCGACCCGGAGTTTGCCAAGAAGCAGCTGGACCTGTACACGCGCGAGTGGTACTGCCACCCCAACGGGCAGCTGCCGGCGTACGAGTGGAATTTCGGCGACGTGAACCCGCCGGTGCACGCGTGGGCGACGTTCCGCGTCTTCAAGATTGAGCGCAAGCTGTACGGGCGGCAGGACCTGGATTTCCTGGAGCGCGTGTTCCAGAAGCTGCTGCTCAACTTTACGTGGTGGGTCAACCGCAAGGACGTGGACGGCAAGAACGTGTTTGAGGGCGGCTTCCTGGGGCTGGACAACATTGGGCTGTTCAACCGGTCGGAGCCGCTGCCGACGGGCGGCACGCTGGAGCAGGCCGACAGCACGGGGTGGATGGCGTTCTACTGCCTGTGCATGCTCAACATCTGCCTGGAGCTGGCCAAGTACCGGCGCACGTACGAGGACATGGCGACCAAGTTTTTCGAGCATTTCATCCTGATCAGCGACGCCATGACCTTCCGCATGGGCGAGAAGGACGAGGCGTCGCTGTGGAACGAGGCCGACGGCTTCTACTACGACGCCATCTCGTGGGGCGGGCCCTGGATCCAGCAGCTGCCCGTGCGGTCGCTCGTGGGGCTGATCCCGCTGTACGCGACGCTGACGCTGGAGCCCGAGCTGATCAACCGGCTGCCGGCTTTCAAGCGGCGCCTCGAGTGGTTCATCAACAACCGCGAGGACGTGGCCGAGCGCAACATGGCGTCCATCCGCAAGCGCGGCAAGGGCAACCGCATCCTGCTGTCCATTGTCAGCAAGGAGCGCCTCGTGCGCCTGCTGCAGCGCATGCTGGCCGAGGACGAGTTCCTGAGCCCCCACGGCGTGCGCTCGCTCAGCAAGTACCACAAGGACCACCCCTACAGCATGGACGTCAACGGCCAGACGTTTGCCGTCAGCTACGTTCCGGGGGACTCGGACAGCGGCCTCTTTGGCGGCAACAGCAACTGGCGCGGCCCCGTCTGGATCTGCGTCAACTACCTGCTCGTCGAGGCCCTGCAGCGGTTCTACCTGTTTTTCGGCGACGCCCTGCAGGTCGAGTGCCCCGTCGGCTCGGGCGACTACATGCACCTGGGCCGCGTGTCCGAGGAGCTGCAGCACCGCTTGCAGCACTTGTACGTCCGGCACAACGAAGACGGCCGCCGCAGCATCAACGGCGGCAACGACCTGCTCGACTTTGACCCGCTGTGGAAGGACCACCTGTGGTTCTACGAGTTCTTTGACGGCGACACCGGCCGCGGCCTCGGCGCCACCCACCAGTGCGGCTGGACCGGCCTGCTGGCCCGCATGATCCACGACACCGGCGTCACCTGCCGCCTGCCCCAGACCCCACGCACCCCCGCCGCCGGCATGGACCACTACTTTGACGACATCTTCCACCGCTACGATAAAGGCGTGCACACGCCCGCCGCCGTGCCGTCCACGCCGCGCATGCACCTGCGCCGCTCGTCCACGGCGCGGTCCATGGGCGCGCGGTCGGATTTTTATCTGGGCGGTGACGGCGACCACGACTCTGATGAGGAGGAGGAGGAGGCTATCTCTAAGAATGGAGACACCCGCCCACGCCGCCACTCCCGCCGCCACAGCACGCGCGGCAGCGTGGCCGGCATCGACAGCTCGGTCGGCGGCAGCCCGCTGGGGTCGACGCGGTCGTCCATGTTCTTCAACAACCCGGACCGCGTGCGCGAGCGCGCCGAGGCCGACCAGCACCTGCACCGCTACATTGCCGACCAGCTGCAGCGCATCAAGAGCGAGCGCAGCCTGGACGGCGAGGGCGACGAGTACGAGGCGCACGCGGAGTAGGGGGGGCATACGAGTACATGTACATGCATATATACACGATAGACTTGGATACAATAAACAAGAATACGAGTAAGCAAAAACTGTCATAATACATTCCGTCGTAACAATGGCCGGCTATATGACTAATCCTCCGACTGTCGCCGGCCGCCGAATCCCGCACCCGTGATAAAATATAGAAAAGCCGAAAATAATACAACCCGAGACAACACCAATAATGATGACAAGATCGTATTCCGTTTTTCCGTAAAGCCCATGTTGGTACAGGTGTAGTGTAGTGGGTAGTGATGTGATAAGTAGTAAGTGATAGTGATGATGGTGGTGGTGTAAATCGGGGAATATTAGATGAGTAGTATCCAGATAGTCGTCGTCGGTAAAGTCGTAGCTCATAAGGGTATCACGTGCCGCATCACATGGGGTGCGTCACCATCTCCTGCAGCAGCCACCGCCACGCCTCCACGTTGCGGTCCTCAAAGTTCATCCACCGCTCGCACTTCTTGCGCCACCGCTGCTCCTCCTCGCGCTGCCGCCGGATAAACTCCGGCCCCACGTCAAACTCCTCGCCCACCAGCCAGTCGTCCTTGGCGTCGCTGACCCGCCCGCCCGCGCCCGCCGCGCTCGTGTCCGCGCCGTCGTCCAGGTCCGGGATGTCCTTGAACGGGTCATCGTCGTCGTCGTCGTCGCTGTCCATGCCGTGGAACCCATCCGCCGACTCGTCGCCGTCGTTCCTGCTGCTCGTGCCGCCCGCGCCGCTGCCTTGCGGGCCCATCTTGAGCCAGCACATGTTTTGCGGGTCAAACACCATGCCGCCCACCACCTGCACGCCCTTTGTCGCGCCGTAGGGCGTGATGAGTGCCGGCCGTGGCGTCGACACCTCCTTCTCCCGCATCCGGTACGCCGAGATCGAGGCCGTCGACGGCGACGGTGCCGGAGGGTCAAACGCCTGCAGCGTGTTCTCGTTGCCCTCCCACCGCATCGACTCCGGGTTGTACACCATGCCGTTGACCGTCTTCGACTCCTTGGCGCCGTTGAGGTTCGAGATTAAGTGCGGCTTCTGCTGCGGCGGCCGCCGCAGCGTCTTCTTCGACCGGATCGTGTCGCGCGGCACGTGCGGGCTGTTGTATGCGCTGCGCAGCGACAGCTGCGCCACCCGCTGCGTCGTCAGAGGTGCCAGGTTACCCGACGGCACACGCTGCGCAAGCGACGTCTCGCGCGCAATCCGGCTCGCCGTCGTGTCGCGCGCAAAGTGCGGCAGGTTGTCTTGCCGCGTTGCCGCGTTGTAGGCTGTCAGGGGAGACGCCGTGCTCGTCCGGTCGGGCGGGGCGCCGGCGGCGGCGCCGCTGCCGCTGAACAGGCGGCTGCTGCGTGTCTGCAGCTTAGATGTGGATGCCGGCTGCCGCAGGAACCGCGACTCGACCTGCGTCGACGTCGGCAGGTCGTCAAACGCGTCCAGCTCATGGCCGTCGCCAAACTGCCGCTGCCGCCGCGGCTTGCTCAGCTGCTGCCACGAGCCATGGCCCTTCTTGGACGGGCTGGGCGACCGCACTGTCGACCGCGACACCGCGCGCGAGCTGGGCCGGTAGTCGAGCGACGCCTCCGAGTCGTGCCGCCGCAGCGAGCGCGAGCTCTTGCTCGTGTTGATATGATGTGATTGTGCGTGAGACGCACCGGCCGGCAGGAACGGCACCGGGTTCTTCCGCGCCTGTGCCGCCGCACTCTCCGCAGTCGGCCGTGACCGCTCCACTGGCGTCTTGGGACGCATGGCAGAAGGTGGCCGGCCACCCGTCTCCGTCCGCGACGGCGGGCGCTCGTAGGCCGCACGGGACGCCAGCGGCCGCGGCGCAGGAGATGGCGCCGACCGGACTACAGGCAGCGACCGCTTCAGCCGCAGCAGCTGGGCACTAGTCGTTGCTGGGGCGTCGCGCACTGTACTCGCAGAGCTCTTGTGGCCCAGCTCGCGGCGGCGAGGCGTAGATGGGGGAATAAACTGGTTAGCAACCGGGGTCGATGGTGTCGGGATGCTTGACACCGATGACTGTGCCGAATGGCCAATGCGCGACTGGGACCGCCGTGCAATGTTGGCAACGGGGCCGCCGCTCTCGCAGACGGGCTCGAGCGACGACGCCGTGTGGGTGCGCTCGTGGCCGGGTAATGGCCGTGGCAAGCGCGAGCCCCCCGGCGCCGCCTTGTTGTTGGTGAAAGTGATGGAGGCCGCCACCTTGGGCCGCGAGGGGCTGGCTGGCCGTGCCCCCTTGAGGCGCACGTTTTGGTGCAGCGTGAGCCGGTTGGTGTCAAGGACCTCGCCCTCGCCCAAGTCCAGGCCGGCGAGAAAGTCTTCTTTTTCTGCCACTTCCGGCTGCTTCTCCTTGACCGCGTAGGTGGATGGGCCAGACGATGTTGATGGGGGTTGCTGCTGTGTTTGTGATTGTGTGAATTGTTGTGTTGCTTGAGGCTGTGATGATTGTTGTGATTGTTGTGATTGCTGTGATTGTTGTGGTGATGGTGGTGCTGCATCCGATGCACGCTGCGGCGACCGGCTCTCGCGGCGTCTCTGCTGGAGCCGCTCGCTAAAGTCGACGTTGCCGGTCGGCAGAATGAGGCCGTCAAACGTGTCGTCCTCGCCTTCACTCTCGGCCGTGATGGAGCTCGACACGCTCGGGCTCAGTGCCGACACCGACGAGCTGCGGTTGGACCGGCCGTCGCGCCGCGTGCCGCCAAAGCGTGTGCCCAGGCTGCCCTCGCCCCATTCAATGTCGTCCATGCCAATGGACGACGGCGTCAGTGGGATGTCTCTGCGCTTAGACAGCTTGAGCTTGCCATCAGACGGCAGCTCCAGATCCATCTCCATGTCCTCGTCCATGTTGCTCCGCTGGGGCGTTGGCGGCGTGATAAAGGAGACGGGCTTCGGCGCCTGTCGGGTCTTGGACACCTTGATCGTGGTGGCACCGTCGCCGAAGAAGTCATCCTCGTCGTCCGAGTCCCGGAACTGGTCCAGGTTGACCGGCATGGCCCGAGTGGCGTTGGCCACGGCAGTCATCTGGTCCGGGCGGATCAGCGTCGGGCCCGACTTGGTCGACCGCACAGGACTTGACTGCGTCGAGCTGCCGCTAACCTGCCGGATCGCATCGGGGAACTGCGAGCTGTCTTGGAGCTTCAGATGCAGGGCCTGGGGATCGTCGGGAAGCTCCAGGTCGTCGCCCCAGTCCTCCTGGAAAATCTTCTTGATCTTGCGGCCGCCCAGACGCTTGATGGTGCCGCCCATCAGCGCGGACGGCGGCACGTTTGCAGGCAGCGGGATGCCGGCATTGGCAGCCAGGGCAATGGCGCCTTGGGTAGACATCTCATCGTCGCCCGGGAGCAGGACCTGCTGCTCCTCGGCTTGGGTAGACTCGAGGTCGGAGCGGAACGACGAGTGCGATTCGCGGCGGCTGTTGGTTGTGGCGGGTACTGTGTTGGTGGAGCTGCGGAAGGCGAGGTCGTCGTTGTCGATCATAAAGTCGTCGTCATCGTCCCAGTTCTCAACCTCGTCCTGGACGGGCTGTCGTAGTTTGAGGCGTAATGGCTCCATTGTGGTGTTGTGTTGTTTTTTGTTTACGGATTGGTCCGAGTTGGGTTGAAAGGAGGGGGAGTGCAGAAGCGCAACGCTCGGTCGTCCAACACTTGAACGACGTGGCGTGCGAAGAGAAGCGAAGGGATGGGATCTGCCTTGCTGAGCAGATACTGGGTCTCGAGAAAAGAAAAAGGGGGGGAGAGGGGAAGGGGCGCAATCAACGAGAGAGAGTCATAGTCGACGCGGACGAATGCGATGGCGGGTCTCGAGATGTTGTTGTGAAAAGCGACTAGTGAACGTCGGGTGTCGTATGTATGTCTCTGAAAGAGAGAGAGAGAGAGAATAATGAAGCCGTTATATTTCTGTTCCTATGACATATCGGGGATGCTGTCGAGCAATGATGTCTTGTTTGGGTGTGCTCATGAACGAATCGTCGTCGAATACTGGGCCGCGCCGCAGTGAATGAAGAGCGGCACTCTTGTCGCTATGCTGGGGACCTGTTGATCGTGAGACCGAGATCGATGTTGACCAGTTTTCTTTCGTCGAAACCCAGAGAAAGGAGTGACAGCTGGTGGCGATGCGACGGGGTGACAAAGATGGTAAGAAAGGAGAAAAAAAAAGAAAACAATCGTCAATAGTCAAAAATAAAGAGGCGCTGGGTGTAGTTTTGTTGCGGTACGAAGAGGAAAAAAAGAGAGCAAAAAAAGAGAATACAGAAAATCGAGCGTTGTTCGTTTGTGGGTTGAAGATTGTGGGAATGCTCGAGTCTGGCGAGGAATGGGATGGTGAGATGGGAAAAAGAGGCAATGGGGGGATGGGATGGGATGGTGCGGGAAGTTGGTACGAGGAGGTTGGGGAAGGCGCCACTGGCCACTGAGTGCGCTTCTGGCAGGTGTAGCGGGTGCGTTGCTGCAGCGGGCAGGTGCGACGGACAGCGAAAATAGACAGAACGGGAAAGCGTCGAAAAAAAATGCACGAAAAAAGAGCAGGAGCAACGCAGGACAGAGGGAAGGAAGAGGAAAAACGAGGGAAAAATGAGAAAATCGGGTGGTTGTAGTGGGGTTGCCCTGCAGTTTTAGTGCTGATCCGCCCATACGTCGTAGGCAGGTGCGCCCAGCTGGTCTCCTCACCGCTATCCACTTCTGAGTGCACAGCTGGGTGGCTGGCATGGGCTGGAATGCAGGTGGGGCCCGTGCGTTGCCAGAGTGCATACAGCAGGAAAGCGCAGGAAAGCGCGAAAAACGACATAAAAAAGCTAGCGATGCAGTGCTGGAATTGGGTGCAGCGTATTCCCCCGGATGGAGCACTACGGGGCAATGGAGCACCAAGACCACTAAAATACAGGGCATGCCAGCCAATAAGTCGACGTTGGCCCAGCGGCTGCCGCTGGCAACCTCGATCGGGTCCACTGGGAAGAGAGCTTGCATGAACTGCAATTCAGTGATTTGGCAGGGGATACGAGTTGCTGGAGTACGAGTACTAGTAGCTACGTAGTCGTAGAATACGAGTATTCGTACGTACTCCGTACTCTTCCTCTTCTCGGATTCACCAACGAAGAGAACACGCGGCAATTCTATACGGCGTTGCTAGTTGACGACGGCGGCGACGGCGACGACCACAAAATACAAACAGTACGGAGTACTCGTACAATACACTGTGGTTACCTGCTAAACAAGTACCCTGTAGTAGGAGGACCCTGTTAGCTATGTGCCGTCATACAAAAACTGGAGTAGAGCCCTGAAAATACTGAAGCTGAACGCTGGACCGTCGTAAAAAAGTACAGAGTACAAGTACAAGTACCTGCCTTCAGGGTTCTGTGCTGCTCGCGGATTGGCTGCGTTGCATCGCACAAACAACACAGCACCCTGCAGGCGCGTCAGGCACGCGAAACAAACGCGCTCCTTCACTGCTGTTCAGCAGTGTGCACTGCTGTACACGCTGTTCATTGTACTCGTAGCACTCTTTCCTGCGTCGACTCGGGTACTGTACCCTGTTCGCAGCAGTTTGGGAAAGAACAGCCTGCAGAGCTCTTTCTTGCCTGTCCTCGTACTCCGTACTTCGTACTCCTACAGAGTACTCCGCCCATCGCATGCTGCTTCCACGTGACCATGTATCGCAAGCATTTGGAATACGTACTCCGTACTCGTACACCCATCTCAGGCTTCCATCTTCCATGCATATCATGCCTTGCGCCATCGCATATGCCGTCTGTTGAGCCTCCCGCAGCTCCGCTCCACTCGACCCAACGGCTACTGCCATGGCTGCCTAGATGACTAGCTCGCTGTAGCTTCGCTTTCTGATCATCTCGTGTCGTCGACTTGCTCTATTGTCCCTTTCCTTTTGAGCTTTGCTCTTCAATTTTCGATCTTCGATTCTTCGATTCTTTGATTCCTGGTCGACTGATCACTTGTTTGTTGCGCCTCGTCTTAGTCCTTCAGGCTCCGTCTAGTTGTCTCACAGCCGTCTCACCGCTGGCACGATCTGGAGATCAACTTCAAGCTAGACAAGAGACAAATTCAAAAAAAGCCACCACCTTCTTCGAACTACGGTCCAAGGCAAAGAATCCAAAGCCAAAAACACTGGCATTTCGAATATATCCCAAACCTTCTTCCACCCCCCCCCCGGTTCCTCTATCTGGGATCTCACCCATTGGTATCAGCTTGTCCGTGTGTTGTTTCAATATATTACCCTATATACCTTCCCTATCCCCCCTCCCTTGTCGTGCCATAACTCTCTCGCTTGAGGGTAGCATACGTCAGCTCCCACATACATATCTCCAATATCGCTGCCGTACGGAGTACTCTGTACGAGTATTTACTCCGTACAGATACGTGCCACTCGGGCATTCCACGCTTCGCAGCGTCATCTAGAATCCTGGCCAATACTCAAGTCTCGCCTCTGTTTCAGCTGGCCGCTAGCCACTTGTTCTACATTCTCGTCCATCCCTCGTGTGTCGCCCCTCCCCCCCTGTGCGGCTGCTCGGACAATAACATATTCATCAACTTTAGCATCGTCGAGCCTCGGTGAGAGCCGGTGAACCAGGAGGACAAAATATGGCAGACGGCGTGTCGCATGTCCTGCGTATCCCGCGTTCCGACGAGGAGGGCTTTGTACTCGTGCGTGTGTCGTCCGCTGGCCACGCCGCAAAGCCGCTCGACGCTCGGATCGTGGCCACAGAGGGCGAGGCACCGTACGTCCTCTCGTGTAAGTGATCAATCACGTGCTGCGGACACTCCGAGCTCCTGCTAATTCTTATTGCATCACATCTCCCATCTCAGTACGGCATGACCGCATTGACAAGCTGCGTAGCGACAATGCGCCCTGCACACCAGACGAGTGGGAGAGCATACTCTTGTTTCTCTTGCTAGGCCAGGGCAATGTCGCCAATATCGATGCGACGGCCACCGTGCAGGAGGAGTCTGCGCTCGCCATTACCATCCGGAAACGGGTCCAGAATATTACAGTACGTCTCGCAAAATGCCCGCCCAGAGAGAGGTAATCCGAGTACTGACAATCACAGCAACGACTGGGCGTGCTGTCGCTCGCATACGATGGCGACGAGGGCATCGAGCTGTTTGCGTGGTGTGGCAAGGCCGTGGAGGAGCGCACACAAGCCGAGCAAGGCCTGGCCGCTGCTGCCGCCAAGCAGACCACGCTCCAGGCCACCGTTGACGACCTCAAGGCGCAGCTCGAGGACTTTATCGCGACCAAGGACGCCGATGAGGCCGTCATGCTCGAGAAATTCTGCACGCTGCTCAACGAGAAGAAGCTCAAGATCCGCATCCTGCAGCGGCAGCTGGCCAGCGCAGCCGAAGACGGCCAGCACGCGGCCGCCGTAGCAGAAATCAAGAAGGAGGAGGAGGAGGACAGCGACGAGCCCCCGGCCGAAGCTGCACCAAAGCCCGCAGGACGTGGTGGCCGAGGCGGCCGCGGTAGCCGGGGTGGGCGTGGCGGCCGTCTCGGCAAGATCGGCGGCGACTCCAAACCTACGAAGCGCGGCGCAAAACGCACAGCCACTGCTGCAGCCGTCTCGGAGCCCGACGAGGAAGACTCGGATGACGAGGATGAGTTTGAAAAGCCGGCGACACGAAGCAGTACGCGCGGCAAAGGCAAAGGGAAGGAAAAGGCGCCGGCTGCCGCTGCTGCCGCTTCTGCGGATGATGAGCCGGAGACCGAGTCGGAAGCCGACGACCGGACGACGGACAACGACGATGTATCAACGCAGAGCGAGGGCAACGGCGGGCCCGATCCCATGGATGAGGACAACGACAACACCGTGGCGGAGGCGGCGCCAGTGCCGGAAGAGGTCCGTGCGCCACCGCCACGCCGCGTCCTTGCCTTTGGCAAGCCTCGGAGTGCAGCCAGCGGAGGGGGGTCGTCTTCCGCTGCTGCTGCTGCTGCTGCTGCTCCGCCTCCTGCCCGTCCTGCTCCCAAGACAGCTCAGCCGGCTGCCGACAGCGACACGGACTCGGACGATGAGTTGTAGTTAGCGGGTGTTCAAATTATTCCTATCCAATATACAAGTGAAGTCTACGTAGTACGTTTGTTTACTTTCGCTTCTGTGAGAAGCTCCATATTATTGAGACGGAGCACGGAGATGTGGTGAGTGATTTATTATCTGATTTGAATTTATCATTTATTTTGCTGATTTATTTAATTCGTTCAACGTCTGCCACCACCACGGAATATGACTAAGCCGTCAAATGCCTCAGGCACCACTGTGCAGCCGAGCCAATTTGGCCGGTTCCTTCCATTCCACCATTTCCGCTCTCCCTAGCCAAAACCCTGAGAACCCGAGCTTTCGTTTTTCACTCTGCGCATCGAGGTCACCTATTACGCTCTCGCAACGAATCGATCTCTCTCGCCCCGCCTCCCTCCCCTCGATTTTCCCTCCCTCCTATATAAAATCCCCCCCCCCCGCCCACCGCGACCATGCTGTCGAGACAAGCGATGCTGGCGGCCCGCACGGCCGCCCCCTCGTCCGCCCTCCGGACCGTTGTTGCCGCGACCCCGGCCCTCGCCCGCGGCTACGCCGCCGCCCCGGCCGCCGCCGCCGAGACCACCGTCAAGCCCCCGGTTGCCCTGTTTGGCGTCGGCGGCACCTACGCCACGGCTCTGGTGTGTTTTTTTTTATTCTTTCTCTCTGTCGTACAAACCCCCACTAACCTCCCAGTACACGGCTGCGGTCAAGACAAAGACGCTGGACCCGACGGCCAAGACGCTGGGTGCGCTGGCGGCGCTGCTGGCCAAGGACCCCAAGCTGGCCAAGATCCTGGAGACGCCGACGCTGTCGGCGGCCGACAAGGCGTCGATTGTGGCCGAGCTGCAGAAGGTGACCAAGAGCGAGAGCCAGCCGACGGTGTCCAACTTCTTGGCCACGCTGGCCGAGAACAACCGCCTGGGCCTGCTGGGCGACGTGGCCGCCAAGTTTGGCGAGCTGATGCGCGCGACGCAGGGCGAGGTCGAGCTGATTGTCACGAGCGCGGCGCCGCTCGACAACCGGACGCTGTCGCGGCTGGAGTCGGCCATTAGCAAGTCGGCGACGCTCGGCAGCCAGGGCAAGAAGCTCAAGGTCACCAACAAGGTCAACCCGGACATTCTCGGCGGCCTGGTGGTCGAGGTCGGCGACCGGACAATCGACCTGAGCGTGTCGGCCAAGGTGGCCAAGCTGAACAAGCTGCTGACGGACAACCTGTAAGGGGTTTGTCTGTCATATAAATATACTTGGGTGGGAGGGCAGCGGAATCTGTATCTAGAACGTGTGCAAGCCTTATAAAAAGCAAGTTATCATTCTCTCCGCGCGAGCCGTTCCCCGCGGGGCGTGGATCCGACGGAGCACCACCACCACCCGACGACCCAAAGACAAAAGACGACAGACGACGAGGAATGATGGAAGGGGTGTTCTGTTTCTGTGTCTGCCTTGTCACGAGGCGGCAGAAAACATGACATGTTGTATATAATAATTTACATTTGCAGAGTCAAACGTTGGTTTAGCACAGTAGTGGGCGCGATGTGGTTGTCGGTGATGCTGACGAGTTGCATGCCACAGGGCGATCTGATGGAACACACGCGGCTGGCCACACCCAAGGTAGGCTTTGTAGAGGCAGAATTGTGCAAGCTGCATAGCCATATATCAAACGGCCTAGCTCATGCAATGCCTTGCTCTATGTGTGCTCGTAGAAGCTGAACCTCCTCAAGCTGGCCATGGCATACTCGTACTCGGACTCATATACTCGTAGCTTTGTCATCTCCGAGTGCTTGCAGACTGCATTGGCTCTCGAGTCATGAGTTTCAACTTATAAACATATGGATATTGTACGGAGTACTCAAGACAGGGTAGGTATCATAAAGCTGTGTTAGCTGAGCTATTTGATGTGTCGATGACTCAGCAATCCATCCCGAAATGTCTTCCGGAAGTACCCCGTACAAAGTACTCGTACTCCGTACAACGAGGCTAGCCGTACTCTTAATTGCATTTGTAAACGTCTCCCGCCACCACATCTTGCCGTTCTACTCCGTACCTTGGCAGCGCTTCAGCTGCTCTTCAGCTGTCCGTTACCTAAGCATGGCGTGCGGGTAGGACGGCAGTGGTCTCTTTATATACGCATGGAATAGGCAGGAGGGCCGCGTGAAGCTACCCGTACGTCGTCCGCCAGAACAGCGTGGAAGTCGGAAGGCGCATCTGCTGTCCCCATAGAACTGGATGGAAGGCACGATGAGCATTGGAGAAGGTGCTGGCGGCCAATGCGCTAGACTACTTGCAGACTAGCGTGCGGAGGTCTGGCCAATTACAGCGGCAACAGCTCCCTGGGTCCCGAATTTAGCAAATAAGTTTGTAATAAGTTTTATTCTGTCTCGCTCACACACTTTTTTCTTTTTTCTTGTATTTGATTTTTCCCTTCGGTACGCCGGTGGTTCGGCTGGTGACTGCTGTGCTTTGCCTTGGGTTCTTTGGTTTATTAGCATAGCAAGTCCGCTGTAGTAGCAGTACGAACAGCGATCGAGCTTCTCCAGAATTTTTTTTTCACCTTTTGCCGACTCTCTTCTCTACCTTTCCTCATCTTTCTCCTCTTTATATTCCCTTGTTCCCCAGCTTTTCCCTCCTCCCTCTCCTACCCTATCAATTGTCGAAGGACATACTGTCTTTCTTTCTCTCTCTATATCCATAATTTTCTCTCTATCGTGATACCCTTACCCCCCCATCCCTCACACACACACACAATGCAGCGTGCTCTGTCATCGCGGGCAAGAGCCTCGGCTCTGTCGGCTTCCCGGTCGAGCCTCAACTTCCAGCAGCGCCGGTTCGCGCACAAGGAGCTCAAGTTTGGCGTGGAGGGCCGTGCTGCGCTGCTGGCCGGTGCCGAGACGCTGGCCAAGGCGGTGGCGACGACGCTGGGCCCCAAGGGCCGCAACGTGCTGATCGAGTCGAGCTTCGGGTCGCCCAAGATCACCAAGGACGGCGTGACGGTGGCGCGGGCGATTACGCTCAAGGACAAGTTTGAGAACCTGGGCGCCAAGCTGCTGCAGGACGTGGCGTCCAAGACCAACGAGGTGGCGGGCGACGGCACGACGACGGCGACGGTGCTGGCGCGCAGCATCTTCTCGGAGACGGTCAAGAACGTGGCGGCGGGCTGCAACCCGATGGACCTGCGGCGCGGCATCCAGGCGGCGGTGACGGCGGTGGTCGAGTACCTGCAGACGCAGAAGCGCGACATTACGACGAGCGCCGAGGTGGCGCAGGTGGCGACGATCAGCGCCAACGGCGACACGCACATTGGCGCGCTGCTGGCGAGCGCCATGGAGAAGGTGGGCAAGGAGGGCGTCATCACGGTCAAGGAGGGCAAGACGGTCAACGACGAGCTCGAGGTGACCGAGGGCATGCGCTTCGACCGCGGCTTTGTGTCGCCGTACTTTATGACGGACGCCAAGTCGCAAAAGGTCGAGTTTGAGAAGCCGCTGCTGCTGCTGTCGGAGAAGAAGATCTCGGCCGTGCAGGACATTATCCCGGCGCTGGAGATCTCGACCCAGCAGCGCCGCCCGCTCGTCATCATTGCCGAGGACATTGAGGGCGAGGCGCTGGCCGTGTGCATCCTGAACAAGCTGCGCGGCCAGCTGCAGGTGGCGGCCGTCAAGGCCCCCGGGTTCGGCGACAACCGCAAGTCGATCCTGGGCGACATTGCCATTCTGAGCAACGGCGTCGTGTTCACGGACGAGCTGGACGTCAAGCTGGAGAAGGCGACGGCCGACATGCTGGGCTCGGTGGGCTCCATCACCATCACCAAGGAGGACACGATCATGCTCAACGGCGAGGGCAGCAAGGACAGCATTGCGCAGCGGTGCGAGCAGATCCGCGGCGTGATGAACGACCCGTCGACGACCGAGTACGAGAAGGAGAAGCTGCAGGAGCGGCTGGCCAAGCTGTCGGGCGGCGTGGCGGTGATCCGCGTGGGCGGGTCGTCCGAGGTCGAGGTGGGCGAGAAGAAGGACCGGTTCGTGGACGCGCTCAACGCGACGCGCGCGGCCGTCGAGGAGGGCATCCTGCCCGGCGGCGGCACGGCGCTGATCAAGGCGGCCAGCAACGCGCTCAACGACCTCAAGCCGGCCAACTTTGACCAGCAGCTGGGCATCAGCATCGTCAAGAACGCCATCACGCGGCCGGCGCGCACGATTGTCGAGAACGCCGGGCTCGAGGGCTCGGTGATTGTGGGCAAGCTGCTGGACGAGTACGGCTCTGACTTTAACAAGGGCTTTGACAGCTCCAAGGGCGAGTACGTCGACATGATCCAGGCCGGCATCCTGGACCCCTTCAAGGTGGTGCGGACGGGCCTGACGGACGCGAGCGGCGTGGCGTCGCTGCTGGGCACGACCGAGGTGGCCATTGTGGAGGCGCCCGAGGAGAAGGGCCCGGCCATGCCCGGCGGCGGCATGGGCGGCATGGGTGGCATGGGCGGCATGGGCGGTATGATGTAAGATGGTGGGTTAAAAAAGAAAAAAAAAGAAAAAGAAAATACCAAAAGCGACACGAAACGCGAGGCCTACGAAGCCAAGCGAAGCACATCTCCTTTCGAAAATCAAAAGCAATTAATACTGGATTTTTTGTGGTTTTCCATGGTGTTTGTCTATGGTCTGGTTTATGGTTTATGAGCAGGGGACGTTGTATCATCACGATGAGGGAGAGGATGCAAGATGTCAGTTTGAATATTGGGAGTTGGACATTGACGACACTGTACGAAGCTTGTTCCTTTCTTGTATGTATAATCTCCTCTCTTTAGATAAGAATACTGTTACGATACTATGGTCTGTTACTTTGTTTTGATACTTTTGATACTTTTTGAGATCATGATGTTTTTTGTTGATAGTTTTGATTCTTGATTTCTTTTTGATTTCTTTTTGATTTCCTGGTTACTGGTTCAACTTTATTATTCGTCCATCTTTTCTGACTGTTCAATCATCTTCGCACGTCCCCCCAAATATCACATGTATCCTTGCTTTCTCACAACAAACAACCAATGTCCCTATCGTCATACGACTGTCAAACCACCCCATCCCCAGATGCTGCCTGACCAAGCCCAAAGTCTCACATCCCGGCTCGATGCCGCTGACAATGGCTTTGTGCTGGTAAAACAAAGAGAGACAGGCAGGGACACGGTATGTGGCAGCTTTGTCCCGCTTCCCACACTGTGCTGTCACCCTAAAAAAAAAAAAAAAACAAGACCCCTGCCACTAGTGCAAAGAGCTATCCCGCCAGCGCCCATGGGCTCCTTCCAACAAGTACAACAAGTACAACAACAGGCGCGCAGGCCGCAGACGCAGGACGCAAGACGCAAGAGGCAAGACGCAGGACGCAGGCAGACGCAGGCAGACGCAGGCAGACGCAGGCAGACGCAGACCAGAAGCAATAATGTCTTGCATGTCTTACACTCCCCTCGGGAGAACAGCAAGAGCCTGCCCGCTACTATAAACAGCATGGCGTCATCAGCGGTATATACAGCCTTGCGCGCTTACGACTGTCATTTCTTATTTTTTTTGTAGTTGAAGAGCGCACAGTCTGCGCACTGTATACCTTCGGCCCCTCGTTGGTCCCTGGGCGGCCGCCATCATCGCCTGGACAACCCCACCATAGCACTCGCCAAAGAAAGCAGTCGCAGCAGTTGCAGCAGTTGCAGCAGTCGCAGCAGTCGCAGCAGTCGCAGCAGTCGCAGAAAAGGTTCGTAATGCTCTCACAGAGAGAGAGCCCCCCCCCACTAAGCTCCCCCATCCCGACCGCACCCCCTCCTTCCCTGATTTCGTTAATAGGCATACTTGTACCTTGGCCCTTCCCTCTCCGATCTCTCTCCTTGCTCTCTCTCTTTCTCTCCTTCTCCTCTCCTCCTCCTCCTCCTACTCCTCTCTCTTTGACCCTCCTCCTGTCATCCGCCCTCTTCTTCAACGACATCACCGTCTGTTTTATAACGCACCTCGGTATGTATTCCCGGCATGGTCATTGCAGTCTTTTTTTCTTTCTAGCTCCCCTCCGTTGTCCCACGTTCCCTTGTTGCCCCCTTCCCCCCTCTCCCCTCCTCCCTCCCCTCTACGTTGTCGTCGTCGTCGTCGTCGTCGTCGTTGTCGTCGTCGTCGTCAGCCACCTCCTCGTCCACGTCCTCGTCCTACCTCCTTGTCCACCTCGCCCACGTCGTCCACGTCGTCCTCCTTGTCCTCGTACTCAGTCCCTCTCGCGATATTGCCCGCTCCTCCGGTGCGCCTCTCAGAGTTCCTGTCGCAACCGGCCGACGCAGTCCCGACGCCCAAGCTCGCCAGAGCAAAGACACAAACACAAACACAGACACAGAGTATCGAACTTGCCCGAGCTGCGGGCGTGCTGTTGTTCTACGACAACCGTCGACCGACGACCGACGACCGTCTGCCGGGGGACAGGAACCTGACTGGACTGGGCCAAACGTCACCGCCGTCTACCAGCGCTCGCCGCACACAACACCCGCTTGCCGCGCATTCCGTCTGGCGACCCTCTTGCTAACCACTTGTCTGTCGCTACAGCTCCTCCACCTCTTTTTTTCTTCCCCATCAGAAAAAAAAAACCTTTCAAAAATGGTACGTCATCACCGCCTCTGCCGTCTGCTCGGCGCAAACGAAAAATCTTGACCCCTGACTAACACTGCCCAACAGTCTCAATCCGGTGCTTCCGTCTCGCAGGACTGCGTGACCGCCTACAACGAGCTCAAGCTCAACAAGAAGTACAAGTACATCATCTTCCGGCTGTCGGACGACGACAAGGAGATTATCATTGAGGAGACCTCGACCGACAAGGAGTGGGACAACTTCCGCGAGAAGCTTGTCAGCGCCACCACCAAGACCAGAACCGTGCGTTTCTCTCTCTCTTCTCTTCCTCTCTTCTAGCGATACACTGGCGCTGACTAACAACCCAGGGTACTGGCAAGGGCCCCAGATACGCCGTCTACGACTTCGAGTACAACCTGTCCTCTGGCGAGGGTGTGCGGAACAAGCTGACCTTCATTGCCTGGTCGCCCGATGATGCCCCGATCAAGGCCAAGATGGTTTACGCCTCGTCCAAGGAGGCCCTGAAGCGCGCCCTGACCGGCATTGCTGTCGAGCTCCAGGCAAACGACGAGGACGACATTGAGTACGACACCATCCTGCGCACGGTCAGCAAGGGCCTGGCCTAAGTGCCTGGCGAGGACCTCCCTCCTCTGCTCCTCTGCCCACCCTTCCACCCCCCCCCTCCTCTGGACCGAATAAAAAATCCCATATCCCATGTTTCATGATGGTGCGGAGGCGTCTTGTTTTTTGTTCATATCTCTTTTACGAATGACATATCTCATTATCTCGCACCGCGGATTATACGACAATAACAATACGAACACACGAACACGAGGGCCTTTGCCTTAATCACGACGCACGCCATCTTCCTTGTAGAGGAAGGGTTGAGATGGTGTCTTCTGTCTATGAAAACTTCTCACCTCTGTAGTAGTCAAAAGATGTCGACGCTGTGTATTAAGAGACTATGCTATGCCGTAGAACACTAAAACACTAGACCATCCGGTCTTCGTAGGCCCGCAGGAACAGGCTGAACAGCTCGTCGGTGTGCTTGGCGTCCTTTGTGCGCTGCAGCAGGAAGCCGCGCAGGTCGGTCCAGAAGGCCTCTGTCTCTGCCGCCGGTTTTGCGTCTGCCTCGGGAGCGGCTGCGGAAGGTGGTGGTGCTGCAGCTGCAACTGGCTCGGTTGGTGCAGGTGCTGCTGCTGCTGCTGCTGCTGCTGCCTCCTTCTCCTCCTTCTCCTTCTGTGCCGCCGCCACCGTCGCCGCGCCGCCCGACACCATGACGCCGAGTTCAATCTCCGTCGTATCCTCGTCCTTGGCGACCACGTCCTGCAGCACCTTGCTGTCGACCACGGGCTTCTTGTTGTGCAGCAGCTTCAGCTTGGCCAGCGGCACGCCCGTGTGCGCGGCCAGCGCCGTGCGGACGTCGAGCAGCGACGTCGTGGCCAGGGCAAAGTCAACGTCGGGCGCGGCCAGGCGCACGTCGAGCGGCGGGTTGCGGTGCATGGACTTGACGGCGACGGTGACGGGATGTTTGGTGGGGGCAGTGGTGGTCGTCTGGGGCTTGCGCATTGGTTTCTTCATCGCCGGGAGGATGTACTTTGTTGTTAGCGATGTTCCGTTACTTGACAAGAGGGAGACTTACTGGCGACCGAGCTGGGTAGCGGCGGGCATCTTCGGCATAGTCCGGGGGCAGCTTGATGGGGCGGCCGTCGAGGGCGCCGAGGAAGGCTCTGGCGAACTGGATTTCTGTCATGGTTGTTGTTGTTCTTGTTGTTGTTTGTACGAGTGGTGGTGATGTATGTTTTGTTTGGCCGTGATACACAGGTCAGGAGGGGGACGTCGATGCCACGCGATATGCACTCTGGTGGGAACCCCACATGCAATTAGGCGGGTGTCCTTTTCGGCAGGCGGTCAGCCTGACCCAAGCAACGGCAGAATCCTGTCTGTTATCGCTCTTATCGGCCGACCCAGAAAAAAAAAAAGTAGCAACAAGAAAAAAAGTAGGCGGAAACTTTCTGATCCAATTTTCCCATTGGCATCACTTTTTTTTTAAACACCCTCAACCTCTAATAACATCAAAATGGGTGTTGGCCGTCGCATTGGCAAGAAGCAGGGCGCGCCTGCGCCGCTGTCGGAGGAGCACTTTGCGCGTCTCAAGCGCAAGGCCGGGCTGCCGGCCGACTCGCCGATTGGCGCCGCCAGCAGCAGCAACGACACGCCGTCGTCGAAGCGGCGCAAGAACAACAGCGGCAAGGCCGAGAAGAAGGCGGCGGCGGTGGCAGCACCAAAGGAAAAGGCAAAGGCTGCTCCCAAGGCGGCCAAGGCGGCCAAGGCTGCTCCCAAGGCCGCACCCAAGCCAGCCAAAGCAACTCCCAAGGCAGCCAAGAAGCAGCTGCTGTCCGACTCCGACGACGACAGCTTTGACGAGGACGCCGAGTTTGACGTGGGCTCCGACGCCGAGGCCGGCGGGTCGCTGCTGGGCGACTCGGACGCTGAGGACATGCTGGGGTCTGATTTCCTAGGCTCCTCCGACGAAGACAACAACGACTCCGACGACTCCGACGACGTGATGGACTCGGACATTGAGCAGGACGAGGGCGGCAAGTTTGTCTTTTCCGAGGACGAGGACGAGTCGGATGCCGAGGAGAAGCTGACGGCGGCCAACATTGAGGGCCTGTCGCGCAAGCTCGAGAAGAAGCAGGCCAAGGAGGCGGCCGAGGCGGACGCCGAGATGAAGGACAGCGCGCTGCAGACCAACATTGTGGGGACCGACATGTTTGGGGGGGAGGAGGAGGAGGAGGACAACAACGAAGAAGAGGACGATGGCGTGGCTGATAAAAAAAAGAAGGCCCTGCTGGCGCCGGACCTGCAGCTGCTGCGCAGCCGCATCGGCGAGACGATCCAGATTCTCGAGGACATGCCGCGGCTGGCGGCCAAGGACCGGTCGCGCGCCGAGTACGTGGCCCAGCTGATCAAGGACCTGTGCGCGTACTACGGCTACTCGGAGTTTTTGGCCGAGAAGCTGTTCCACCTGTTCTTGCCGCGCGAGGCGTTTGCGTTTTTCGAAGCCAACGAGACGCCGCGGCCCGTCGTGCTGCGCACCAACACGCTCAAGACGCACCGGCGCGAGCTGGCGCAGGCGCTGATCAACCGCGGCGTCACGCTCGAGCCCGTCGGCAAGTGGAGCAAGGTCGGCCTGCAGGTGTTTGAGTCCAACGTGCCGCTGGGCGCGACGCCCGAGTACTTGGCCGGCCACTACATCTTGCAGGCGGCGTCGTCGTTCTTGCCCGTCATGGCCCTGGCGCCGCAGGAGCGCGAGCGCGTGCTGGACATGGCGGCGGCCCCCGGCGGCAAGACGACGCACCTGGCGGCGCTCATGAAGAACACGGGCGTCGTGTTCGCCAACGACCCCAGCAAGGAGCGCGCCAAGGGCCTGATTGGCAACGTGCACCGGCTGGGCGCGCGCAACGTGGTGGTGTGCAACTACGACGCGCGCGAGTTCCCGCGCGTCATGGGCGGCTTCGACCGCGTGCTGCTGGACGCGCCCTGTTCGGGCACGGGCGTCATCGCCAAGGACGCCAGCGTCAAGACCAACAAGACGGAGCGCGACTTCATGCAGCTGGCGCACATCCAGAAGCAGCTGCTGCTGGCCGCCATCGACTCGGTCAACCACGCCAGCAAGACAGGCGGCTACCTCGTGTACTCGACGTGCTCGGTGGCCATTGACGAGAACGAGGCCGTCGTGGCGTACGCGCTCAAGCGGCGGCCCAACGTGCGGCTGGTCGACACGGGCTTGCCCTTTGGAAAAGAAGGCTTCACCAGCTACATGGGCAAGTCGTTTGACGCGTCGCTCAAGCTGACGCGCCGCTTCTACCCGCACCACCAAAACGTCGACGGCTTCTTTGTGGCCAAGTTCAAAAAGGTGGCGCCGACGCCGGCCAACGCCGTGCGCGCCGAGGGCGGCTCGACCAAGGCGGCGGCGGCGGCCAATGGTGGCAGCACTGCTGGCGACGTGGCCGACGCGTCCACCACTGGCCCGTACGCGTCGGCGGTGGACAAGACGCCCATCACCGACGACAAAAACGAGGCGGCGGCCGGCGACAAGGACGGCTTTGCCGACTTTGACGCGGACGAGGATGCCAAGTACATTGAGCGCGCGCGGAAGAACGCGATGCGTCGTCGCGGTCTGGATCCGCACATGCTGGACAAGAAGAAGAAGAAGGAGAAGGAGGAGAAGGAGGAGAAGGAGGAGAAGGAGACGGAGGTGACGGAGGAGAAGGAGACTGAGGAGAAGAAGGACAAGGTCGAGAAGAACAAGAAGGAAAAGAAGGAAAAGAAAGAAAAGGAAAAGAAGGAGAACGCCGACGCACCAGACAAGGCGCCAAAAGCGAAACCGCAAGGCAAGAAGAAGTAGACGCGTGGTGGTCTGTTGTCGTCCGAAAAAGTCTTGTCGCGTTGCATTGCATGATTGCAGTCTTTTTTGTTTATTGCTGCACTTTAGATCCATAGTTGTGAATATTGGCGTTCTTGCACTATCAAGAGTGAAGCATGTATAGTCATCGCGATGCTGGATATGCCATGTTGTATCTCTAGTCTCTAGAACTATCATCACCATTATCACCCATGGCCGATGCAGACGATGATGGAGGTCGGCGTGTAAGAAAGAATGATTTACGACTGTCTTGCCAGCTCAAATCACTGTATAGTGCGCCCGCACCCAAAGCATGTAAAAGTGATGCAGAACAAAACCAGCATCAAAGCCAGTCGGCATCGACACGAGCATCACCATCATCACCATCATCACCACCATCATCACCATCATCATCACCATCATCACCATCATCATCACCATCATCACCATCATCATCATCATCATCATCATCATCATCACAATCAGGAAATGTCAAATAGAGCAATTGTTAGATAAGTCTCGCCTCGTTGCACCGATATATTGTTGAGCAGCTCAGATCGAGAAATATAACCGCAGATAAGACCTCCTCGCCGAGCATGGCCCGGGGGTACATGGTGGTCAAATCGAAAAGAAAAAGAAAATAGAAAACAAGAAGCAAACCAGATTCCCTCGCCCTGGCCAAACCCTAACTATGCTTTTCCGTCCGTGCTTTTCCTTTGCCGTTCCGAATGCAGACCTCCTCCTTCTCGAACTCCTCCATGACCATTCCTTTCCGAACTCCTCCATAACCATTCCTTTTTCCGAACCGTCCTTTCATAAGAATTCCAAACTCCTCATAACCATAACCGTCGTGCCCTGTGTCCTGTCCGTCCTTGAAGTTTTTTTTTTTTTTTTTTTTTTTGCTTTTTTGTGTTTTCCTTCTTTTTTTGGGAGATGATTTTTGCGTGCAGAAAAGACCAATGACAATGATGAAGCGTTCAGCTCAAAGTGAATCGAAGAAATGAAGCAAAAACTGAGACTGTAGCAATGAGAAGGGCAATGATGATCAAGAGTGAGCAGTGATCGGCAGAAATGCTAGTACAAGATGCTGCGTGCGCGCAAGACTTGGCAAGAAAAAAGAGAAAAAGTCAAGAGAGAAAAAGTCAAAAGAGAGCAGAGTCAAGAGCAAAGGCAAAGAAAGAGAAAAGTGCAGAGAGCAGAGTGCAGAGAGAAGGTGCAGAGATCACTTGTCGGCCTCGGTGCTGTGAGGGGCCTCCTGCTGGGGCGTGCCAGTCACGGTCCCGTTGGCAATAGGGGGGTAGACAGAAGTCCCCTGGCTGTGCGCGCCAGTCATGGAGCCGTTGGCAATGGGGGGGTAGACCGAAGTGGCCTGGTTGTAAGGCATTGCAGCCATGCCGCCCTCCGTTGACTCGGCCTGCTGCTGCGGCTGCTGCGAGTAGTACATGTGCTGCTGCGGCTGCTGCGAAAAGGTTGAGCCGTCAGCCTGCATGGGAGGAAGAAGAGGAGTAGAGTCAGTCGGAGAGCTCGACAAGAGGGATGAGAAGGCGCCGAGGGAAAGAGGGAGAGAAGAAGGCGGCGGGAGCGCCATGCCCATGCTGCTCATCATGCTGCTGCTCACCTGCTCGTAGTGGCCTCCACCAGGCATGCCGTTGCCCTGGGTGTCCGTCGGCTGGCCAGGGCCGTTCTGGAAGTAGGGAACAACAATTGGATGCTGCGGGGCAGTGTGGCCCGAGTACGGGTTGGCAGGGGCCGGCGGCGGGGGGTAGTTGGTGGGCTGCGCGTACGAGTTGAGGTACATGCCGCGCGTCTGGCCCAGAGCCGTGTTGACACCGTGCGGGTAGCTGTGATAGTAGCCCATGGGGCCACCCATGCCAGCGTCATTGGGAACGTAGTCCCCGTAGCCCATGCCAACGCTGACTGCAGGTGAGTTCGCGTATGAGCCAGTGCCATGAGTGCTGGCATGCACCGCAGGTGAGTACTGGTTGGCGGCCATCATGTGACCATGCTGGTTGTGGCTGCCAGGGTTGGACTGCTGCATGGTCAGCGACTTGTTGGCTGTGGAGGGAGGAGCGAGGCACAAGGGAGGCGGGATACTCACAGTGGGGTGCTGGTGGCCAAAGACGTTCGCAATGCCAAGGCCGTCGGGGCCGTTCTCAGTGGCGGGAGTGCCGGCGGCGCGAGTGGAAGCGGAAGACCCGTGGCTCGCAGTGCCCTGGGCATGGCCAGCGCCAGAGTGCGCAGTGCGGCTGCTGCTTCCGCTGCTGCGGCTGCTGCTGCCGGCAGTGTTCGTGATCTGCTGCGTGGGCACCGGCACCTCCTGCGCGTCGTCGTCCGAGTCGACCACCTCAACATGCGCCGCGGTCATGGCCTGCAGGGCCCGGGCAGCGGCGGTGCGGTTGCCAGAGCTGCGGCGGCGATGGCGGCGCGCCGACTTGCTCGGAGCGTACTCGGAGTCACTGCTGAGGTCTGACGGATCGGCCTTCAGCGAGGCGCTGGCCTTGCCCTTCTTGGAACGCGGGCGCGCAGTGCGGCGCGCAACCGGAGGCGGCGAGGGCGAGGGCGAGGGCGACGACTCCTCAGTGTCCGACTCGAAAAGGCGCTCTACCTCCATGCTGTGCTTCTTCTTGTTGTACTTGTTGCTCTTGAGGTGCTTGGACTCCCACCGCGCCAGCTTGCGCGCCGCCTCAAAGCCGTCCGGCAGGTTGACCTTGCGGTCGGCGCAGACGCGATCGTACTTGACCGGAGCCAAGCGAGGCTTGCCCGTCTCCTCATCATCCTCGCGGATGAAGCCGCGGACCATGGCATCGGTCCGGAACCCAGATCCATTCGTCTTGGGGATGACGGGGGGGACCAAGTGGCCCTTCCCGGCCAGATCCATGCGGACACGGTTCAGATGTTGGTTAATTGCCCCCCCCGAGGAGCCGGGGTGGAGCCGGTGTGCAATTTCGTCCCACGGCACCTCAATCTGGTGGCGAGCGAGTTCGAAATTCATGACAAGCAGCAGCTTATCATTCATATGCGGACCTAGATGGGCGTGTCAGTGAAAAATGGTTCATGGGCGAGTCCGGAAAGGAGAGCAGAGCCATTCCAAAAAAAAAAAAAAGCTGACTTTATAGTCACTCAAAATGCAAATCCAAAAAAGTGGCGAGTTCGGAAGAGAGGTGGCCATAGGCAGATGGGTGAGGCGAGAAGGTTGAAATCAAAGGCATGCTGTTGCAGACGGAAAGCAATGCGAAAAGGCAAAAAGGCAAAAAAAGAAGAGAAAAAAGAAGAAAAAAAAGAAGAAAAAAGCAAAAAAGCAAAAAAAAAAAAAAGCTGATGTTGTTCCAAAATTGTCTTACGCGTCCACGGGATGAGCCCGCGTCCTGTCGTCAAGCCATGTGCGCGTCGTTGCTCCAGGGTCAATGGGATGTGCGGGTTGCGGCGCTTTGCCTCATCTTCCAGCCAAATGTCGCTGGTGCTCTTCGTTGCCGACTTGCTCTTCTTGGCCTTCTTCTTCTTTGGGGGCTTTGAGTCAACCTCAGAGTCGCTCTGGTCGAACTCCTCCTCCTCTTCATCAGAATCGTCGTCAGAGTCCTCATCAGAGTCCTCGTCAGAGTCCTCATCAGAGGACTCGCTAGACTCCAGCTCGGGGGCAGGGCGCTTGCGCGATGGGCGAGACGTCACTACGGGTTCCTCCTCTTGCGCAGGCTGCTCAATCTCTGTCTCAGCGGCGGGTGAAGAGGGCTCGGAAACAGGCTCAGGGACCGGCTCAGGGACCGGCTCAGGGACCGGCTCAGGGGTGGGCTCTGTCACAGGCTCGGGCGTGGGATCTGCGACTGGCTGAGGAGCCGGACGCGTGGCCCGACGAGCAGCCGGCCGAGGAGCGGGCCGAGCAGCCTGCCGAGGAGCGGGCCGAGCAGCCTTCTGAGCAGCCGGCTGCTTGGCCTTGCGAGTCGCCTTCTTGGGCGGCATTGTGTTGGGGCAGAGGAAAAATTGTAAAATGAAATGTGAGATGCAAGAGATGAAGAAGGGATAGAAATGGCAGAAGCTACAGCCTAGATGAAGATGGGGGAAAAAGATTAGTGGTGGCTCTTGGGAGGATGGCCAAGAGCCTGCAGACCGGAGTTGAGGAGCAGACTTACCGAGAGAGATGGCTCAGCAGCGCTGGAAAACTAGATGGCAGAAGGCGAGTGTCAGTCATGATGATGTCTTTATAGAGGGTGGTGGTGATGGTCCATGGTTGTTGTGATGCCCAAGGAGGGAGAAGTAGTAGTGGTGGTGTAGAAGAAGAAGAAGAAGAAGATGATGATGATGATGGAAGAGACAACAAGGAGGATGCCACTTACGACGATGATGAGGATGCTTAGCGTAGAGGCAAGCTCGCGATGTTGAAGAGATAGTAGATGCGGAAGCAAATAAGTAGAAGATGAGAAGGGTAAGAAGGATAAGGTGGGTGTAAAAGAAGAGAGAGAGTTGAAGAAAAAAAAAGAAAGAAGGAAGAGAGAGAGAGAGGATGAGGAGAGGGAGGAAGAGGGGATATTTATACCAGTAAGAAGTGGGAGAGCGTCCAAAACAAAAGTGAATACAGGGTCACGGGGGGAGGGGGCAGGGGGCAGAATATTCACTCGCACCGTCTGGTTGCTGTGGGATCAGCCAGTCTGTGAATATCAAGCATGGCCGTTTTGGCCCAGATGTGGGTTCCTTGCGTAACGTCAACAAAACGGCCGGCCATACGTGAATATTATTGTTTTTTTTTTTTTTTTTTTTTTTTTTTGCCGCGCTATGCTTGGAGAGGAGCCCGAAAACGGAGAGTAGGACGCAAGCCTGCCGGAGGAGAGGGGGCTGGTCTGGGCTACACAAGCTGGCCTCGTCGTGTGCGAGGGATGCAGCAGAGGTTGTTACAATGCTACGAGATGCAGACCCGCGATGTCGTCCTCCGATCAATGTCGTGATCCTCCTTCCTTTTCGTTTCTTTTTCCACTTTACACTAAACGGGCAAGCGCCCGCGCCTACTCCTTCCTAGCTGCTTATCCCCCGCAAAAGCCGCAAGGGACCAAGATCGCTAGAGATCTCGCTAGGGGAGGGAAAATGGAAATACGACGGTGCCAAGGGGGGAGGACCACAACCGCTACTACTCTCCGTACAGCCACAGCGGCCCCCAAAAAAGAACCTCCTCCAAAAAAAAAAGGACCGTCAAAACACAATGGCCCAACGTAGACACACAACGGCACCATAACAAAGGGCATTACGCGTCCTACATTATGCTGTCCATCGTACGTGACCTGTTCAGAACTGGGTCCAGGCAGGACCCGCTCATGCAGATGGAGCCCTCCTCCGTTTTCGTTTTCAATCCAGGGCAGGCACGACCGACGCCTTCATGCAAGCATGACGACGCTCGCCGCTCTTGCCATTTTTGTTTCCATAGAGAGAGATAGAGAGAGTCATACTTGTCGGGGGAAATCGGGTGGCTGGCGGTGGACCGGCAACGATAGACGATAGACGGTGGACGGTGGACAGTAGACGGTAGATAGTTCGCCACCCCAGCATCAAGAAAAGTCCTACCGTTTGTCATAGAAACTGCACGCTCTCGTACGTATGCACAAGCGGAGCAGCAGAGAATATCTACACAACCACCTTGTCACTAGCAAAGCGGACCGTGCTTCGCTGATCCTCGACGCGTTCCTGCGAATACGGAGGACGACGCCATCTTATTGGCTTGTTCATTTTTCTGCTCGGCGACGTGATGCTGATTTTTGGGCTTCTCTCCCCTTCCTCTTTGTTCTCCCGACAGGGGTGTGAATGCATCTCTCTCATATTCTCTCAACAGGGGCGTGTGACTTCTTCTCTCTCAGCAGGGGCGTGTAGATTCTTCTGCCTCTGGACAGGGGCGTGTAGATCAGCAGGACCATCCAGATCAGCAGGACCATCCAGATCAGCAGGCACTCCAAAGCAGCAAGGTCCTCCAGATCAGCAGGACACTCAGGCCAGCAAGGTACTCGCCAGCACTCTCTAGCACTCGCCGGCCAGGTACCCAGGTACTCAGGTACCGCTCCGTCTGCTGCTGCTGCTGCTGCTGCCTGCCTGCTCAAATCCATTCACTATCTGCCCTTGATGGCCATTGAACTTTTGACCACAATGGCCGCAGTTCACTCGGACAACGGCTCGGGCCATGCACACACACACCACACCACACACCACACAAATTCACACTAATCACCGCACCAAGTAGCCGCAGCAACCATCGTAGCCAGCATCCACCGTAGCCAGCAACCACCGTAGCAAGCAACCACCGTAGCCAAGCAGCAACCACAATCCTCTGCATTCACTCGCTATTGTACTCGCTCGCTGCTTGCTCAGTTTCTGTCTGTGAATACTTGGCTCGAATAGTTGTATAGCCATAATGAATACAGCTCGGCGACGTAGATGTGGTCGTCTTGCGTACCGTGGCCCTCTTGGACTGCTGGCCGTGTGCGTACAGTGTGTCGCCAAATGCTTTGCCCTGATCGGCCTTTTTTTTCTGAGCCCTAGATACAATGTACTCGTACTCTCGCTTCGGGGTCCGATAAAGCACCGACCGGCATTGCTTGGAAATGGCCGAAAAAACACCGGCTGCTTTGGCACTGCGCTCCTTCCATATTACTTGAAAACGACACCAACGCGCCTGCCGTTTTTGTAGAACGCGCTGTTCCGCGCTTGCAAAACAAAAAAAAGTCGGAAGGAACGCGCGTTCAAAGAGCAGAAACCGACTCTTTTTTCTTTTTTTTTCCTTCCCACCTACGATGAAGTGACTCTCCAAAACACTCAGCAGCGCAATTGACAGCCATCGACTACGCGTCCGTACGAATTGTGCCCTCACACGCACTCGCTACCCACACAGCCAAAGCGTAGAGGGGCCAATGAGCGCGTTAGGCTTCACAACAAACATTTGTTAGCATTTTTACGTGGCCGTGATTCGCTTTTACTGTAAAGCAGATAGTCTAGTCCGCTCCGCCAATCAAATATAAGGTCACGTTACTAAGCCAGTTGGAGAGCCAGGCCCAAATTATGGCTGGAAAATACGACTTTGCGGGCACAAAACGCAGCTGGCAGCAAAACTGGCGGCGCTGCTAGAATGAAAAATCACATGTCATAATCATGGGCGAAAATGTCCACTTGGAAAGTGCGCCAATTCCGTCATACCAAAAGGTCCATACGTCGCAGAAGACGTTGCCCAACAGCCGCATCCTGCACGCAATTGACAAACGCCGCAAAAACCGTTGCAACTGAAACCTCCGCACTTCACTTACACAAGGCAGCAAATCAAAAAATTGCCCGAGCAAAAGAATGGAGAAGATCGACAGGGCCTCCTTCCTTGCCTGGAGCTGAGCGCTGCCCCACGTCTCACGGCGGGCCGGTAGTGTCTCGCGCGTCGGCTCGTGGCGCCTTCCACAACAGAAACGTGTCGGAACACAGGCAGGGCGTCGAGTGTGAGTACCTTGTACTCAGGTCGGGCTCATCGAGGACGTAATGCGTACTGCGTTTGTACCCACTGGGGGGTGCAGCTTGTTGCCAAGGGGAGCTGCTAGGGAAGCTGCTGTCGGGGGTCAAAGCGTTCACTGAGTGGAGCCAGGTGTCAGCAGTTGTCAACGACGAGGTCACGTGTACATGCATGTGATGATGGTGTGAGAGGGGAGACTCACGTGACGTGTCTATAAGTGGTGCGAACCCTTTGGAGACAAAGAAGTGTGTGTGATGGATGGGCTGTGTGGGAACAATGCATGTCGTATGTGGTGTGGATGAATGCGTGATGTGAACGACGAACCATGCATCGAACAAAGACGGGGGTGAACTTGGGTATCGTCATGCTGGAGGAACGCTGCGACGGAGTCAGTAAAGATGTAGTGCGATGGTGAGAAGGCAAAGTGCAAATGGAAAGATGGATACAGATAAGGGTTGGAAGATGCAATGGCAAAAAGGCAACGTGCAGATTGGAAGGACATATGAAGAGAAGGTTTGAACATGTAGTGATGGAATGGCAAAGTGCATAATGGAAAGACGAAGAGAAGGGTTGAAGATGTAGTGGTGAAAGGCAAAGTGCACAATGGAAAGAAAGGTAAACAAAGAAAGAGAAACATCAAACAAGGAAAGAAAATGTGTTGTGGAAAAACAAAATGCAAAATGGAAAAGAGAGGTGAAAGGGGACAAGAGACAGAGGAAAGAGAAAACATACTACGAAATCAGAAGCCAATTGAACAACTGTTGTGCCTACTCCGGCTCACATTTGATGTCTTTTTCCGAGAGTAATGACTCGGAGTCGTCGACGTCGGACTCCTCGTCTGGCTCTGACTTGATGTCCTTGTCCGAGAGGGATGCTTCGGAGCCGTCAACGTCAGGCTCCTCGGTGACAGCATCGACAGCAGCATTGGTACCATCGGCGACACCATCAGCGACAGTATCGACAACAGCATCGGTGACAGCATCGGTGACAGTATCGACGACACCATCAGCGACAGCATGGTCAACAGTATCGACGACGACGACAGTATCGGTGACAGTATTGACGGCAGTATCAACGACACCATCAACAACACCATCGGCGACTGCATCATAGTCTGCATCATCGTCTGCACCAGCGCCTGAACCAGCGCCTGCATCAGCACCTGCATCAGAGCCTGCCTCAGCGGCTGCATCGATAACAGCATCGTCGAGAGAATCGGCCATAGCATTTTCGGCTTCGTCGACAGTGTTGGCCGTGTCAGAGACAACGACCACATTTCCAGCGACAGAGCCAATGTCATTGGCTTGGGCTCTCGTCTCGTCCCCAGCATCGGCACGCCCAGCACCGACCCAAACTTGCATCTGGGCGCTTGGGAAAGGGGTGGGAATGTCCTGGGTGTCTTCTTCTTCATCACCATGCTTTCTCTTGACAAGAGGGCCACGCAGCTCGGCCTTCTGGCGCTTGGGGGGGCGGACTGGTGTGTCTTCCTGGGCCGCGTCCTCGATGGTCGGCGGGCCGCGCTTGCGGCCATGAGGCAAGGGGACTTGGGGCGTGCTGGGCGGCGTTGCTCGGGAGGCTGGAGCACTCCCTTCGTCTTCATCATGACGGTCACCACGTTTGGTGCCCGTCGAGAAGTCCGACTCGCGAGCAAACCTCCAGAGGCGCATATAACGTTTACGCCTAGGATGGTTAGCAATAGTGGAAAGAAGAGAGGAAGAAGAAAACAAGGAGGGAAGGGAAGGAAGAGGTGGTGACCGAGAGACAATGAACAAGAGCCAATGAACAGTAGCCAATGAACAGGAGCCATTGAACACAAGTCCAAAAACAAGAGACACACGACCAAGGGACAAAACCCACAACAGCACTGAACAAGAGACAAGAGACAATAGGGACAGGAACATGGACAGGATAGAACTTACGCCTCACTTTCTGTGATGCCTAGTTCGGCAGACAGTGCCCAGAAGTCAATCTGAATGGTTAGCCACAAGATACAGTAGATGACGGAAAAGACCAAAAAGTGAAAGCAACGAAAAACACGAAAAAAACACGAGACACGAAAAACACAAAAACGGGAGAATCAACACGTACACTGCTGGGACAAGTGTACTTTAGGGACGCCCTGATGAAGGTAGCCTGGCGGGCAGCAAAGTTCATCATTTTGACTGTCGTATCGGTTAGCTGTAGAAACAGACGCGTTTCTTTTGAGGGAGCAGCGTATGTGTTTTGGACCCAATGCGAGAGATGATGGAGAGAGGAGCGTGTCAAAAGAGACAAAAAGAAGTAGGAGAAGTAGGAGAAGTAGGAGAAGAAGGAGAAGAAGGATAAGAAGGAGAAAAGGGAGAAAAAAACGAAGAAGACGAAGAAGCTGAAGCAGCTGCAGAAGCCAAAGAAGGAGAAGAAGGAGAAGAAGGAGACGAAGAAGACGAAAAAAGAGAAGAAAGAGAAGAAGGAGAAGACGGAGAAGATGAAGGAGGAGGAGAAGAAGAAGATGGAGAAGAAGAAGAGAGACTTACTGGCTTGGATAATGGTTGTAAACACGAAAAACAGTGAAGTTGGAAAAAGAAAAGTACGTGAATTTGAAGAAGAACGAACAACTGCTAGACAGCGACAAGTGATGATAGAAGAAGATGGAGAGCAAATCGACGTGGTTGAGGAGAGAAGGTGGGAAGAAGGAGTGAATTGAAGAGGGAAGAGAGAAGAGGAAAGAAGGGAAGGAGGGAAGAGTGGCTAAAAAAGGTGGGCGAGAGGGGGAATTTTTGGCCAAAGCAGCGAGACTTCGGATGAGGCAGGAGTGGCTGCAGACAAAACTTCATAAAGAAGGAAGGAGCGAACGAGCATCAACACGAGTGAATAAGCAAGAGTCACACGCCAACCAACCCAGTCGACAAGCAGGCAGCCTATTGGCAAGCGACGCCTCCGAGAGAGAAAAAGTTTCTCGGCCGGGCTCTTGTACCTCCCTCTCCGATAACGCTTCTGGCAGAGGGCATGGAAGAGAAGAGGCCCTGGGGTGATTTGAACATGAGTACCCCAACCAAAGTAGATGCCATGGGGGGAGACGAGGAGGAGAGAGGAGGAGTAAAAAAAAGTCGAGTCAAAAAGGCGAAAAGTTGATATTTGATTTTTTTACAGCAATAGAAAGCCCCCGAGTAGTGAATGTGGCGCGTCGTGTTTGTCCCAAGGGCGATGGTGGATGGGGGGGGGCAGTCGTAGATGCTGGGCGGCCGTCTTTTGCTTTTGTGATTGTGAAGCGTGTTGTTGCTGCTTAGGCCGCCCCCCCCCGAGATGGCGGCGAAAGAGGATGTCCACCACTGTGTTACCAGGACCACTCGACTTTGTTGTTGTTCAGAAGATGAAGAAGAAAAGTTGTTCAATGTATCGAAGACGAAAATACAATATCATCACTTTTGCTTTTGCCAGTTTGATTTCTTCTTGTTGCTGACGAGAATTGAAGAACAGACATCACCATCGACGACGACGACAACGACGACCACAACAACAACATCACCATCGACAGACAGCAGAGTTACTTGCCCACGACGGTAACAGTGTTGACAAGATCTTGACGATGATGAAAATATTTCCATTGACACTATAGATGCTAGGAGGCGTTGATCACAACAACAACAATCACGACCACAGCATCGACAAAGACAAGACAGCGACATCGACAACAATAACAACCACGACAAAAGCCACAAAATCACGTCGACATTACCATCGGCAGCATAGTTTCCTGCCAGCGACGACAAAGATCATCACCACATCGACGTTGGCGGCGGCGACGACGACGACGACGACGACATGATCCATCTTATTCCAATCATCGACAAAGCCTTCCTCCGTCAATGCCACCCCGAAAAGCCCACAATGTCTTCCATCGCCTACCATTCACGAGCAGCGATTGTGCCATTCCCCCAAGTCAAGCGACCGGGCACCCGACTGACCGTTTCCAAACACCCTCGTTTCCTTCCACCGCGTTGCCGTCTTCCTGCGCAGCATGACCACAGACGTCGACAGATCCTCAGCCTTTTTGCTGTAATCAACGGTCGCTTGGAGCCCGACGCACTGGAAAGATGGGTGCCAGGGCTGGCCACACCGGCAGCATATAGTCGCTCGACACGAGGGACACAGCGTCGGTCGCGGGCTGCTGGGGTTTATGCCGTCCTTGACCTCGAGAAGCCCGTCGTTTATCGGGAGAACTGACTTGAGCGGAAAGTTGCAGTAATGGCAAGTATGCACCGATCCTGTCTCACCGTCTGCAACCTCAAGCCGACTTGGAGCCCAGCACAGAGTCTTGCAGGGCTGAGGATCGCCTGCCAAAGTCACAGAAGAGGCCGCGTCCTCTGTGGCTGCATCCGTCTCTCTGTTGCAAAAGACTTCGACTTCCTTGACGAGGTTCTCGACAATGTTCTCGACGATAGCATCGTTTGCCTCGCGTGCCAGACGGGCCGCGATTTCTTGCGTCCATCCCCTTTGTTGCAGCTTCGGAGGGGAACTCTTGGCCATCAGCTCTAACAGGATGTCCATCCGCTCGTCTAGGTACGCTGCCGCCGCTTCATCATCGAGAAACTCTCCAGGTTCCTCGGCTTTGTCGTCGACATTGTCCTCACCCACTTTTGCAGCCTCGTCCTCGACCGTTGCCTCGGCTGTTTCCTCGACATTTCCTTTGACCTTTCCTTTGATCGTTTCCTCGACTGTTCCCTCGACCGTTGCCTCGACACTCCCTTTGCCCTTTCCTTTGACCATTGCCTTGACCGTTGCCTCGACCTTTCCTTTAGACCTTTTCCTGACCGTTTTCTCGATCGTTGCCTCGACACTTCTTTTGACCTTTCCTTTGATCGTTGCCTCGACTCTCCCTTCGTCCTTCTCCTCGACCGCACCCTCGACCGCATCCTCGACCGAGCCATCAGGTTTAGCCTTGGACTTTTCCATAGACTTCACAGCAGCTTTGCCCTTGGGCTTGTCCTTTGGCTTGTCCTTGAGATCATTCTTGGGCTTGTCCTTGGGTTTGTCCTTGGGCTTGTCCTTGGGTTTGTCCTTGGGTTTGTCCTTGGGCTTGTTCTTGGGCTTGTCCTCGAGCTTGTCCTCGAGCTTGTCCTCGAGCTTGTCCTCGAGCTTGTCCTCGAGCTTGTCCTCGAGCTTGTCCATGAAATCATTCAAGGCCGTATAGTCCACCATCTTGGCTGCCTTCGTTGGCGGCTCCTTCGCCGGCTTTCTTCTCCTTGACGCAACGACTGCCTCTTTCTTGGGACTTTCCAGTGGCTTCTCATGGCTCTGGGTTCTGTCGAGTGCTTTCTTGTTGGGCTTTGGAGGCTTGGTCAATGGCTCACTCCTTGGTAATCCGCCACCTCGTCCCTTCCCCTTGCCCTTTGGCGTCAAGTCACCGCTTCTGGGTTTCGGCACTGCAGCCCGTTTCTTCTCTTCTTCGGCTGCTGCTTTGCTTTCCTGGCTGTCTGGTTTCGGGGGATCGGCAACGGGTTTGGACTCTGAGGCAGGCCCTGCTGCGGCTATATTTGCCCAGCAAAGAGGAGGCACAGTCGGAGGTGCTGGCTTCGACGGTTCGGCTGCCCTTTGATCGGTGACACCAGAGCGAGACTGGGAACTTTCGGGCGAGGGAGTTGGCTCTGCTTGCACAATTGTTCGCACAGGCTCCTGCACACTCTTTTGCACACTCTCTTTAGCAGGTTGTTGCACAGGCTCTCTCAAAGGCTCCAGCATACTCTCTTGCACCGGCTCTTCCACAGTCTCCTGCGCAGGCTCTTGCAAAGGCGCTTGCACAAACCGTTGAACAGACTCTTGCACAGACTCTTGTACACTCTCCCGCACAGGATGTTGCACGGGATCTCGCACAGGCTGTTGCACGGGATCTTGCACGGGTTGTTGCACAGGCTCCTTCACAAGCTCCAGCATACTCTCTTGCACAGGCTCTTTCAAAGGCGCTTGCACAGGATCTTGCGCAGGATCTTGTACACTCTCTCGCACAGACTGTTGCACAAGATCTTGCACAGGATCTTGCACAGGATCTTGCACAAGCTCTTGCTAAGGCTCTTGCAAAGGCGCTTGCACAGACTCTTGGACAGAGTCTTGCGCAGACTCTTGTACACTCTCTCGCACAGGCTCTTGCACGGGATCTTGCATAGACTGTTGCACTGGCTGTTGCACTGGCTGTTGCACAGGCTCGTGCACGGGCTGTTGCGCTGTCGGCTCCATCGAATGGGAAACATCATCTCTCCTCATGTCTTCGTGGTACACGCTCTGGAAAGCGGCATCGTCAGCCCGAGCTGTTGTGATCGGTTCCTCCGTTGCAGGACGACGGTAGGCTTCATGTCTCTCGCATTGCGTGCCTGCTCTCCACCGGCCTGCTCCATATCTCCCGCGTTGAAAGCCTGCTCTCCATCGGCCTCCTCCATATCTCCCGCGTTGGAAGCCTGCTTGGAAGCCTGCTCTCTGCCATGTTCTGGGACCATGGTAGGTTGCAGGGAAATGACAGTCCGCTGACATGTATTGGCGGCTGACCGGCAAACGGTGTTGAGTTCTCTCCGGGGGTTCCACTGGCCAAAGACTTTGCGCTTCAGAGCCGCCCCGAGCCTGTTTCAGCAACATACTGGGATCGCCCACCTTGTGCATATCCGAGGGCACATGCTGGGTTTGCTGGAGAGTTTCTGCCGCACTGCCTCTGTCTTCTCTGGGTACTGTCGTCGAAGGGACCTCCGAGAATGCTTCTGCAGGACTTTGTCTTCTCAATGGGCTGCTGCCTCCTGGGCTTTGTTTCAGCGTTGGGCTTGTTGATGTCGGAACACTGCTGCCGGATACTGGACTGGGCTTTGCACTCGATGTATCCATTGACATGTTGCTGTCACTGCGCGCAAGAAAATCCTCGGGAAGCGAGGCTGTTTCCCCTGCTTGTTGCCCCTCCGCAGGGTCGGTCGGTCCATCCCGCCATTTGCACAAGGGATCATACTCGGGTAGACTGCGAGTTATTGATCTTGTCGGGCTGGGGATGTACCTTCTCCTGTTAACGGCCTTTCGAGAGATGGTTGGAATGCCAGACGGGTGGTGATCGCGAGGTGTACGGAAGCCAGGAATTTCGAGGACACGGGTCTCTCTTTGTGTGGGAGTGCACTGCTCTGATTCAATGTGCGTGTCTGGAGGCATTTCTTGGCTAGCCATTTGGTGCGTCTGGCCAGGATCATCAAGATGCTGAGCCACGTCGCCTTCCTGGCATTCTTCTTCGGCCTGAACAGGTATCTCTTCGTTCTTCACTGACGACAGCTCGGTATAAGGCTCATTGAACACCCTGACAGGCCCCTCGTGTAACTATTGACATGGCGGGGCTCGGACAGGTTCCAGGTGAGCCTCTTGATGGTGAATTTCTTGGACAGTGTGCTGGTCCGCATCTCGAGATGGGTCATCGGAAGGGACTTGGTTAGACGTCGGGTCTGTTTCTTGATGATAAGGCTGCGGGTATTGCTCCTGTTGCTCGCCATGAGGCCTGTCATCGGGAATATAAAAGGGCTCAGCATGGGAATTGAGGTAGGAGTCATTGTCCGAGCTATGCTGTGGATGATGTGCTGTGTCGTGGTTTATTTGACTATAATGGTCCGGCACCTGGGTCATCATCTGGTACGCATGTCCTTGATCATTGAGGTTCCCAAATTGGCCCTGGCGACGTTGACTTTCTTGGTGGACATGATCAAGTCTTGGCATAGTCGCTGCACGTGTGTGTGCAAGGGACAATTCCCAAGGCTGTGGCATCGGGGGGTCCTGCCTGCGGACCTCTGTGTATCGCTCATGAGTATCGACACGCTCTGCCGACCGCTGAGGCGGACTGTCTGGCTTCCGACGGAGTCGCCATGTCTGGTATAGCTTCTTACGGCGATTTAGCTGACACAGCTTCTTCTCGAGCAACGCCCGTTCGAGTGCGAAGATGATAGCCTCGGCCATTTCAATCTCGCGAATCTCCTTTTTCAGCAGTGGATCGTCGACCTCATGGCTGGATATGTGCGGATGAAGCCCAAACGGGGCCGTATGGGACGTGGCCGAAGGTGGTTGGCGGCGATCGGGCGAGGGCGATACGTGCCAGTGCTCTGGCAAAGGCGGACGACGAGATGGACTGTGCTGGCTGGGAGGAAACGGTCTCGGCGGCGACAGTCTCGGCGGTGGGAGTCCCGGCTGTGGGAGTTCCGGCTGTGGGAGTTCCGGCTGTGGGAGTCCCGGCTGTGGGAGTCCCGGCTGTGAGAGTTCCGACTGTGGTCGTGCTGGGTACGAATTGCCATGCTGCGGTGATTGAAACCCCAGAGGCTGTTGGTCAGACAGAGGTGAGTGCCTTTGTGTTTTTAGGTAATAAGCACGCTTGAGCATCTGGGCATGCTGGCGTAGTTGATCGTACTGCCGCTGTTGATCGTGCTGGCTCTGTTGATCGTACTCCCGCTGCTGATCGTACTGCTGCTGTTGATCGTACTGCTGCTGTTGATCGTACTGCTGTTGATCGTACTGCTGTTGTTGATCATACTCCCGCTGCTGATAATGCTGAGATAGCTGTCCATGCCGGGGTAGGTAATTCTGGTGATTATGCCGCTGCTGACTTGTATGACCGTGACGGCCAGTCTCCCGCCAAGAGCCAGCCTGCCCTCGATCATCATTTCGCTGCAGCTTTGGGGGGCTCGGCCGTCGTGTTCGCGGTCCCGGGTCGGATGGATGTGCGGTCGACATCCTTTTTGGTTTTGCCACAATTCGTCGCGGCGGCATTGGCGTAAGATGCTGGTTTTTTGTGTAGATGCTGCAAGTGTATATGAATTTGATTGACGGGGGGGGTCTCGTTTCTATAAAAGTTGCCAAGTAGAGATAAGATAATGATTTCCTGACCCGATGTCTGACGCGAGCATCACAGCAGAGAAGAAGAATGATAACAGGAGAGTATCCAGGAAGAGTGCCCAAGGAAGATGCAGTAAATATTACAGCAAGTGCATGTCCGGCTACGCCTTCCTCCGACTATATCTGCCGAATGGTTCTTTCCTGTTGTGTATCCGAGGCCGTGCAGCAACCCAAACAGGAAAGAAGCCGTGTAGCAACTCGATTTGGCAAGTGCTTTCCGCATGGCATAATAGGACACGTAGCTGTGCGTCTGTTGTTATTGTTTCTTAGACAGCCATAGTCTCGCGATACCTTTTTACAGTGCTTTGAACTACGTCGTATGCATACCCAAGTTCTTCAAGTTATTTTCTCTGTCAATGCAAGCCCAGCAAATGATTTTATACTTGAAAAAGAAAGAAACATGCCCACTAATACGGAAATAATTTACGCGTATGAATAGATGAAAGTGGAAATGGTAAAAATAAATAAAACAAAAAAAAGAAGACGGCGATACAAATAACAAACAAAATAACAAATTGAGTAAATTAGCAATTCACTTCTGGCAGAATATAATCGAAAAAATAAATTAACATTATATCTATACTAATTCCCAGCCCTGCTCAATACTAGGTGGGTTAATGATGCTCTATGAGGCCAGCTCAATCATTCTCTATACTAATTCCCAACCCTGCTCACAACGAGGCCGGCTTGCACTGTTTGATCAGGCCGGCAAGAAACTTGCGCGGCAGGAGTCGATCCTCCGCGTCGAGCACCTTGTCTGAGGAGTCGAGATAACTCCTCACAAAGGCGTTCCACGCATCCCTTTGCTCGCGGGTGCTTCCGTGCGGCCGAGGATAGTACGGGTCATTGAGCATGAAGGCCTCAATGGCCAGCTCAACGCCCGCATCATCCATCGTAATGTCCCGAACTTGGTTGAAGTCGAGAACAAACAGGCGCGTCTGGCGGATCTGGCGGGCCGCCGCCACACTCCCGAGAGCAAATTCGATATCGCGCGCGTCCGTCTTGGCCTTCCAATGGATGAGGCCGAGGGCCGCACCCAAGGACACGGCAAGGCTTTCGTAATCCAAGCCCATCTCAACCATCTGATTGAGATGGAGCTTGAAATTCCGCAGCGAGAAGAACGAGGTCGTGCGCCCGCGCGTCGAGCCCAGGTAGACCCGGACGAGACAGTCCTTATTGGCCGGATCGGCAGCGGCGGCGGCGTGGAGGGTGTCCTTGCAGAAGCGGCCGATCAGTGCCGACCGCACGGGCTTCGGCAGCGGCAAAATGCGCTCGGTGACAAGCACGCGCGCGGGCAGGTTGCAGACGGGCGCTGCCGCGGCGACGAGGCCGGGATGGGCGTCCCACCACGCGCTGTCCGTATGGTTGACAAAGTAGTGGCACACGGGGATCTCAACATCGCAGTCCGAGGAGGCTTTGAGGGCCTCAAAGATGCGCTGGTGCATTGAAAAATCCGTCCAGAGAGCGTCGTCGTCGCTGGTGCCCGTCTTTCCGACCTTGTATGCCAGTGGATGGCCGTCTTGGGCAAAGACAGCGCCGCACGCACCGGCACCGATTTTGCGGACCGGTTTGTCTGGTGCGGCCTCGCCACTTGCATCGTTCCGTTGCTGTACCGAACAAGAAGAGGAGGCCGAAATGATGCAGTTGACAGTCAGCATCGCCGCAAGCTCCGAGAGAGGAGCGGCGGGTGGTTGGGTGTTTTGATGGGTTGTTGCGGGAGACTCGAGGAGCGATAGGAGCCGGAACTGGTCATCGAAATCGCCCTCGAGTGCATCGTCCATCGGCGGCTCGTAGTCCTCCGACGTGGAGATGAACCGACGACTGGACATTGTTGATTGTTGTGAATTGCTCATGTTGAGATGGTGTGTAGAGTGATGTGGTTGTGGTATGGAATAAGACAAATGGAGGAGATGAAGTAGAGAAATGGGAAAGTATGGAGTGCTTCTTATATACAAAGTGTAAAAAGTACTGCTTCAGCGGGTTTAGGGCCCACAACAGGATGTTAGTGGTTAGTGCAAAGCTTCGTTACAAAACAATGGGGTTGTCTGGGAAAGTACGAGTACACGCTGCATCACCAAAAATGCACCTAAAGTCTGGTACCGGTCGGGCAACGCGGAAAAGACGACAGAAAAACAGAAAAGACGACGGAAAGGCAAATAAAAGAAAAAAAAGAAGGAAGACATAAGACAGAAAGGAGGTTACAAAGAAGATAGAAAAACAGAGAAAAACAGACAGAAAAACAGACAGAAAAAAAAAAGGAAGCAGAAAAAAAGACAGTAAAAAACAGAAGAGATAGGATAAAAAACTGCTCTCAAATTCTTTTCTTTCTCACGGCGTACGTTGTCTGTCTACAGGGCCGTAATGCGGGTACATTTTACACTTGGTGACGCAAAGTCTCTGACTTACACATTCAATGCAGACGTACAGACGAGAAGGTACTGCGTCCCAAGTTCTTACGGTCTTGTGGTAGTTCAAGTGGGCTGTGATTGCTTGGGGTATTGACCTATACCACCTCCATTGTCCTTGCTGAGGAGAAATCATCGCGTGTATATAACAAATGCTGTTCCATTACTCCCTCCTTGTTCCATCGCCGTACGCCTCGCAACAAACATTATGACCAACCCTTTGGTATTTTCCATCTTCCACGTCAAGTCATGTTTCATTTTTCATCCTCGTGCATCCTTCCGTCTTTTCGATTCATTTCCTTCGAGTGTCGTCTGGTCGACCGACTCGGCACATGTCGGCATGCAAAGGCTTAGACCTCGCCAAAGTTGAAGTCTTCCTCGGCGGACCTATTTTGTTAGGCCACATAACAAGATAAAGGGAAAGGGGAAAAATAGAAGAAGAAACGTACTCCTCCTTGACCGCGTCGTCCCGCCGGGCCCGCTTGGACGGCGGCGTGGCAAACTCGTCGGCGTTGCTGCCGCACTCCGTGTCGTTGTCGAGGCCGTTGCTAGCAGCCGATTCGGGGTTCTCGCCGACGCTCTCCTCGCCGGCCTTCTTGTTGGCGCTGCCTCGCTTGCGGCCCGCGCCGGTGGCCTTGGCACGCGGCGCCTTGTTGGGGGTCTTGGGCGTCTTGGGCGTCGCCGGGGCAGACCCGGGCTAGCCCGATGCCCGGCAAAGTTTCTGGAGATGTTGCCTAGGCTGTTAGCAGATGAAAGGCAACAAAATAAAAACGAACAAGCAGGTGAGACAGACGTCACGGCCCGCTCAGAGTAGGTGTAGCCCATGGCCGTGGTGCGCTGGAGGATGCTCCGGATCTGGGCGCCACTGGGCTCGCAGACCTCGTACATGGCAATGAGGAGATCGCGGTGCGCGTCCGCGTCCCAGGTCTGAGGAGGCATTGTGTAGATGTGGGATGAAGACTGCGTGTTGGGATGGATGGGTAGTGTGCAAGGTGAGAAGAAAAAGCAAAGTTCAGGGATGGAAGATTGTTGTTGGGGAGGGAGCGGGGTGGGCGTAAACAAGAGGACAGTGAAGAGCAGAGTACAAGAGGGGTGAGCAAGATGGGAGTGGAGTTGATGAGCGAGAGGACATGACAGCAAGGGAAAAAAAAACAACCTTAGCCCTTCAAAGGTAATTGTGTGTCCGCGCTTGTTCATGGCGTCGGCGACACGCTGGAGCTGCTCTTGAGACGGCTTGAGCTCCAAGGTGAGCTCGGTGACCATGTCGCGGTAGACGCCCGGGACATCGTAGGGTCGGTGCTTGTTGGACATGATGAAGTGGGTGGTGATGATGGGTGTGTGCAAGGATGGGATAGAAGATTTGGAGATGGGGTGTATGAAGAACAGGGATGGGATGGATAGTATTATGGGAAGGGTAGTAGGTGTAAACAGTGCAGGTTGTGTAGAAGAGGTATGTTAAAAGGTGTGCGAAGAAGAGAAGCAGCGAGAAAAGCAGCGCGTGAAGCAAGCAGTAAAACACATAAAACAAGTGAAGCAGCGTCAAGGTGAGGGAAGCAGCAAACACAGACACATCTGTGTAACACAAAAGGAGGCAAGACAACTCGCAAGTTCACGCAATTCACGCAGGTCACGCAGGTCACGCAGGTCACGCACCGAATAGCATCCCATGTGGTCTCGTGGCCGCGCTCGGCGAGATAGGCAGCAATCTGCTTTTTCTGGTCGGCGCTGGGCGTCGAGATGCTGAAGAACGCCATGATGAGGTCGTCTTTGAGCGAGGAATCCCACTTGGAAGACATTGTAGTAGAGGTGCGTGTTGTGTTGAGCAGGGGAGAAGGAGAGCGATACGACAGAAGAGAGAAGAGAAAAAGAGAAAGAAGGTTGCAGACAAAAGTAGGAGAGAGGATGATGAAAGAAGAGAGAAGAAGCCGGGAGACAGGACGAAAGAGATGCAGTAAAAGTAAAGTAGTGCAAAGCATATGTGGTCCACGAGTAAAGTCGCACAAACCCCAACATTCACCTACCGAATGCCGTTCCACACGACGTCGTGCCCACGCTTCTGCATCTCTTCTGTGATGGCCACTTTTTGCTCTTCGTTCAGGGCCGGGCAGACGACGGCCATCATGCTCATGAACAGATCGGCCGTGGCCTTGTCGTCCCACTTGACGGGCATGGTGGTTGATGTTGGTGATGTTGGTGATGTTGACGAGGATGGTGATGTGGGTGAGGACGGTGGTGTCGGTTGTGATGGTAGAGTCGATGTGTTGGATATAAGAGAGAGGTAGAAGACGGGCAGATAGAAAAGGTTAAAGAGTGGAAGATGGACAGTCAATTGGACGATCTGTTGAACAAGGTCTGGACATATGCCGAAACTTTAATCTGGGTTGCTACACTGTTTTGATGCCCATCTCTGGCTCAGGGTCAGGTGAAGCCAAGGTGAAGCCAAGGTGAAGCCAAGATGAGGCCAAGGTGAGGCAAGGCTGCGGCCGAGGTGCCCCAACAAATTACTTGTATGACGTAGGCCGGCAAACGCTAAACTGCGTTAACAGTGCTTTTCTTTTATTTTCACGATTACATCGAGTCAATTGGACAATCAGTATTAAAGCGTGGTCGTTCAAGTACACAAACATGAAAACTAGATCCGGTATGGATATCTACGGAGTCAGCAGTGAGATGAGCATAGGCAAAGTGTACGACTCACGCAGTTGGATAATCTGGGTTGCCGTGAGAAGCGAGCACAGCCAGGGCGGCTTCGTCTTCGAGGTGCTGCTGTACGGGAGGATGTTGTTCCGCCATGCGAGCCGGTGTGGTCTCCTGCTTCTGTCTTTTTATTCGTGTGCCGTCGTCGCTGACGTGCTCGTTGCTTCTGCCGGCTTCTCCAGCTTCCGCGCCGCCTGCCGTGCCGTCAGCGTTGCCCGGCGCGGGGTTGACCGCGACAAAGGTAAATATCTGATGCCCACGCGACGGCACATGCGGCGGTGCAAGCCCTGATGTTTGTTGGTGCGGTAGCTGTGGTTGTGGCATGGCCTGCGCCGGCTGCATCTTTTCTGTTATCCATGTTTGTTGGTGCGGTGGTTGTGGCATGGCCGGCGCTGGCTGCGTCTCGTCTGTTGTCCATGGTTGTTGGTGCGCCGGCTGTGTCTCGTCTGTTTTCCGTGCTCGCCGGCGCCTCTTCTGTTTGTGTGGCTGTTCTGGCGGCTGTTCTGGCGGCTGTTCTGGCAGCTGCGCTTGGTCATGGCTATTGTCGTTTCCGCTGCCGCTTCCACTGCCGCTCCCATGCCCACTGTCTGCTGGCACGAGCCCGCCACCACCAGCGTCATCCGCTGCTGCTGCTGCTTCTACCCTCCGCTTCTTGGGCTTATTTTCTTTGTCCCGAGTGCGCCCAAGTCCGGGCCGGCGCATAATGGGGTCGTGAGTCGGGTCGACGCCGTTGGCCGCCACCGCCACCGCCGCCGCCGCCGGCGACGCCGCCACGGGACTGCCACCAACAACACCTGTCCCGGTGTCGTCGGGCTTGTCTGTGCCGCCACCACCACCACCATCCCCGTCCCTCTTCGTGCTGCTGCTTTTGGACCGCCGCAGGCCCTGAAAGTGCTGGCGACAGCCCTCATTGGTAAAGCCGTAGCCGAGGGTGCGCATGTCGTTGCCGATGACGGCCCATTCGGCGCGGGTGATGATTTCAATTTTCTTGACGGACAGGATGGTGAAGAAGAGGTCGCGGTCGGCGCGGTCGCTCCAGAACTTGTGGGCCATGGGGGTCGGCATTGTGGGCGAATGTTGGCGTCACTCGCGCCGGTTCCTACTTCGTACAAACATTACAACCCATCGAATGTACTCCGTACGGAGTAATACACACGGCCGCGCAACGCGGACGGCATCCGGGCCCCACATGGTGCCTCACTCTGCATGGCATGTGCACGGTCACGTGTCGGTGTTGAAATGGACGCTGTACAAATAGTCGATTTTGACATACTGTCTTGGAGCTCAACAAACTGCAAACTTGGCCTCTTCCATTTTGCCAGATTGCCAGATCGGGGACTTGATCCTCCTTTTATTTCTACATTCTATGGAGTACAGAGTATGAGCACGGAGTACGAGTGCATGGAGAAGAGACTGCTCAGCTTTCTCGGGACAAACAACAAGCAACAAAAGAGTGGAACCGCCGCTGCTGCCTGGAAAATATGGGCCATGTGTCGCAAATAGGCTCCACTTGGTCATCTGACTTGGCGACGGTATCGCGTAGGGGCTCCGCTTTAATGTGCCCCTTTACGCGTGCGCGGTTGTTGTCGCTGAATTGCATCGTCACTTTCGCGAGGAGGCCAACGAGTCAAGACACACGGGCCTCATTCTGCATGGATGTCCATGTCTTGGCAAATGCCTGCGTTGCTCTTCCTTGCGTTTCTTTCCGTTGCTGTGCTAGTCCTTCTGGATGGTCATTCTGACGACTACACGTCCCCATCACTCCAGCTGGTCTCATCTTCGCTACATCTTCAGAAAGGTAATGTTGACATCACGATAAGCTACATTCCACTTGACTATTTGCAGTTTGCCTTCCACAAGCGGCACATCTCGGCGCCGTCGCTGAGCTGCGGCGTCTTCGGCCGTTCTCTTGCCGCGATCTACGATCACTCGTCCACAACCACTCTGTACAGCTCCCAAATCCGCCTCGTTTTTCCTCTCCCTCGGTTCTTCACGCTTTTATCCTCGCTGCAGCTGACTCACTTGCCTGTTTCAGCTCGTATCCCGCATCCTGGATCCCGCCAATACCAAATACCACTACCACACTCACCCACCCCTGTCCTGCAACCACTCGACACCGCCCCCTCTTCGCTCCGCCGCCGCCCTGTCACCTGTGCCGCTGTGTGAATAACTGTGTGCATCGTCCACGCAAATGCTCACGCCCAGTCTCGACCACTACATCTCCGACCACGGTATCGCGACATGCAAAGCTGCTCGGATCACCTCATCACCTCATGCAGGCTATATAAACCCGTCATCCCTTTGTCTGCTCCTCTTTTTTTCTGTTCCTTTTTTGTCTTTCCTGTTTCTTTCGAGTTTTTTTTTTCCTTCTCTTTTCTTCTTTTTTTTCTCTCTTCATCTTCTATTTAAAGACGACCAAGACCCCCCCTCCCTACTAAAACCCCTCCCTTGCTTCACCGGACCGTTTCCTCGTCGCCGTACCAACTCCCAGACCCCTCCATTCCACTCCTTGCTCCAGGCTTCCTCTCCATTGTCGTCTCCAGATACGAGTCGTAGATGAGTGAGAGGGACAAGATCAAAAAAGAAAAGAAAAGAAAAGAAAAACCCAGGGAAAGGAGGAAAGGAAAGTACCACCCACCTACGGAAGCCCTCCCGGAGTCCCACCAAATAGGCCATAGACACCCCTGTGCACGTATTTTTCTTCTTTTTATTTTTCTTCTTTTCTTCTTCTTTTTTTTTTTCCATCGTTACGTCAGAAGGCTAGCTGGAACTGGGGGGACCGTGGAGAGTCTCTCTCTGTGAATGCCTGCGTAAACGCACCGTAGTCCTGGTTCACGCCGTTGCCCATCCGTTAAATACCTCCTTGCCCTCCCACACCAATCACCTCCCGTCCGCCCTGCTTGCTCCTTCCTCTCTTCTTCTCCTCTGCTCCTGCCTTGCCTCTACCTCACCTCTGCCTTCCTGCCTTCTTGCCTTGCTGCCTTACTTGCCGCTTAGCCCTCCTATTAGTCCTCATCCCGTCCACCCCCAGTCACGGGATACACCTGCATACTATTATCTACTTTTCACATCTCGATATCTGTCAAAACAGTCACCAAAGTAGGAGTCATAGCCGCTCGACGCCTTTTGTCGCTCAACGCCTGATAGTGGTGCGCATCTGTCCGCCCTCTCGGCGACTGATAACAGTCGTCATCTGAGGACATCTCTCTTAATCTTTCTTTCCTTTTATTCCTTTCCTTTTCTTCTTTTTTTCTTCTCTTCTTTTGTTTTCTTCTCCTCTTCTCTCCTTTCCACTCTGATCGAGTACCCGTCATCGGTCTACGTCGTCCCTCCAATCGCATACCTCCCGTCGCCTATCCGCCTTATCTCGACACCGTCAACCTTTTCCATGAAGCATCCTCTTATCTGTTGGTAGTCAGCTTCCACTCGACTATAAAACAACTGTCCTCTCTCTCCCTCTCTTTCTTTCCTCTCCTCTCTCATTCCTCTCCCCTCTCTTTTCCCTCCTCGTAGAGTCGCAAGGACTGTCATCAAACACAATGGCATCGCACAAGAAAGACCAGCAGACAAATGCAAGCACAAACACATCCGCCAGCCGCACGCCGGCCGCGGGCAGCTCAACGGCCGCTGCCATTAACCCTGACAAGGCCACCGCTCGCCTGCTCTATGCCATGCTCAAGCAGAAGAGCCTCAAGGATGTTAGTCTCCCAAAGTCTCTCTCTTCCCCCATTCACTTGTCTCCTTCATACTGACCAGCCAGATCGACTGGAACCAGGTCGCCTCGGATCCCGTCCTGCTCGAGACCATATCCAATGGTCATGCCGCGCGCATGCGCTACTCACGCTTCCGCAACTCTGTCGAGAACAGCAAGCCCCGCAAGAGACAGCCCAAACCCGCCGCCGATGCTCCATCGTCCTCGTCGTCGGCGGCGGCGTCGTCATCCCTGCCGCCCCGGACCAAGGCGGCCAGAGTGACCAAGAGAAGAAGCGCGGGCGCACGCAGCAAGAGGCGCGACGATGCCAGCGACAAGGACGATGGAGACGACCGCACGGATGCAGATGGGGACACGGAGCAAGACTCGGGCCAGGAAGAGGAAACGGAGAACAAGAACAAGCGGTGCAAGTCCCGTGCCGCGGACAGGAATACGGCGTCCGCCGGTCCGCGCGACGCCGAGGCCGATGCCAAGCTGTGCAAGGAGGACCCCGACGTGCTCAACCCCCAGCTCTCCTTTTCCTCGCTGCCGTCGCCGCCCATGGAGGCGGGGCTCATCCTGGACTTTGCCGACGAGTCTCCGTGCGTGAGCGAGGTGCCCCTGTTTGCGCCGTCGCTGCCGTCGGTCGCCGGCGGCGCACGTCTGGTTGTCAAGAAGCGAAAGACGACCATGCACTCGCCGTCCACCGAGACAGCGCTGCACCAGATCCCGCAACCCCATGGTCTTCCCAGCTCGGGCCCGGGCTTCTCGTCGGCCGGCACACGGTACCACTCCATGCCCCTGCTGTCGACGCATCCGCACCAGCAGGCCTTTGCGTCCATGCCCGGCAGCTACGACGCCAGCGGCGGCGGCGCCCTGATGATGCGGCACCACTCGGCCGGCTCGCACGCTGGTTTCGCCGGGCCCGATGTCGGCAGCCAGGCGGCGCATCTGGGTGTCCCTTCCAGCGGTCCCTATGGCCAGCAGCAGCAGCAGCTACGGACGCGTCTGCTCACACCTTCACGGGATGATTTGCATCACCAGTTTCAGCAACAACAACAGCAACAGCAGCAGCAAGTCTACTATCACCACGGTCAAGCCCAGCCTATCCTGCCGTCGACGACCATGGACGATATGCTTGCCTTTGCTTCGCCCTTTGTCGCGGCGAATGCGCACCACAACCCGTCGGGAAATGATGCTGCCGCCGCCGCCGCCACGCCACACACGCAATGGACAGTCACGCCGTTTGCGTCGCCGCCGCTCGGCGAGACGCTGGACAGCACGCTCGACTCGCTGGACATGTCGCCGTACATGGCGGCGGACCTGGACTTTACCGTCACGGGCCCCGTGGTCCATCCTAGCACGAGTCTGTTTGCCATGGCCGACGACGGGCAGCAGCAGCAGCAGCAGCAGCAGCAGCAGGCGAAACAGCCGCAGGCCTACATGTCGCATGCGTTTGCCAAGCACAGCAGCAACTGGGATGCCATGATCAGCCAAGGTCATGATAGTATTTGAGTTTTCTTTTTTTACTGTTCACACTATTCTCAGTTTGCTCTCACTTTCTCTTTTCTTATTTCTTTCACATCTCTCTTCTCTCGCTTCTCTCCTTTCTCAACTCTCATTTCTCTTTCACTCTTCTCTCACTTTTTCTTTTCTTTCCCCTCTCTTCTCACGATAATGTCGGTGGGATCTAATGATCTAAAACAAGGTGTTGCCACGATGATATAAAAAAGGATGAAGCGGCCACAGCCAAGGCTGTGTTGTATTCTTATTACGTTTGTTGTTTGTTGTTTGTTTGCATGTTGTTCTTTTTTTATTCTCTCTGCGCTCTACGGTCTGTTCTCTTGTTTTGCGTTGTGCGTCTTCTCGGGTCTATAAATTGCCATTGTTTTCTCGGGTCTGTTTTTTTTTGCGTTTGTGCGTCTGCTTTGACGCTTCTGTGGTTGTCACCGGGGGGTCAATATATGAAATCACGATTAATAAAACCCTTTTTCATTGCGTTTCTGGTTTCATGTCCATGAACGCATTCTTTTCTTTCACGTTACTACGCGTTCATCTGCAAGTCAGAATTCACTGACCTTTGGCTAATCTCTTCAATATGCAGTCTAGAGTTGACCTGCCGTCAGTTTGTGCTTCACCTCATCTTCACCTCACCTCACCGTCTTCTCACCCTACCTTTGTATACTCGCTTCCCTGCGCTCACCTTGGTCTTGTTCATTGTCTTTTGCTGGTCTTCTATATAGTGATGACTCCTGTTCTTTTTCTCTTTCTCTTTCCTGCTTCTCCCAATATCTCCCACTTCTGTCATCTCTTCCGTGATCTCTTCTGTCATCTCTTCTGCCATCTCTTCTGTCATCTCTTTTGTCATCTCTCTTCCGCGATACCCTCCGTCGTTACATTCACTCTCAAACAACAATTTATTTCCCACATTCAGACCATCAATCTCTCTCTCTTTGGCAAGCACAATGGCCGACGACGCACCCACCTCCGCCGCAACCACCTCCGCCGCAACCACCTCTGCCGCGCCCGCACCCGACCGCCCCGAGCCCAGCCCCCAGGAGCTCATGCTCTTCTTCAACATCCTCAAAAACGTGCGTGAACAGCCCGACGTTGACTGGGACCAGGTCGCCAAAGACACCGGCTTCAAGAACGAAGCCACGGCCAAGGTATTTTCTCCACCTTATCCATCAATCGTACCCTGCTAACAGACAGAAACGCTTCTACCAGGTCAAGCTCAAGCTCGGGCTGGACTCGCGCGGCGGGTCGTCGCCGAGCAAGGCGCCGAGCAAGACGCCGGGCAAGTCGCCGGGCAAGTCGCCCCGGAAGCCCCGCGGGGCCGCTGCCGCTGCAGCCGATGACAGCGCAGGCGACGCCCCCGACAAGACCACGCCGACGCGGGCGACGAAGCGGCGCAAGACAGCTGCGGCTGCGGTGGCGGGTGACGCCTCTACGGAGCCCAACGACGGGCACATGGGTCTGACGCCGCCCATCACGCCGACGTCGCCCGTGCGGCAGCAGGGCTTCACGGCCATCAATGCAGCAGCATCGTCGTCGGTGTCAGTGTCGCCGCCGGCCACGCCGACCAAGACCAGCAAGCCCAGGGGCAGAAAACCACTGGTGCGGGCGCGCCCGGTGAAGAAGGAGCCGCTGGACCAGGACCTGGACCAGGACTTGGACGACGACCACGATCACGACCACGACCACGACCACGACCACCACGAGCCCGCCATGGCCGAGGACGAGGTGCAGGACTGCATCACCGTGAGCCGTGGCGTGCCGGCGACGGAGGGCGAGATGGAGGCAGTGTAGGTGGGTGGTGGGACTTTAAAAAAGCAAGAACTGAGGTAATCGTTCTATATACTAGATAGTGGGAAAAACGGTCGTGCGAAAACGATACGCACATAGTAATGCGATGATCAATATTATTTAACAGTCGAGCACATTTCGTATTCATCCGACCAAGTATATATTTGTATCTGTGTGCAAAAAGATGGAAAAACTCAACCCAGAACGCCATGCCATAAGGACCCAAAGAGAAGGAAAACTGCGTGAGTGACCAAAAAACGACAAAAGAAATCTACCGACGCTGCTTCTTCTCTGTGCTCGACGGCTCGTCCGTCTTGTCGCTGTTGTTGGTCTTCTTCTTACTGCCCGCGCCCGCCGCCGCCGCCCGCAGGCTCTGGCCCTGCCCGGCAAAGTACTGTGGCTTGCCGGCGTTGGCCGCCTCCTGCTCCTTCTGCTCCTTGGTCTTGACGGGCCGGATGGCGTAGCCGAAGAAGAGCTTGTTGGGGGCCAGCCGCAGGGGCTGAGGCCCACCGCGGGCGCGTGTCTTGGGCAGGGGGGTGGTGGGCTTTGAAGCCGGCGTCGAGGCTGCAGCAGCCGCTGCTTTTCCCTTTTTCCCACCGCCGATGCGGTGGCCCTCGCCGCCAAAGTTGGTGCCCTCGTGCGCCGCCGACCCGGGTGCAATGGCGTCGTAGTTGATGGCGGCCGCCATGGTGCCCTGGCTCCGGATGGTGCCAGAGGACGATAAAGTGTTGGGCTTGATGGCCCTGCCGGGCGTGCTGGCACCGCTGTTGTTGGTGGTGGCGCTGGCGGCAGGCGTCGGCTCGACGTAGCCGACGGGCGCGGCAAAGTCGACCGACACGTCGGTCTCGATCATGCTGACGCCCATCTTGGGCGTCTCGGGTTTCACCTCGAGCACGGCCACGTCGTAGACGTCGCCGTTGTACTCAAAACTAAAAACATCACCGCGCGTCAGCGTGGCAAAGTTGCGAAACGCGCGCTCCAGCACGGCCTTGGGATCGCTAATCTCCAAAAAGGCGGGCGACTGGGGCTGCAGCTTGACCATGCGGGCGAGCTCGAGCGACGTGGTCTTGATCTGCAGCATGTCGCCGACGTCGAGCTGCAGGGTCTGCATCATCCACTGCGGGATGTACGCGCGCCCTTCCTCGGCCACAAACTCGAGCACGCCGCAGTGCGAGTGCGTGCCGCGCTCCGAGTTGACCAGCTCCATGAGCAGCGGCCACTGCACGTGCATGCGCGACACTTTGTCGAGGGCCGACGGCGGCAGCAAGATCTTGGACCCGAAATTGAGCTCGGGCCGCTCGGCACCCGGCGCCATGGCCATGGGGTAGCAGCGGTAGTACTCGTCGAAGCGCATGGCGGCGGGGCCGCCGCCGGCGCCGCCGCGGCGCGCACCGTAGCCAAAGCCGGGGTGGTACTTGGATGGTTAGTAGGATGGTGGTGATTTATGGCGAGGCCATGCCCAACATTACTTACCATGCTGGCAGGTGTGACAGCGTGTGTGTGTGTGTGTGTGAGCTGGGGTGTGCTTGACTGTGGTGGTGGTGTCGTTGACGTCGGCGATTTCGATAGATGTAGATGGGAATAGACCGATATCGTCGGCAGTGTCGTCAGGAAGATTCGATTGCTAGATCACTGTCGATGCTACGAGTACTCGTAGGTCATCGAACAGCTGTGACGTTGGCGGAGGCAACGGTGAATGGCGTAGGGGCCCACTTTTCGAGAGCTAGGGGAGCTGCGCTGAGGGGCAAAGCGCATATTTAGTAGGCCGTGTGCTTAGGCGGTTAGTGTGACGAATACATATTCGCACTGTATCGACCACACCAAAGAAAAGTGAAGCCTTGCAGCTGGGCAACAAGGCTGTCAGGCATTGCAAAGTACATTGCTTAGACACATCAACTACACAGAATGACATCCCGATTTGCGGCTGCGCGGCCGAGGCGCGCGGGCGAAGCATTTGCACGGCAGCACCACGGCGGTGCCGGCGCCGGTGCCGACGACAACAACAGCGATGACGACCGCGGCGGCGGCGGCGCGCGGCGCGTCACGTTCGACGTGCGCAACCCGTCGGCCCTGGCGCCCGACGCGCGCGAGGAGGACGACATGCTGGACGCGGACGTGATTGGCGTGGCGGCGGTGGGCGCGACCAAACGCGGCGCCGTCAACATTGACGGCTACGACTCGGACTCAGACAACGAGACGTTTGAGGCGCGCGCGGCGCAGCGGAAACGGCCGGGCAAGAAGGCGGGAAAGACAGGTGACAACGGCGTGGACCTGATTGACCAGCTGGACAACTACGACAAGCAGTTGAAGGGGGGGGGGGAGGACGACGACGACGATGACGACATGTTTGGAGGGGGTGATGACGACGACAAGGACGAAGACGGCAACGGCGACAAGAAAAGCAGCAAGCCGTGGAAGGACGTGCGCTTCCTGTCGGACAAGGACATTGAGGGCCAGGAGGAGGACAGCAAGGGCGGCGGGCATGTTCACCTCGATCATGACGAGGACGACAAGAGCGACGACTCCGACTCCGCCGACGAGGAAAAGATCGCCCTCGAGATCATCGAGGAAGGCCTCGACGAGGAGGTCGGCCCCGGCGGGCTCAAGAAGCACGCGCCCAAGCTCATGGCGTTCAACCTGCGCGCCGAGCAGGAGGAGGGCGCCTTTGACGAGGCCGGCAACTTTGTGCGCAAGGCGGCCGACCCGGACGCGCAGCACGACCGCTGGATGGAGGGCGTCAGCAGCAAGAAGCAGATGAAGCGCGCGGCGGCGGCGCACGCGGCGCGCGAGGCGGCGCTGCGCCAGACGCGCGCGGCCGACGACAGCATTGTAACGGCGGACCTGCTGGCGGCGCTGATCCGGCGGCTGGAGCGCGGCGAGACGGCGCTGGAGGCGCTGGCGCGGCTGGGCAAGCGGAGCGCGGGGGGGGGCAGAAATAACGCCAAGGTGAAGCGGATTCCAAAGTGGAGGCTGAAGAAGATAGCGGCGAGAGGGCAAGGCGGGGGAGGTGACGACGCCGACGCCATGGAGGTGGACAAGGGAAAAAAAACGGACAAGACGGAGGACCCCCAGCAGGCCGAGATCAAGGCCGACATCGACGCCATTACAGAGGCGGCGGACCGGCTGCTGAACCGCGACTACGCAGAGATCTACGACATGGAGCGCGAGCGGCTGATGCGGGAGTGGCGGGCCGAGACGGGCGAGGCGTGGGTGGACGCTGTGAAGGAGGAGGAGGAGGAGGAAAAGACAGAGAAAACCATGTGGGAGTACCGGTGGGTGGACGGCCGCGACGGCGGTGCCACGCAGGGGCCGTTTGACGGGCCGACGATGAAGGCGTGGCAGGACGCCGGGTACTTTGAGGGCGTGGAGTTCCGGCGGGCGGGCAGGGGGGGTGCGTGGCAGACGAGCGTGGCGTTTGTATGATACCATTCTTTTACTTTACACTTTCAACATCATTATGAGGATGTGTTATGTGATCGCTAATTACGTCATCTTGATTTACACCTGAAAAAGACACTCCGAAGACGCCGTTCCATCCCCAACGATAGACAAAAAGATATGACAAGACAAACAAGACAAGAACAGAAGAACAAACAGGAAACAAGAAGAAACAAGATAGTCAGTCAGCCAGTCAGCTCAGCTCCATCTGCTCCCCGTTCCCGCTCCCGCTCCCCCCCGCCGCCACTGCCAAGTCCACGCCGCCCGTGTTGCCAATCAGCCGCTTCTCCGACGCCGCCACAAACTGCACGCTGCGCGCCGGGTCGTAGAACAGCCGGAAGCTGCGCTGCACGTCCTCCACGCCCACCTCCTTGGCCCGCCGCTTCGCGCTCACCAGCTGCGACGTCGCAATCAGGTTGCTCGCGTACCGCAGCCCCGTCTCCTGCCCGATCTTGGTCAGCAGCGCCAGCGCGTCCGGCGTCAGCTCGACCTCCTCCTCCTGCGCGCGGATCGCCAGGATCTGGTTGATCTCGGCCGCGCCGTACGGCTGCGTCGCAATGATGGACACGCGGTCCAGGAAATCCAGCGGCAGCCCGTGCGGGCTCGTGTAGTCGGTGCCGCGGATGCGCGACTGGCCGCGGTTGCTGGCCATGATGACAATGGGCGCCAGGTCCACCTCGAGCGCCCGGTTGATGTACGAGAAGCACTCAATGTCCAGCATGTGCACCTCGTCGATGAACAGCACGCCGGGCACGATCTCGGCCTTGCCCTCCTCCTTCCACTCGGCCACCTTGGTGTTGATCTGGTCGCGGATTTCGCTGCGGATCTCGCCCGTGTCGCCCGAGAAGAGCGCCAGAAAGCCTTGCGTGCGCGAGTTGATCACGTCAATCTCGTGCAGCGACACCGTGTGCACCACCTCCTTGCGCTTCTGCAGCTCGCCCTCGGGGCACTGCAAAAACTTGGTGTCGACGCCCATGGCGTCGTAGTCGCGCGACCGCGCGTACGACCGCCCCAGCTTGGTGATCTTGCCCGACGACTTGTCAATCGACACAATGTCGCCCGCCATGATGCGCTCCTTGGTCATGGCGTCGATCATCTTGCTGCCCATGTCGTAGATGGCCTCCATGTCCGTCGTCTTGATCGTCAGCTTGCCCTGCTTGGCGCCGCCCGTCACGCTGCGGTCGATCTGGATCTCCACCACCTCGCCCTCCATGATCTCGCTCTCCTCCTTGATCCGCACCCCAATCGACTTGCGGAACGCCTGCGTCAGCGCCTCCGTCTTGGACATTTCCAAGGAGAAAATCTCCGACGACGCCAGCGACGTAAACGGCACGTCCGCCCCCAGCGCCTGCGCCATGCCCATCGCAATCGCCGTCTTGCCCGTGCTCGGCGGGCCCGCAATCAACACCGCGCGTCCCGCAATCTTGCCCTGCTTGATCATCTCCAGGATCACCGCCGCCGCCTTGCGCGCCTTCTCCTGCCCGACCAGGCCCTGCGACGACGGCCGCGGCTCGAGCGTGTCGGCATCGACGCCGAGGCCGCGGATGTGCGAGTGTGCCGCGATGAGGTTGAGGCCGCGCAGGTCCTTGTTGTCGGAGGATGTCAAGACGGTCTGTAGGTTAGCAGGGGTGAAGGTCAAAGCAGCGCGAAGATTCGAGAAAACGTACAGCCATTGTGGCGGTGGTCAAATGACTTTAAAGATCAGAAAAGATCAGTTTCGTCGGCAATTTATAATTAGAGTTTTCGTGCGTGAGAGAGGACGGTGGCAGGTTCGAGTATCGTCAGCATTAATCGTCGGCGTTGATCGTCGGCTGTCGTCGTTGAAATCGTCTTGTCGTCGTCAAAGGGTGAAATTTCTGGAGCTCAAAAGCGGCGCGGCGGCGGCAGCTCTAATACTGGGCTAGGCTGGGCTGGGGCTACACGTCGCGTCGCTCCAGCACTGCTTATCGCCTTATCGGCCAGCGTGTACTCGTACCAGTACGATAGTACTTACTGGCCGACCTTGGGCAAGTGTGGCTGTAGCAGGTCGCGCCTTCCGTTTCAATAGACATCGAAAGAATGCTACATGGAAAGGAAGGAGCTACTGTCTCTTTAACTCTGTAGGCAGTTTTTATCTATATTATCAATAATCATCTTCCTAAGAGCATCGCCATCTGCATCGACCCTTCACCACCAGTACTTATCGCCCACGGGCGCTATCGTCCCGTTGCGCCTGCTCCGTAACGCTCTATGCCGAATGCGGAAAACACAGCAAAAGAGCAGAACCCAGAGCCAGAGCACTGGGCAGTGAATGTGCAATTCCGCTTCGAACCCGACTTTTTTTTGCCTAATCTCGGCCTTCACCCCTCATTTTCGTCTGCCTGATCTGTCTGACCTGTACGCTCTGTCCGCTCTGTCCGCTCTGTCCTGCCGACTCGACATAGCCCGACTAAACTCTGCACCGCCCACGCACCATTCCAGCGAGAGCGGCCGCATGCCAACGGTCGCACCAGAGCAAAGCAAGCATCGATTACTACCACCACCACCACCACCACCACCACCACCACACCAAACTTGACGACAGCGAAACAATCGGGGCGCCACGATCGACGGCGGCCGACACGGCGAGGAACGACGCGCCTGCGCCAGAGCCACAAGAAGGCCGCGACGGGCAAAGGCCGCGACGGGCAAAGGCCGCGACGGGCAAAGGCCGCGACGGGCAAAGGGGTGAAATGGTAGCCCCCCCCCCCATACACAAACCACCTGAAACATGCCGCCATCTTCCACTGCGCGCCCACGATCAAGAGACGGCAGCCGTGATCGGTCGTCGACCTATTCCTTCCGATGGGAACGGGATCGCGAGCGGGATAGGGACCGGAGTCGGGACCGAGATCGGGACTGGAGCCGGGACCGCGGCAGAGACTGGGAGAGTGATCGGGACCGCGAACGAGAACGAGAACGAGAGCGGGAGCGAGAGCGGGAACGAGAGCGGGAGCGAGAACGGGACCGCGAACGGGACCGTGACCGAGACCGCGACCGCGACCGCGACTATGACCACGGCGGTCCGGGGCGGTCCAGCCCAGCGGGCGCTGCGGCACCGCTGAGGCGTAAGCCTTCAAGCATCACCACTTCAAGTGAGTATTTTTTTTCGGGGTTTTTCTGTTTTATTTTCAATCAGTGATCAGGCAACTAACACAACTACACGCAGTCCCGACAGGCCCCAAACCCGATCGAACACCCGTGTCCGCCCGATCCTCAGAAGCACCACGTGCGGCCGTGCGGCCTCCCCCGTCGACGGCCGCCAGCCGCGCGGCACAGACGATCGATCAGGGCAAGAGAGACGTGGCGGCGCGGTCGCTCGAGGCTATCTTTCGCAAGGCCCATGAAGAGGCCGACTGGCAAAATGAGCGCGCAATGGTGGTGGCATCGGAAAAGCGCCGCGAGGCGCTGCAGCACGGCTACCCCGACTATCCGTCGGTGGCCGAGTTCAATGCGCTGATGGAGAAGCCGCGCGCCGCGCGCCGCGAGGCCATTGTTACGGCCGACAGGCTGTCGGGCGATGTGTCGAGCATGTGCAAGAACTTTGTGTCGCAGATCCTGACGCAGGTGAAGAAGGAAGGCGGCGGTGGCAGCGGCGGCGGAGGCAGCGGCAGCATTGATTCGACTCGGGACACTAAGGACAGCCTGCCGGGCAGCCTAGAGGCCAGCATCACGGCCAGCATCGAGTCGAGGCTCGACAGCCACATCAAGTCCGAGGTGGCCAGGGCCGAGGCCCGCATCGAGGCCCGCGTCGAGGCAAAACTGCTGGCCAAGCTCGAGGCCAAGCTCGAGGGCAAGCTCGAGGGCAAACTCGAGGGCAAGCTCGAGGGCAAACTCAAGGGCATGGCGGAAGAAAACGCCCGTCTTGCGCGCGAGGTCGCGGCGCTGACCAAGCGCGTGCAGCCCCTGGATGCCGAGGTGCAGTCGGCCAAGGGCACGCACGAGCGCCTGGACGCGGCGGTGGGCCGGCTGCGTGCGCTGGCTGCCGAGCAGACGGAGTTGATCCTGGGCATGAATGCCAAGCTGACAGCGCACGACGAGACGCTGGCCGACGTCGAGCCGACGCAGCTGCAGTCGCTTGCGGCGTTTTTGGCAGCCGGCAAGCCCAAGATGGAGAAGGACCTGGAGGAGCAGAAGGCGGCCATGGCCAGCCTGCTGGTCGATGTGCAGTCGCTGCAGTCGGCGGCGGCGGCGGCGCGTGCGAGCCCGGCGGCCCCAGAAGCCGCGGGTCCTACTGCGGCGGATTCTACTGCGGCTCCTACTACAGCTCCTGCTACTACTACTACTTCAGCTCCTACTACAACAGCGAGGGTGACACCTGGACCACAGGAACCACCACCCACTTCCATCGTCTTCCCCGGCGACGACTTTGCGAGCCTGCGCAACGAGATTGGCATGCTCAACCAGCGCCTCAGCACGGTCGAGACAGCGTCGGGCGCGGCCAATGCGCTGGCCACGCACCAGGGCACGCTGATCGCGCAGATGCAGGCCGACGTCAAGCGCGCCTTTGAAGGGCCGCGGACGCTCGCGCAGGTGTTTGACGAGATGATCACTAAGGAAGCGGCGGCGCGGCAGGCCGACAGCGACCGGCTCGCGGGGCTCGAGCGGAGCGTGCAGCAGCTGCAGGCAGGCGGGCCGAACGCGGGCGCGACTGCGGGCGCGGCTGCCGCTGTGAATGCGGACGCGGCTGCGGCTGCGGCGGCGACGGTCACCGCCCCTATTACGTCTGCGCCTGCACCTGCACCTGCTCTTGCGCCTGCACTGTCGGCAGTATATGGTGCTGCCGCTGAAGGTGGCCTTCAGCCCGGTGGTGATGCCGGCGTCGGTGCCGGTGCCGGTGCCGGTGCCGGCGTCGTTGCCAACATTTCCACTCCAGCTCTTCTTCTCTCACCCATCCCCGAAGACGAGTCGGCCGACCTTGCCGACGACCAGCAACTGCTGGGCCCGGTCCCCGGCGGCAGCGGTGACAACAGCACCGCAGTGGCAACGGCGTCTCAAAGTGCAGCCGCCGACGCAGCAGCCACCACCGCAGCCACCGCAGCCACCACGGCGATGGCGTCGGCACTCCACGGCCTCACGCTCGACGTCGGCGCGCTGCAGGTCCGCGTGCAGGTCGCCGCGGCCGCGATCCAGAAGAACAAGGACGACGCCGACATGCAGTGCGCGGCGCTGCGGCACATGGTCGAGACGCTGGACATGCGCTTCAACAACCTGACCACCAAGGACGTCTTCAACGCCATTGTCGGCCACATGGAGCGCGTCGCGCCCAGCACGCGGCACCTCGAGCAGGACATGAAAAAGGTGGTCGAGAAGCTCAAGGAGCTGGAGGGCAGTTTGGCGGCGATGATGACTCAGACGACGACGACGGCAGCGGCGGCTGGCGGCGGTGGCGGTGCAACGGGCCCCGGCGTGGGCGGCAAGCGGCCCAACGAGGTGCTGGACGCGGCGGCCCAGGCGGCGCTGCTGAACAAGCGGCGGAGGACCAGCGGCATGGCGGGGGCAGGGGCGGGGACGGCAGCGGCATCACCGGGGGGTGTGGCACCGCCGATGCCGGGCCACCGGGATGCCAACTACGGGCGGTCATAGGGGGGGGGAGTTATATTTCTTGCTGCGTATTGTTTTCTGTTTTATACCTCTGTATCCTGTTTCGGGTGGTTTCTCTCTGTTGCCTACGATGTAAATAGTGCATAATTGATTGTAGTACTTTGGTTGTTTTCGCTCGTACCGTCGTAGGTTCGCTGTGGTCGACGCCGGGACGTGCACAATGCTGGGCCAATCGGGAGGGTGTCGTTGCTTGGGCACATGACGGCCAGCCGGTGAGTTTTGTTGGTCGGTGTTTGTTTGCAGGTTGTTATTGGGTTGTGTTTTGTTTGGTTGATTATGTTTGATTTATTATGTTTGCTTAATTATATGTTTGATTTACTCTATATTTTGTATTTTTATTTTCTCTTGAATTCGTTTATTGTTTCTCTGAATTTCACTTATTTTCTTTTGATTATTTCTTGAGTATTTTTGGAATATTCTTTTAAATATTCCTTTGAATATTCTTTGCATATTTCATGCATATTTCTTGATTATTTCTTGAGTATTTTTTTGGAGTTTATCTTGACAATTTCACATGCATTTAGATCTTGGATACCTCTACCCTTTGTTTCTTAACAATAATTAATATTTCTATATTTTGTATTACTGTGATTTCACTTGAATTCGTTTTTTTTTTATTTCACTTGATTTCTTTTGATTATTTCTTGATTATATTTTGATTATTTCTTGAGTAGTTTTTGGTGGTTTATTTAGACAATTTTATATGCATCACCTCTTGGATCTTGGATTATCTATCCCCTTTGTTTCTTAACAATACTTCCTTCCTTTATTACTCTAGTATCACCTACGACTAGCTTTCATCCATTGATCTTGCCCAGCATACCATCGATGCCATCCATTCCCACGTGCACAGCCGTCCCGCGTGCCTTCTTCGTTTGTGCTCGCCGCGTTTGCACCTTCTAGATTGGACGACAAACAAACGACCAGGAAGGCGCGGAGCACTCGACCCTTCCGTTCCTGGCCCGGCCACAGCACCGCCTGCCTCCTACATCGTCAGTTCTCTCTCTCCCCTCTTCTTTCTATCCTTTCTCTCCCTTTCCTTTCCCTCCTCTTCTTCTTCATCATCTCCTTCATCATCACATCCCCGACCCCTTTGTACCCAACTCTCGCAGTCCGGCCCGACCTCTGCTGCATTGACACCCGTTCTCGCCTCGGGTTATTTCACCGTCACGCACAGCCGCCATTGGACAGCACAGCTCTCATCATTGTTGTTCGCCAAGTTTTCGCCAACACTTTTTTACAACGCACTCTGCCCTTACGCCGCACTCTGTACACACATCGTACGTCTCCCAATTCTTGTCCCATCTTAAACTCGTGCCGACAGACAGGCGAGACAAAAACGACCGATCACCCAGAGACAACCCCAAAGAGACACCACCTAGAAACATCAGCTGCCGGCAAAACAAGTGGGTCCACGCTGGACAGAAGAAGCCACGAATTAAATCAATTCACAGAATAATCCCCTAAAAAAGGGCCCCGTCCACTCGGTCTACTCCACTACGAGTATTCCGTCTAAACCGCCCCCGGCAACTCTTCAGCACCAATCAGCGGTCTCCTTGGCCCCAAAACTGCACGCAAAACGAAGCCAGCGGAAAACACGCCAAACCGCTGCCGCCGCCCAGCAGCCAGCAGCAGCCAGCAGCAAGACCCAACAAAGCCCACACAACCCTTCCTCCCGTCGCAAAACCCACTTCTTTTGCACCTTCCACGCTCCTCTCTCTGCCCATTATTACCACTTCCCTTCCCTACACAACACGCCTACGCCAACGGAGTACGTCTACACCCACGCCCAGCTACTGCGTACTCGCACTGCGACAACACCACGCCCTCTCCTCCCACCGCATCGTGCCCTCGACACCACCCGCCATCCCCGGCGTTATCTTGCCCTCAACGATCGTCGGCCGTGGCCACTCCCTCACCACCCCCTAGAACGTCTACCCTCGATCCGTTGCGCGGCTTCCTCCGGGCGCTATGCTCCACGCCTCTTTTTGTTTTCCCACCCGATAGCCACGCCCACGCCAACGCCCACACCCACGCCCACGCCTACTACTCGTACGCCTTGCAAACCCACTTGCGCCCGCGTCTTTGCGCTCTTCCTCGCACGACACGACACCGCACTTTTGGCTGCACAACCTCTCGACGACGTTGCCATACTTTTGCGACGCTCTGCTTCCCCGTGGCATCATTTTTCGTTCGCAATCCTCACGAATCCGTTCACGGCTGCGCCACCTTCCACGATCTCGTTCTCGAGACGCGCAACAGCCAATTCCGCACCCTCCTAGCCATCGCGCGATCGCGACGCTTATCACGCCGTGACTTTTTTTTTTGCCTTTTCTTTCTCCGACCAATCGCCTTGTCTACGTTTGGCCCAAGCGACGAGGCTCCGGGCTGCAGCTCATCTTTCTCGGAGCCCCTTCAATTGTGCTGCCGGCGCTTACTCCCACCTCGCTCGACAGCCTTGGTCCATGGTCCACCTTGCCATCGAGACACGCAGACACATCCCACATCGACCCGTCGTCCTTTTGTCACGCGCGCCTTGTGTCACTACGCCATAAATGCTCCTGGCCCCGTCACGCCAACCAGTCTAGCAACAACGAGCCGCCTTCCAATCCACCCCGCCCAGCGCCGTCCTCGTCACGCGAAGCCAGCCGGCTCACTTAATGTCCACGGGTTCGAACTCGATTTCCTGTCGCGGTTGCGATTTGTGCGGCTGATGCAGCCATCCTCTTCATCGCGAGTACGCCAGCGCACCTACTTTGCACAGCACGTGCATCACCGAAACGACCTTCTCTCGGAAGAGAGACAGCCGGAGCAGCGCATACTGCAGTCTTTACACGGCACGAGCTTGGATAGGAGGAGGGGACCTGCGCACCGCGCCCATCGCAAGCGGTAGAAATATGGATGTGGCCGCGGAGGAGATCAGAAAGCTTGTTCAGCGCGTACTCCCCGACCGCCCGCACCACTTGTCCGTCTCCGCCACCGACCGCTACCCTGTGCCTACGGACCTCTGGCCCAAGAACTCCCCCCTCCAGTACACCACCTTTGTGTCGGAAGCCGACCGCGGCCTTCTCTTTACGCGGCCCTACTTTGACATCCAACTAGACGACGACCACGGTACGGCCAACGGCAGCAGCAGCGGCAGCAGCAACAACAACAACAGCTACAGCAAGGGCAAGCAGCCCTCCGTCGGCCCAGCGTCGTCTGGCTCTGGCGGCAGCAGCAGCGCCAACGGCGAACCCAAGAAAGCCCCTACGAAAATGTCCTTTAAGGACTACCAACAAAGCAAACAGCTCAAGCTCTCTTCCCAAACACCTCAAGACGCTGGCGCCGCCAAGCCGGCAGCAAAGCCCAGCAAACCCTCGGACAGTATGGCGTCCGTAGAACGGCAGCGGTTGCCGCCCAAGCCCGACTTTGCCAGCGACAGGTGTGTCTGATTCCGGAGCTGATCACACTTTCTATTTGCATCCATGTCTAACCTAGCGTTTATAGGAAATTCCACTCGCCCTCCAAATCACCACGACCACCCGTCCGCAGCCCGAGTGCGGCCGACAGCAGGAAGCGCATTGCCGACAGCAACGACGCGGCCAGCCGCCCGCACAAGCGCTCGCGGTCCGACACATCCACGAGCTCAAATTCACCACCACCCGCATCCTCCTCCAAATACCCCGGCCGCAGTATACACGACCCACCCAGCCCGCTCGATCTCGACAGCCGACGAGACGACCGATCAAGGCCGGCAGTCAACGGGCAGTTGTCACAATCAAAACAGCGCGAAAAGTACAACGAACGAGAACGAGAACGAGAACGAGAACGAGACGGCGAGCGGGATCGAGAGCGGGAGCGGGAGCGGGAGCGGGAGCGGGATCGCGACAGAGACTATCGAGAACGGGACAGGGAGCGCGAGCGAGAGCGCGAGCGCGACCGTGTCCGGGAACGTGAAAAGGGCGATCGCGATCGCGACCGGGACCACCGAGACCGAGACCGAGAACGGGACCGTGACCGAGATCGTGACCGTGAACGGGATCGTGGCCGGGACCGCGAGCGAGAAAGAGACCGCGAGCGAGAAAGAGACCGCGAAAAAGAGCGCGATCGTCCCCGCGAACGTGACCGGGAACTTGACAGGGAACGGGACAAGGCAGACGCATACCGACGCTCGCCTCCGTCGCCGCCCGGTTCATATGTCAACGGCCACAAGCTACCCAAAGATCGCGAGAGGGAACGGGAACGGGAACGGGAACGAGACAGAGATAGAGACCGAGAAAGAGACCGGGAAAAAGACCGTGACCGAGACCGGTACCGAGAACGGGGCCGTGAGCGGTCGCGGTCGCCCGACGACGACAACGCGGCACCCTCATCACTCCCTCCCATCCTGTCGCCGCTTCATTTTTCGTCAGACTCCCTCACAAAGCGGCCAAGGGCGTCTACTGGTGCAAGCATCACATCGACCAAGGTCAAGACGGAGGCGCCCAAGAAGGACGACCTGCCGTTTATCATTCCGCCCCTTCTCTCGCCAACACTGCCCGCCATCGTCGAGGAGGAGCTGTCGCGGCTCAACAAGAAAACGCCTTTAAAAGATCTCGATGCCAAGGTCTCACCCGCACCCGCACCCGCACCTGCACCTGCACCTGCACCCGCGCCCGTACCCGCACCCGCCCAGGCCTCAACAATCGTAGCGCATGTCGCGACGGCCGGAAAGAAGCCTGCTGCGTCGTCTCGCACGATTGCCAACACGGAGACGGACGACGTGGCCGCCAAGGACGGCGTGGCCGGGAAAAAGTCGCTCGTGGTCGTCCTCAAGTACAAGAAAAAGAACGTGAAGAGGGTCAAGGGTCTGCTGGCGCTCCAGCCCACCCCTGCACCCCGCACTGCGACGGTGCCCAAGCAGCAGTCAGACCGGGCAATCAGCATCGAGGACACGCCATCACCTGCCCAGCCCGTCACTAAGAAGCGGCCCGTGTTCTCTGACAGCAACAATGAACTTCGCCCACCGCCATCGTCGTCTTTTAAGCATCCCAAGACATTTGCGGACAAGAGCGTTGCCGCCTCATCGCGAACATCTGTTGGGCCCGGAACACCACTCAAATCAACACCGATGGCGCGCGCCACGTCCAACACGTCGCAGGTGCCGACACCCGGCGACTCGACGAGCCACACCCCGCGCTCGAGCGAGCGGCCACCGACCAGCCAGAGCGGCGGGGCCGACCACTTGGGCGGCGGCGGCCATAGCGGCCATAGTGGCCATAGCGGCAATAGCGGCAACGTGACCGTGTCCGAGTACCGGCAGCGGTACAACACGTTCCTCAAGGTGGGGACGAAGCTGAAGCACGACCGCGACGACATTATCCGCAGCCGCATGGCGGCCAACGGTGGGCCGCCGCCGCCCAATGCGGACGGCACCACGGTGGCGCCGACGCGCATGCTGCTGCCGTCGGAGAAGAAGCGGGTCGCGTGCCTGAGCCTGGAGATGGTGATGAGCTACCTGATTGCGTTTAAGTCGCTCAACCAGGGCCGCTACCTGGAGCGGCGGCACGGCGACTCGACGCTGTTCAACGGGCTGATGCCGCACTTTACGGAGCTGCGCAGCCACGCGCGGCAGATCCGGCCGCTGGAGACGATGGCGGTGCAGCTGCGGGCGATCTGCATGGAGCAGATCACGACGACGTTTGTCGGGCAGGAGCCGGAGGCGGTGGCGCCGCGGCTGCTGGCGACGACCAAGATGCGCAATGAGGCCTGGGCGGAGGTGGGGGTGTACGCGGAGCTGGTGACGGACAGCTCGCTCAAGGCGGTGGTGGGCCCGTGGATGAGCGTGGAGGAGACGGTGGCGGCGATCCTGCCGGTGATGCGGCGGTGGAGCGAGCGCGAGAATGCCGGGTGGGAGCAGGAACTGCAGCCGCCGAGATAGCGTCTCGGCGGTGGCGGAAGCGGAAGCGACGGCGGCACGGACAGTTGCGACATTTCTTGCATTTCTTCCATTTCACAGCATAGCACGGAGCAGCACGCAGCCACCCCGGCAGAGCAGGTCTCTCCGGCGGTGGAACGCGCGTCTGCGGTTGCTGCGTCGTCCACGGCCGGCAGCGGCAGCGGCAGCGGCAGCGGCAGCGGCAGCGGCGGCGGAGCAGAGGATGTTGGGCTGACGCTGGCATTGGACACGAGCCTCGAGGGCCAAGTCGGGGCAAGGGCGCTGCGGGCACGACGCCGGACGCAGTCTGCAGCCTGGACATCCTGGGCGCCGGCTACTGGGCGAAGAGGTCGGCGCTGCGAGACGAGGCGGCTTGGTCGGAGAGCCGGGTAGTCTCGAGAGTATCTGTGCGACGGTCAGAGAAAAGACAGGAGATGTCGACAACGCGGACACGCGGGAGGAGCACGAGAGACGGCGGCACGGCGGACCGGGCCCGAAAGCAGGTCCCCCTTAAAATACCCCCCCACTTGCTTTATGATTTTATTATATTCTTGCTTGTTATTGTTGATTCCCTCTTTTTTGTTTTTTCCTTTTCTTCTTTTGTTTTTTACTTTTTTATCCACGCTGCGTTGCTCTGTTACTCTTTGTTCCCGGTCGTCTCTTTGGCAATGTGTTTTTCTGCAGCGATCTCTATAATATTCCCAAGGCTCGTTTTTTGATTACCAATTGCTGTATTGCACTGTTTTCGTCTTTATAGTAACTATGCTTCTGGAGTGCCAGAATATAGTCGGTGGCTGCCTTCCAAGTGCGGGTGCTATTAGGATACACGTGACATGTGACACACGTAAACAGCCAAAGAAGGATGCTCAGATATTAATACAGAAACGCCTTGTTATGTTGAATGACGGGACTGGATAGCACCAGTAATATTGCGAGAAAAACGACCTCCAGACAAAAAAACCAAAAGTAACAACTAGAAAAGACGCCAAATACCGCCATCGCCAGGAATGAATCAGAGACAAGGAATGAATGTACACAGACACAAAGGGATGGTCCTAGAAGAGACAGTTGGATACAAGACAAAAAAAAGGGGATGGGATATAGATACAAAAACACCCCCAGACAAATGAAATAAAGCCGTTCCGAAATAGTACAGAGAAAGTCACCGAGAAAAAGATGAAAAAGATGAAGAAGATGAAGAAAGGAAAAAAAGATCACCCCAGATCGCTCCGCAGGTGCTCGGGATCCGCCAGGTGCGCACAGTCGTCGCAGTACCAGTCCTGGCGGAACTCGGGGTCGACCTTGGTCGCGTCCAGGCACGCCGTATGGTACAGCCGGTGGGAGCAGGCCTAACAGTTAGTGGGGGACAAAATATTATTACGTGTGAGAAAAAAAGGACACACCTTGTTCTGGCAGATGATAGCATCGGCGCCGGCGCAGTAGTGCTGGCACACGGCGCAGCAGGTCGGGCCGCCGCGCAGGACGTACGGCTTGGGCGCGGCGATGCTGGGCGGCGGCGACGGCGGCGGCAGTGGATGGCTCCTATCGACAGCGGCAGCCCACGCGGCACGCATGGCCTGGGCAATGTCGTCGACGTCGTCGTCGGTCAGAATGTCGTGCGCGACCATGACGGCCATCAGCTTACCCAGCTCAATGGCGCGCGCCAGGGCGCCGACGAGCCACGGCCCGCGCTCCTGGACAAACTGCACCATGGCGCGCGGGATGTAGGCGTCGGAGGCGATGCGCTTGAGGATGACAAAGCGGTCCCACTCCTGGATGAACTCCTTCTCGGCCGGCGTCAGGTCGGTGTAGTCCTGGACGATCTCGCGGTGCTTGTGGATGCGCCAGGTCTCGTCGACCGTGTTGGTGCGCAGCGCGGTGCCGGCCTTGAGCAGCGCCTTGCTCAGCGGATCGTACAGCTGCTGCCGCGTCTGTGGGATGATGATGTTGGACTTGGCCGGTGGTGGTGGTGGTGGTGCAGGACTCGCCCGGGGCCTGGGAAGCTGGGCGGGAAGCTGGGCGGCGAGCTTGACAACCCGGTCATCATTCTCGGGCCCGTAGCGCGACGTGATCCAGGACTCGTCGCCGCGCAACAACTTGCCCAGGTCGAGGGCCTTGGTGGGCCGCCCCAGCTGGTAGACGGTGGTGGTCTGGTGCTTGTTGACATGGTCGGCGTCGCTGTCGTCCACGACCTGCGTCACGCGGAAGACGTGGTTGGCGTTGCGACCCGAGCGGCGCTCGTACTGGAACGTGTAGTGGAAGTGGATCAGCAGATGGACCCGGAGCTGGTTGACGTCGGGACAGGTGGCCATGCACATGCAGCAGACGAAGCCCTCGAGCGTCACCTTTTCCGAGCGATACTCGTAGAGTATCTTGACGGTTTGGTTGGCCGCCTGCGGTGCAATGTCGTCAGCATGGCCGTTCACACTAGGCGAGGCCTTGTTGGTGCGTCGTCGAAGTATCCGGCTGCTGCTGCTGCTGTTGTTGCTGTGAGCCTTGTCTTTGTTGTTGCTCTTGGTCCGCATGCTGTAGGTTTTTGGCCCGCGGCGGGTACGCAGCGACCGGTGGCGCCCATCCGGGTCGTTCTCGTCGTTCTCGTCGTCGGCAGCACTGTCTGCGCCGCCTCCCGACAAGACGGAGGCGCTCGTGCCGTTGCCGTTGCTGTTGGTCTGGTGGTTCAGCTCGCGGCTGATTTGCCGGTTGACCTGGCACTGGACATGTCCGTTTGGGCCGCCGAGGTGGCCATGGCCATGGCCGTTTGCATCGGCCACAGGGGGGCCGCCGTTGACGAGGTCGCTGGCTGGGTCGGTGTAGACCTCGACAACGTCGGGCGCCGTGTTTCTTCTTGATGATGATGAGACCGCCGCCGCCGACGACGACGATGACGGCAGCAACCGGCTAGCTAGGGCCTTCCGCCGCGGCCACAGATCGCGCAGGTCAAGCGTCGGCAGCGGCAATGGCTCGTCCGGGTGCAGAGCGACAATGGTGGGCAAGACGCCCAGGTTGAGGTTCTTGCGCGGCCACTCGAGAAAGCCCGTGGTCCACCGCACGTCCATGTCCATGACAAACTTGGTGGCCACGGGGTTGTGCTGCGGGCTCTCGCGCAGCCACAGCGGCACGCGCATGCGCGGCTTGCCAAAGAAGTCGGTCGACTCGGCAAACAGGATGCAGTCGCTGGCCCTTTTGGGGCGGTAGTCGCTGCCGTGGCGGTTCGGGTCGGCCAGGGCGAGCAGATCGAGCGGCGGCCAGTCGTCGTCGCCGCTGCCGGTGGACTCGATCTCGACGCGAAGCTTGTAGGTGTCGGCCAAGCCAAACACGTTGCCGTCGCGGTGCAGGACGGCAATCTGGTCGAGCGGGATGGTGAATGGCTCGAGCACAAGGCAGGCCAGTCCGTAGCCGTTGCCGTGGCCGTTGACGGCGGCCTTGTGCGACTGGACGCTGCCGATCTGGGCGGCGCAGTGCATGACCAGGGGCAGGCCGCACTTTTCGCTGACGACGGTGATTTTGAAGCGGGCGTTGAGGCGCGTCGCCTCGGACGGGTGGGCGGGCGCGAGGGCACGGGCCCCGGCATAGCGCAGACGCGGCGTATCCTGGTGGAAGACGTTGAACAGCTGCACGCGCAGGCCGTTGGTGCGCTCGCTGGGGTAGTCGGGCAGCTTGATGACATCGCCCAGGCTGGTGGCGGCGTCGGCGGCGGCGGCACCCACGGCGGCACCGGCGGCGCGTGGAGAGGCCGGGCCGACGCGTCGCCGCTTGGCAGGATGCGCATTGGCCTGCGCATAGGCATAGGCATCGTCGTCGTTGTAGTGGTCATCTGGTGGCGGTGGTGGTGGCCGCTGGCGTCGCTTGGGAGGCCATTCCTGTCTGGCAGTGACGCCAACGGTCCAGTTGCGGTGGAGGAACGGCAACTGGCGGCGGCCGGGTGCAGGCATGGCGGCAGCAAGGATGCAGACAGGATGCAGACAGGATGCAGACAGGATGCAGACAGGATGCAGCCGGGTCAGCGCGGGTCAGCGCGCGGGTCAGCGCGCGGCAGCTACCGAGTAGCGCGCGCGGAGGGTGGAGAGGGGATGGGAGACGGGTACGGGCACATCTGACAAGGCTGAGCCGGTCGATGTGTGGTGGGAGTGAGGGGGGAATATAGGAGGGAGTTTAGGAGAAAGGAGTGAAGAAGAAAGGAGGGAACGGGTGAATGGGTGAGAAAGGGGTGTCTGGGAGCGGCTGAGAAGTGGTGAAACGAGGGGCACGAGTGGGAGTGACTGAGAAGGAGGAGAATGAAAGCAGAATGAGCGAGAATGAGTGAGTGAGCGAAAGTAAAGACTGAAGAGCGGAAAGCAAAGAAAAGCGAAAGGAAGTGAGATGTGGTGACGACCAGTGGTGGTGTTGGGGGAAGCGAGAATGATGACAAATGGGGCTTGTAGAAAGCAGTAAATGGGACAGGATGGGACCGGATGAGAAAGGATTGATAGTGTCCGCGTGAGAGGTGATGTGAGCGCTTGGGATGATGGATGCCGGTGCGATGATGATGATGATGAGATTGAAAATGGTCAAAATGGTCAAAGATGGTCAGAAAGGCCAACAGCAGGGCAGGGCAAGGCTGGACGGGCACGCCAAGAGCAGGGCGATGGCGATGCTGCGACGAGACAGCCACAGCGAAAGATGCAACAGACAGCTTGTTGACGTTGCGTTCGGTGCGTCGACGTTGACCGACGTTGACTGACGTCGAGTTGATTGACGTTGAAATTCGATTATAACGGCCAGCGGCACGTGTGGACGGCGACGCGACACAGCGACTCTGCAAAAGCGGAGAGAGGGACCGGCTAAGTCAATGGGGCGCGCGTGTCCAGAGTCGGGGCCGGGCCAGCGCTACAGACGCATAGCGATCTGACGTGGAGAGGGACAGGGACACGAGACAAATGAAGGAGAAGAGATCAAAAGGCCAGAGGTCAAAAGAAATCGCCAAAGAGGGAAATCAGACGAAAAACACAGAATATAGGCAAAAGTTCGAGCGAGGAAGGAAGACGGCAAGTCACGGGGTCGACAGGTCGCTCCTTACCAATCTGTGCTTGGGTTGTGCCGTTTTCTGTGGCAGTCGCGGTCACGCTTCCCCCCCCCATTGATCGCTCTGGCCAAACTCTTAAATTAGTACACAACAGCAAGAGCGGGCACGCGTTTTCCTGGGAGCGAGCGAAATAGGCAAGGACCAGGTCGTTGGGTGTTAGCGCAGGGACCCACACGGATATTACTGTACGGAGCCGCACTGTGGGAGTTGTGTTGTCGAAGAGTTGTCCAAGAGTTGTCCATGAGCTGGTGAGACGCAGCCGCTCAACTGGTCGTGGGTGCAGGATACGAGTACTCGTACATCCGCCTAGTCCAGGGGGTCGTATTGCTGGGATGTCGGACCCAAGGGGATAGATACCAAGGGGACAAGATAGATAGTAACGTGGGATGCAAGTCACGTGCCTTTTGGATGGTCGACGACGGTGGCGATCGATGCGGTCGAAGCAGGGCCGGCGAAACGCAAAAAAACAGGATTGCATTTACCTGGGATGGGTGTATGCGTCGACATGCTCGCGAGTCACAGCATGCGACATACGACAGTGGCATAGAAGTAGGTGTGAGGGCGATGCCGAACGGTGTCGTGGATCCGCTTCATCGGCCTGATCAGGACCGACGTCGACATCGCAGGCATGTACGAGCAGACTGGAATACAAACTGCTTGCAGAAAGCGTGTGCAGACGATAGAAGGAGTGAGTAGTGTACGTACACAACAATCGCCACGAAAGATCGGCCCGAAGCGTTCATGCAGTCGATCTCAACCCAGACCTCGACATTGACAAAACAAAGCACCTGATTTTGGCTGACAGAATGTTATTGACGCAGGATATGCCCCCTCGGCGGCTCTATCATAAGAGCGTATCCGGCCAGCGGTGAGTCATTTGTCTGGCGCTCGCCCACGCCGCTCTTCCGCCGTCCCATCATGTCCGATGCGCCTCCGGGGACCCGTATTTCATCAGCTCACGCATGTTTGCACTCACGCGTGTGTTCCATGTACTATATAGTCATACGAGGTAGTGTATATATATAGTTGAAATGCCCCGAGTTTAGCTCTTGCTGTCCCTTAGCTGGCAACCATCATCATGGACGACCCCGAACAGACAGCATCACTCCCGGCCGGCCCGGCCGAGCCCTACACCATCTTTGACCACCGCCAGCGCGCCCTCATCGTCCTGCTCGTCTCCGTTGCTGCGACGTGTACGTCTTTCTTGTAGTTCCCCCTTGAAATAGTTGGTAGTCTAACCCACAGTCTCCGGCTTCGCGTCCAACATCTACTTCCCCGCGCTGCCCACCATCGCCGCCGACTTCCACGTGTCGGCCGAGCTCATCAACCTCACCGTCACCGCCTACCTCGTGTTCCAGGGCCTCGCGCCCAGCTTCTGGGGCCCCGTGTCCGACGCGCGCGGCCGCCGCGTCGCCTACATGGGTACTTTTGTAGTGTTTCTGGGCGCCTGCGTCGGCCTCGCCCTGTGCCGCAGCTACGCGGCGCTCGTCGTGCTGCGCGCGCTGCAGAGCACGGGCAGCGCCAGCACGATCGCCATTGGCGCCGGCGTCATCGGCGACGTCACGACGCGCGCCGACCGCGGCGGGTGCATGGGCGTGTTCCAGGCGGGGCTGCTGGTGCCCGTGGCCGTGGGGCCGATCTTGGGCGGCGCGCTGGCGGGCAGTGGTGGCGGCGCGCTGGGCGGGTGGCGCGCCGTGTTCTGGTTCCTGGCTATTTATGGCGGCGCGTACCTGGTGGTGCTGGTGGCGCTGCTGCCCGAGACGCTGCGCGCGCTCGTCGGCAACGGCGGGCGCGCGCCGCAGACGCTGGGCGTTGTCGCGCGCTACCCGCTGTGCCTGTACCAGAAGCGGACGACTACTGACTGGGCGCCCTCTCTGCCAGATCCCAAGGAATTAAAAAAGACCCCCCACATCCTCGCCCCGCTGCGCATCCTCGCCAGCCGGCACACGGCGCCCGCCATTGTGTGCGTGGCCGTCTACTACGCCGTGTGGCAGATGAGCATCACGGCGCTGTCGACGCTGTTCCAGACGCAGTACGGCCTGTCCGAGTCCCAGACCGGCCTGACCTACCTGGCCAACGGCGGCGGCGCCATTGCCGGCACCCTCGTCACCGGCCAGCTGCTGAACTGGGATTACCGGCGGCAGGCCGCGGTCACGACCACCCGCCTCCAGCGCCTCCCCCTCTTTGCCGCCCTCCAGTGCGCGTCGATCCTCATGTTCGGCTGGACCATTGACCAGCACGTCGCCCTGGCCGCGCCCATTGCGGCCACCTTCGTCACCGGCTGGTGCGTCGTGTCCATGGCCACGTGCGTGACCACGTACCTCGTCGACGTCTACGGGAAGAGCACCGGCGGCGGCGCCGCAACCGCCACCGCCAGCCTCAACCTGGCGCGCTGCCTGCTGGCCGCCGGCGGCACCAGCTTTGTCACGCCGCTGATCCGGCGCATCGGCACGGGCCCGGCGTTCTCGCTGTGTGCCGGCGCGCAGGCGCTGGCGTCGCTGGGGTTTGCCGTGCAGCAGTGGCGGTCCGGCGCGCAGTGGCGGCAGGAGGCCGAGGCCGAGGCCGAGTCCAAAAGCGATGCCGACGGCGACACCGAAGAGTCCCGTGCAGCAGCAAACCAAGAAAAATAACCCTCAGCCCCAACAAACCCACTCACTAGACATAGATTGTTCACTCACGTAGATTCTCCATAGATTTGTCTTATTAGCATTATGCTCGGCAGCGAGCTTTCCCAGTTTCCATTCTATCCTTTTAGAAAAGTCCCCTTACATAAATAAAAAATTACCAGAACGCCACGCATGATCGTACAAATACATGAAACATCACTCTGTCCAGTCGTCGTCCCCCGTGTCCGGCTCGCTGTCCTCAAAGTCCTCCATGGTGTACTGCACCTCGACCGGCTTCTGGTTGTCAAACATAATGTTCACCACATCGCACATGCCATGCACCAGTGCAGGCGTAGGTGTAGGTGCATTGCTAGTGTTGTTGTTTCCCGCTCGTCCACGCCGCGCCGCAAAAGTCTTGCACAGAGCAACGTCGTCCGAGTCTTCTTCTTCCTCTGATGATGATGATGCAAACTCGTCGTCGTCCGTGTCGGGCTCGCGGTACGACCGACGGTGCCGCGACGCTATGCGGTCCAGGCGCGACGTCAGGCTCGGGCCAGATGTTGTCGTCAGTGTCGTCATCTTCGGAATGCGCGTGCTGCGCCGCCGTGGAGCAGGTGGCTCGGCAGGTGACTTGTCAGCTGGCTTGTCAGCTGGCTTGTCAGCTGGCTTGCCGCCGCCTACCCCCCTATAATAAGCCAGCGAGTGCGCCGGCGCCGGCGGCGTCCACGGCCGCTTAAACACCTGGTCCAGCGTCGCCACCCACCGGTCGCGCATCTCCGACCGCTGCCGCCACGGAATGTTGAGCATGGCCTTGATCACGAGCACGCGCAGGTGCGGCATGCGCGCCGCGCTGTCCACGAGCGACTGGAAAAACATCTCGGCCGCGTCGGCCTCCCACTTGCGCAGATTCTCCAGCTGGATCACGCGGATCGACGCCGGCCACGACGGCACCTGCGCCGCCGTGAACAGCTGGTCGTAGTTGGGCAGCGGGTTGCTGGAAAAGTGCAGCGGGCTGTAGTACGTCAGGTTCATGCGCAGCGCCTCCAGCCGCGGGCACGCCGTGCCCAGCACCGTCAGGAACTCGAGGCTCAGCGACCGGTTGTGGTGCAGCGTCAGGCTGCGCAGCTGCTGGCCGTGCGTCACCAGGAACGCCGCAAACGGCGTCGCCCGCACGCTGTTGCAGCTGATCAGCTCCAGGTGCTCCAGGTCCCGCGGCAGCAGCTCCAGCAGGTCCTCGTCCAGCATCGCGCACTGCTCCATCACCAGGTGCTGGAGGCACGGCAGCGCCGCCAGCGCGCCCGCCACCGACGCTTCGCTGGACTTTTGCCAAAAGTTGACCAGCGTCACCTTGCGCAGGCGCGCAAACGTCGGCAGCTGATGCACGAAGCGCATAACGTCGGCCGTCCAGCCGGGGCCAAACATGCGGAAATTCCAGCGCCAGCTCTCCAGCCGCGTGGCCACAGGGTGGGGGTGGGGGTGGGCGGCGGGCGCCGGCTCGCTCACGTTCATGCGGTTGCTGCTGGTCAGCGTCATCATCACCGACTTGGTCTCGCCCTCGGGCAGTTTCGCGCCCAGGGCTTCGAAGAGTGCCACCGTATAGGGCGACGACACGTGGTTGGTCGTCAAGTCGCGGTACGGCGGGCCGTCGGAGCTGTGGCGCAGGTCCAGGTGCGCCAGCCGCGGACACTGCGCGACGAGCGCGGCCAGGTCGAGGCGGCGGCCTTTGTACGACAAGAACGCCACGGCCACGTCGATGGACAGCGCGCGGATCTTGTAGTGGTAGGGGAACATGGGCTTCATGCGCTTGCGCGTCAGCATGTCCAGCAGACTGTGCGCCATGTTCATGCTCAGCAGCGGCGGCTTCTCGTAGAGCACGCGCAGACCGGGTTCGGCAAAGGCGCGGCATGTGCGGCAGGCGGCGACGAGCCAGCGTGCGGCGTCGACGGTGTCGAGCGGATGCGCTGCGTAGGCCAAGATGTCGACGAGCACCATGTAGGGCAGGGCGTCCCAGGGCAGCAGCTTCCTGGCGGGTGGAGGCGGTTTCCTCCCATTCCCGGGTATAGACGATTTTCCATTATTCCTCTCACTAGGCTGCGACTTGGACTTAAGCTTGGACTTGCTGCGACGGCGACTGTCTGCAGACTTGTCTGTGCGACGATGACGGCGTTGATCGTGATCATTGCTGACAAACGACGCCAGACTGCGCTTGCGCGACGACGACGACGCCGGTGGTGGTGGTGGTGGTGGTGGTGGTGGCGCCACCACAGTGGCTGTCGTCGCTCGGCGGCGAGGCAGCCGGCGCCGCTTAATGGGCCCGCTGCGCAGCGAGCGAGCGTCGGTGCGTGGGCGCTTGGTGGCGCGGCGACCGACCCCAAAGTCGAGGTCGTTTTCATCATCGTCGTCGTCGTCGTCATCGTCGTCGCTGTCGCTGTCCTCGTCGCCGTCGCTGTCCTCGCTGTCCTCGTCATCATCACCTGACCCATCAGAGCCTAGCTCGTCATCGACGTCATCGTCATCGACGTCATCGCTGTCGTCTTCATCCTCATCCTCATCCTCATCCTCCCCCAGTGCGTCGTCGTCGCTCGGCGGCTCGGCATACGTTGCAATGGCTGCATGTCGTGTGTCACGGCCATGGGACACGCGCGACGACGGGCGCGAGGGCAGTGTGACCGCCAGGTAGGTAGTAGTGGAGCTATGCGACGCAGCTAGAGGCTGCGGCCGTTGACGAAGCCGGGACATGGCGGATGGGGGATATAGGAGTCAAGGAAAAAGAGAAAAAAAAAGGAAAAAAGGGAACAGGTGAATGAAGAAAAAGAAGAAGAAAAAGTATGGTTCAATAGAGCATCCACAAACTGATTCGATGCCGGTTCAGAGCATGCGCGTGAATGAAATAATAGTCTGATCCGCAGATGGAGGAATCATTTCTGATGGCCGCGTGCAGAGAGAGTGCAGAGAGCCGATGAAATCACAAAACAACAATTTTGATAGAAGCGACAAAAACCCAAAGCGAGAGGTCAAAAAGAGAGATATTTCGCCTGGGATGAATAAAAAAAGAACCAACTACTCGTACAAGGAGGGCAGGTGGTGATGTGAGCACGTGAAGATTGTCACGGTGTTGGAGAGGAAGGTGCGGACGACCGTGTGGACGACTTTGGGGGGGGGGAGACGCCGCACTCTTGCGCTTGCGGACTGTGGGTCGTTTGCCCCACCTCATGCAAGGCACATGGATCCATCTGTGCATGCACGTGCAGCCACACGTGAGGCTGCTGCCATACAAACCATACAATAATACGGAGCACTCGCACAACGGGTCGTCCCGAGTCTTGGCGACGAGGCTGTGGTCGGTGGACGTCTATCGTAGTGATAATAGCTCATCAGGAAGGAAGGCAACGTGGCAAATGTAAATTTGTATAAACGACAATAAACCCAGCAAATCCTAAACGCCTCTATAACAACAAAGCTGTATGGCCGTGACTGCATGACGTCGAGCATCATAAGTCGTGTGAGCTGAACGGCATAGCAGAAAAGACAATGTATATAACCCGAAAGTTAATGAAAACATGCAAGAATGTAAAAAGAAGAAGAAGAAAATAAGGAAAAAATAAAGAAAAAACGCAAGAAACGAAAAAAAAAAAAATCTCGTGTATCGGCATAACAAATCATACACCCTATGGCGCCGCCGGCACCGCATTGTCGTCGCCCATGCGCCACGTGGCCTCCTGCCGCGTGCCCGGCGGCATCCAGCCCGCCGCCGCATTGCTGCGCGCCGCCGGCTCGCGGCCCACATTGTCCGACTTCTTGTAGTCCTCGGCCGGCGGCGTCACGTGCCCGGCCGTGTAGGGGTGCGGGCCCGCCGCATACGAGGTCGGGCTTGCGTACATCTTGGCGGCGCTGCTGCTGCTGCTGCCCTCAAACGACACACCGCTGTTTTGCAAACCCAAGCCAATGCCAACGCCGCCGCCACCGCTGGTAGGCGTCGTAAGAGGCAGCAGCGGCGCGCCGTCCTTGGCGCCCGTCATGGTGCGCGCGCGCCGGTCGGCCTTGTTCTGGTTGGTGCGGTCGTAGAAATACAGGCCCGTGAAAGTCAGGCTGATGCCCACGGCCTGCACCCAGGTGGTGGGGTTGCGGAACCAGATAATGGCCACGGTAATGACAAAGACGCGCTTGATCAGGCTGGCCACCGAGTACGTGACGGGCGACACGCGCGACAGCAGCACAAAGGCCAGGATGTTCTGCGCGAAATGGAAGAAGCCGTTGAACACAAACTCCACCAGCAGCCGGCCGTGGTCAAATGCGTTGGGGCCCTTGTCCGACAGGTCGAGCGCGCCGTCATACAGGAAATCGCCCAGCAGGCCAAACCCTTCGGACCAGAGCCAGATGGGCACGGTGATCAAAAACGCCATGCCCGACGAGTAGCACAGCAGGTTGAGCTTGTCGAGCTTCTTGCTGCGGGCTTTGGGGCCCAGACCTTCAGCCTCGGCGCGCGACGCCTCATTAAACAAGTGCTTGCTAAAGATGTTCTGGGTCACAAAGATCATGGTGGCGAGCAGCGCGTAGACGATGCCGAGCAGCTGGCCGCCGCTAAACGAGTGCTTGCCGCCGGAGCAGGCCAGGGTGACGCCGAGGGTGAGGGGCACCAGCGACAGGTAGGTGGCGGTGGGGTAGCGGATGTTGAGAAAGAGGCGGTAGGCAAAGACGGTAAAGAGCGGCGACAGGCCCTTGATGGTGTGGACGAGCGACACGGGGATCTTGGTGGTGGCGGTGGAGCTGAGCAGGTGGCCGCCGATCTGGAAGCCGGCCAGCGGCAGCGTGGTGCGGATGATGTCGGCGGACGGCGCGCGGATGCCCTGCTTGAGGGCGGGGATGGCGCGGCGCACGGCGGGGAAGACGCGCGCGAGCCAGGCGAAGAGGATGCAGAAGAAGGAGACAAAGGCGAACTGCACAATGGTGAGGGTGGCGGGTTTCTCAAAGGCGTTGAGGATGGACTTGGACGACGTGTTGGTGAGGGCGGACGAGCCATACCAGATGATGCAGAGGAACTGTTGGTGTTAGTTTTTTCTCTTGTTTTTTCTCTTGTTTTTTCTCTTGTTTTTTCTCTTGTTTTTTCTCTTCTTGGTTGAGACGTACAACAAGTGTCGGCGAAACCGGCGCCTTGAGGGCATCCGCCAGCTCGTGCACATTCTGGCTCGTGCTGCCCGACCGCGTGCGTATTGTGCGCAGGGCCTCGCTGATGCTCTTTTGCCGGCCGTGGCCGTGGCCGTGGCTGTGGCCATACGTCGACTGCGCCGACGCGCCACCAGCACCGGCCGCGTTCCAGCGCAAGGCCTGGCTGTTGTTGTTGTTGTTGTTGTTATCTTTGCGCGCCTTCCACTGATCGACGGGCGGCTGCGGCCGACCCGTGGACAGGCCATTTGGCTTGGTTACGCTGCCATTGCCATTGCCATTCCCATTCCCAGCGAGGTCGGCCGTGTCGCGGACATCGAGCTCGGGGAACTTTTCGAGAGTCTCGTTCTGGGAGCCCATGGTGCGAGGGGGTGGCGCGTGGTTGGGGGAGGGTTTGCGAAGAATGGGCGCAGACTGTGCTGTCGCATGAGGCATTGCCTGGGAGGCGGGTATGGTTGGTAAATAGCGATGGTCCAGATCGATCAAGATATCTATCGTAGAGATCAAGACAAAAGATCAAGATGATAGACGGAGACTTTAACGAGAGGACAGGGTTCAAGGGCACCCACAGCCAGCGCAGCGCATTTCGGGATTGAGAAGAATTTTGCGCTTTTTGGCCTATTGTCGACTTGCAGCTTGGAAGATGACGGACGCGGCTGTGAAAGGGGCGGCGGCTGACGGCGTTACTGGCGAGAGAAATGTGGTGCTTTTTGGTGGCGATGCCCCCAATACGGTAGTCGTCTGTACGAGTACGGGAGTACGAGCCACCTATCTTGCATAGAGTGGGGCGACCTAATTATGTCGTCGTACGGGGTATGGGTGGATGGTATGTCATCAGCCACACGTACGCCACACTCTACAAGTACGGAGTACATAGTGGCACCCCACTTATATCCCTCTTGGGCTACCGCCAAAATTTCGCGTTGCGCGCGCAGAACTGGGTCTGGCCAGGAGAGAGAGAGAGAGAGAGCAGCCGGCAGCGAACGAGGCAAGAGAGCAAATCGCACCCAGCGCTACCACAGCACCCGCATCCCATTCCATCGCCATGCCCGGATGAATTGACGACATTGCCAGTTGACTCGACTATATCCATCTAATACTATTGTATAAACAACAGCGACTGCCACGCACCAACACTCGTCGTCGCCGCGCAGCCAGCGCCCAAACGGCAGAAATGGCGGCACCCAAGATGACCAAGAACCAGATGCGGCGGGCCAAGAAGAAGGAGGAGAAGAAGCTCAAGGCGGCGGCAGCAGCAGCGACGGTAGAGGACACATCATTACCACCGACAGACGACGATATCACAAAAGACGCGCCAAAAGCCGCCTCGCCGGCGGCAGATACAAAAACGACGACGACCACCACCGACGAACCCGATCTCGTCCCCGGCGACTTTGACTACGACGACCCTTCGTTTGCGCAGTTCAAGGATGTTTTTAGCAAATTCGGCCCCAACTTGCTCGATGGCAGCAGCGCCGACGACGCCGTCGGCCGCGAGGCCAATGCCGGCCACAAGGGCACGGAGCAAGTGTTTATGGACGACCAGTTTGAGACCATCCCCGACGACGAGGAGGCCCGACCTGTGCTCTCGAAAAAAAAGCGCAAGAAGCTCAACGCAATGTCCATTGCCGAGCTCAAGGCCCTCGTGCAGACGCCCGAGGTCGTCGACTGGCACGACGTGTCGTCGTCGGACCCGCGCCTGCTGGTCATCATCAAGGCCCAAAAGAACGTCGTGCCCGTGCCCGGTCACTGGGCCCTGAAACGCGAGTACCTGTCGAGCAAGCGCGGCGTCGAGAAGCCGCCGTTCCAGCTTCCGCAATTCATCGCCGAGACGGGCATCACGGAGATGCGCGACGCCGTGCTCGAGAAGCAGGCCGAGCAGACCCTAAAGCAAAAACAGCGCGAGCGCGTGCAGCCCAAGATGGGCAAGCTCGACATTGACTACCAGAAGCTGTACGACGCGTTCTTCCGCTTTCAGACCAAGCCGCCGCTGACGCGCTTCGGCGACGTCTACTACGAGGGCAAAGAGTGGGAGACCGAGTACCGCAACTTTAAGCCCGGCGCGCCGCTGTCCGACGGCCTGCGCGAGGCCCTCAACCTGCCGCCCGGCATCTTCCCCCCGCCCTGGCTGCTGCAGCAGCAGCGCATCGGCCCGCCGCCGTCGTACCCCAACCTCAAGATCCCCGGGCTCAACGCGCCGCTGCCGCCCGGCGCGTCCTGGGGCTTCGCTCCCGGCCAGTGGGGCAAGCCGCCCGTCGACGACTTCAACCGGCCCCTGTACGGCGGCGACCTGTTTGGGATCTTGGGCCCGGACGGCGCGCCGCTGGGCGCCGACGGCCAGGCCGCCGCGGCAGCGACTGCGGCGGCCCAGGCGGCCCTGGGCGTGCCCATCCAGCGCGAGATCTGGGGCGAGCTGCAGCCGCCGCAGGATGAGGAGGAGGAGGAGGAGGATGATGACGAGGAAGAGGATGACGAAGAAGAGGAAGAAGAAGAGGAGGAGGACGCCCGCGATGTACCCGGCGGGCTGGAGACGCCGAGCGGCTACGTCAGCACGGTGCCGACCGACTACCCGGCGGGCCCGCTCGGCGTGGACGCCAGCAGCATGGCGGCGGGCGACTTTGACCTGCGCAAGCAGCGGCGCGGCTACGAGACGGAGGCATCCGCTGTGGGCGGCGGCGGCCCGCCAAGGTCGGCGTACACGGTGATCCCGGAGCGGCAGGCGCAGGCCCACGGCTTCTTTGGCAGCGACCGGACATACGACCTGTCCAAGACGGCGGGTGCGCCTGTGTTGGGCCAGGAAGACGACGGCGCGCGCAACAAGCGCAAGAAGCCCGGCGACGTGGACGTGGCGCTGGACCCGGACGCGCTGCTGCGGCAGGACGGCATCAGCAAGGAGGAGCTGCAGCGGCGGTTCGAGGAGGGCCGGCGCGACGAGGGCGTGGGGGCGCAGTGGCGGCGGGGTGGTGCGTACGACGAGGATTTAAGCGAGATGATTGCGCAGGAGAGCCGCAAGCGGCAAAAGGTGGCGGAGGAGCGCAAGACGGAGAAGAAAAAGGAGCAGAAGTACAGGTTTTAGTTTGGGTAATATGGGTTTTGTTGTTCGCGTTTCAATACTCTTATTGTGTTAATATATCATGGCATTCCGTACGACGTGATCAACCACGTGATAACACGTGACAACATGCGACAACACGTGACGGATATAACCGCAAAAATGAATTCAAACGTGCGAGACGCAATATATAACAAATAACACAACAAAAAACAATTAAACAGCAACTACTCCCCCTTCAGCTTGTCCTGCTTCACCGTAAAAGCCATCTCCACCAGGTCCTGCTCCTCCTTGGTGTGCGACGCCTTGGTGCCCGTGGCCACCGACGCGCTCGGGTTGCGGCCCGCGTACATGACGTGCTTGTGGTCGTGGTGCTGCGTCTGGTTCAGCACCGTCTCCAGGCGCGGCTGCGTAAACGTCCAGGCGCCCGCGTTGAGCGGCTCCTCCTGCGCCCACACAATCGTCTTGGCGTTGGGGTACGCGTCCAGGTTGTCCTTGACCTGCTGCCACGGGAACGGGTGCAGCTGCTCGATGCGCGTAATGGCCACGTTGTCGATCTGGTGGTCCGCGCGGTACTTGTGCAGCGCCGCGTACACCTGGCCCGAGCACAGGATCACGCGCTCAATCTCCGCGGGCGCCTTGATCGCGCCCTCGGCGTGCGCCGGGTCCGGGATGATCCACTGGAACTGCGAGTCGCCCACAAACTCGTCAATGGTCGACCGCGCCAGCGGGTGCCGCAGCAGCGACTTGGAGAAGAAGATGATCAGCGGTTTCCGGAACTGCCGGTTCATCTGCCGCCGCAGGATGTGGAACAGGTTCGCCGGCGTCGTCATGTACGCAATCTGCATGTTGCAGTCCTGGTGCTGCCGGTCCAGCTTGTCCGCCGTCGGGTACACGCGCGGGTCCTCGTTGCACAGCTGCAGGTACCGCTCGATGCGGCCCGACGAGTGCTCGGGGCCCTGCCCGTCGTAGCCGTGCGGCAGCGACATCACCAGGCCCGTGCGCTGCATCCACTTCACCTCGCCCGACGCAATGAACTGGTCAATGATGCACTGCGCGTTGTTGGCAAAGTCGCCAAACTGCGCCTCCCACATCACCAGCGCGTTGGGCGACGTCAGCGAGTACCCATACTCAAAACCTAGCGCGCCAAACTCGCTCAGCGACGAGTTGCTGATGACAAACTTGCCCTGGTCCTTGCTGATGTTCTTGAGCGGCGTGTAAATGTCCTCCGTCTCCTGGTCGTGGAAGACGGCGTGCCGCTGCGAGAACGTGCCGCGCTCCACGTCCTGGCCCGACACCCGCACGTGGTGGCCCTCCGTCACCAGCGACCCAAACGCCAGCGCCTCCGCCGTCGACCAGTCAATGTTCTTGCCCTCCAGCACCGACTTGGTGCGCGCCGCCAGGATGCGCTTGAGGTTGCGGTGCACCGTGAAGCCCTCGGGCGCCGACCCAATCACCTCGCCAATGTGCTCCAGCGTCTTCTGGTCCACGCCCGTCGGGTTGTGCGGCAAAATCTCCGTCGCCAGCTCCTTGGGCGACTTGAACCCGTTCCACGCCGACGTCGTCCACTCCTTGGACGTCGGCTGGTACTCCTTGGACTTGGCGAAGCTGTCCTCCAGCATGCCCCACACCCACTGCTTGTGCTCCTCAATGTCCTCCTTGGTGAAGCTGCCCTCCTGCAGCAGCTTGTCCACGTAAATGTCAATCTGCGGCCGGTGGTCGTTGATGCGCTTGTACATCAGCGGCTGCGTAAACGACGGCTGGTCCGTCTCGTTGTGCCCGTGCTTGCGGTAGCACACCAGGTCCACAATCACGTCCTGCTTGAACTCGGCGCGCCAGTCCGCCGCCAGCTGGCACACGTAGTTGACCGCCTCCACGTCGTCCGCGTTGACGTGGAACACGGGCGCGTCGATCGCCTTGGCAATGTCCGTGCAGTACGGCGTCGACCGCGCAAACCGCGGGTCCGTCGTGAAGCCGATCTGGTTGTTGACCACAATGTGGATCGTGCCGCCCGTCGAGAAGGCCGGCAGCGAGTGGAAGCCCAGGCACTCGTACACCACGCCCTGCGCCGCCAGCGCCGCGTCGCCGTGCAGCAGCACCGACATGGCGCTGTTGTGCGTCGTCTCGTCGTTGTTGTAGTGCTGGATCGCCCGCGTCTTGCCCAGCACCACGGGGTCCTCGGCCTCCAGGTGCGACGGGTTGGCCACCAGCGACAGCTGCACGCGCTTGCCCGACGGCGTCGGCCGCTCAAAGTTCATGCCCAGGTGGTACTTGACGTCGCCCGAGCCCTCGTCCTCGGCGTGCGCCGAGCCCGCAAACTCGCTGAAAATCGACTCGTTGGGCTTGCGCACAACGTTGCTCAGCACGTTGAGCCGCCCACGGTGGGGCATGCCAATGACAATGTCCTTGACGCCGTAGTCGACGCTGCGGTCGATCAGCGCCTTCATGCCGGGCACCATGGTCTCGCAGCCCTCGAGGCCGAACCGCTTGTCGTTGGGGTACTTGGTCGACAGGAACGACTCGAAGCTCGAGCTCCAGATCAGGCGGTCCAGAATACGGCGCTTCTCGTCAATCGAGAACTTGAACGGCTGCGGCACCTCGATGCGCTCGCGCAGCCAGTCGCACTTGGCCCGGTCGGGGATGTGGATGAACTCGACGCCGTACGAGCCGGCGTAGACCTTTTCGCACGCGGCCACAATCTCGCGCAGCGTCATCTTGTCGCGGCCCTCGCGCTTGAAACGCGGCAGGATGCCGGGGCCCAGCGAGTACTCGGTGTCGAGGTCCTTCTCGGTGAACTGGTAGTAGTCGAGCGTGAGCTCGGGCACGGTCACCTTGCGCTCGTTGCGGATGCCCAGCGGGTCAATGTCGGCCTTGAGGTGGCCGCGGGCCTGGTACGCGCGCACCAGCAGCTGCACCTTCAAGTGGTTGGTGACGTCGGGGTCCTCGGCGAGGCCGACGCCGGAGCCGGCGGCCAGACCCGGCAGACCGGCGGTGGAGCTGGGCACGAGCGATGGCGGCGGCGTGAACGCCTGCGAGATGGGCATGTCGCCGTTCTCGACGTTCTTAAAGTAGACCTGCCACGACACGTGGACGCTCTTGGGGTCCTGCTTCCACTGCAGGTACATCTCGTCAATGTAGTTGGCGGCGTTGCCCGAGAGGAAGTTGTCGTTGGAGTTCGGGGGCGCGTGGGTGGCGCTTGTGCTGCTGGCCGAGCGTTTTGTTGACTGCAGCAGCGCGACGGCGAGCGGGCGACGGCCCGAGACGACGCTTCTGCGGGTGGCGGACGGGCGAGCGAGGCTGGACATGGCACATCGGGACGACGTCGACGCCGTGGCGGCGGCGCGCGCAAGCGTCGGCGCTGCCACGCCGCTGACTTTGCAAAGTGACCGGCGCAACATGGTTTGACGAATGCGAAGTAGGTGAGAGAGGTGAGCGGGAGCTCAGGGAGATTCGCGGACGTTGCTCAGGTGTTGGTTGGTGGTTGATGGTGATGAGCTCTCAACCAAAGAAAGTATGAGAGTGAGAAAGAAATAGTGAAAGTGAGAGGAGAGGAGAGGAGAGGAGAGAAAGAGGGGCGGAAGAGGAAGGAGAGAGGAAAAGGGGGTGAGAGGCTAAAATTGGGGTGTTAGAAAAGAACATACGGAGTAGGTCAGATGGCAGGAGCGTTGGACAGCAGCAGCCGCGACTTCCGTATCCGATGTTGTGCGGTTTGTCGAGGACAGCTGGCACTGACGGGACACGGAAGGAAGCTCTGGAGCCGAGCAAAAAAAAGCCTCTTGCAGGGCAGGAGCAATGTGCAAGGTGTTATGGGCAAGGGGTACTCACATGATCAACAGTCTCAAACAAAACAAGACTGTTCAACGGGATGAACTGCAAAACAAGCAAAAAACAAACTAAAAATGAAATAGTTTGCGGAGGAGAGGAGAGGGAGGAGGACGAGAAAAAGGGAGAAAGAGGCAAAAGGGCAACGAGGCAACCAAAAATAAAGAACCGAGATACCAGAGAAAATACAGCGGAAACAAATAAAAAAAATAGCTACTAATAATAGCGAAAACCCGCCTTTCTAGTGGTCAATTTGAGAAGGAACGGGTACTCGGTACTGTTTACTGTGTACTCGTACGGAGTACGGAGTCATGGGGGGGGTCCCTTCCCCCCCCCCCCCCTCAGCTATGGCAAAGCGAGACGGTCAAATGGCGCGCAGGGAAAAAAACCCATTGGCTATGACGGCAAATCCGGCTCAAGCAGTTGTCGAAAGGGGCAACAAGTGGGCCCGCACAGTTCGCCGGCGCGCGTGCACCGTCCGTTCTGCTCCGGACGGGGGACGCATGCCAGACGGTATGGGGACAGTGCAGTACTGTAGATGGACTGTGTGCGTCATAGCGTTTGAAGTTTCCCAGGGGTCCACGTGCAGGGTCACGAGAGGGTACCCGGAGAAAAACTCCACTTTGCAGCTCTTCTACTAGCTTTGCCTTTTGCGTGCAGCTGCGTCATTCGGCGCAAGTGCAACGACGGAGAGCGAACTCGCGAGGCTGCCACGCCAGCGACCGAAGGCCGAACACTGCGACAGGTATTGACGACGACTTGAAGTCCATATCGAGATCGAGACATACCGTTAATGGCATAGCTCGACACCCCCGCATCCTCCAGCAACGACCGTCGGCGGCGACGAGGCTGTCTCTCCTAATAACGCGACACTGCTGCGGCGGCCATCTACTTCCCTCTAACGGACTACCATGGCGGCTCCGCAGGGCAAGGCCGTGTACAAGAAGAAGGAGGGCGTGATTGCCGTGTCGGATGACCACACGCGGGTGTCGTGGGTGCCGGTGGCCGGCGGCACGGGCGTGACGCTGGCCACGGCCAACATTACGAGTAAGTGAGGTTGATGGAAAAGGGGAGAGAAAATGGTGCTAATTTGAAAGACCTCCAGCAGACGCCCGACTCGGCCCCCAAGGTCATGCTCAAGATTTTCGAAAAGCTGGCCGGCACCGACGGCGACCCGACGGTGTACCTGTTCCATTTCAACTCGGCGACGGACGCGCGCGCCGAGGCCAACGCCATCAAGGACCTGCTGTCGCGCATCATTGCCGAGAGCCGCGCCAACGACCCCAGCGTGCCCAAGCCCGTGTCCGCTGGCCCCCCGACCACCACAGATAGCGGCAACGGCGGCGGCGCATCGGCGTCCATGTCGTTTGCCAACACGGTCTCCTCCTCGGCCAAGCCCACGGCATCCAAGTGGTTCGACGACAACCAGCTCAAGACGGACATTGAGCTGCAGCAGTCGCTGATGAAAAAGGACAAGGCGCTGCACCAGACGTACATGGACGCGCAGCAGGCCAAGCCGGCCAGCGTGTCGGACGCGGCCTTCAACACGCAGTTCTGGGCGACGCGCACGGCGCTGCTGCGGGCGCACGCGATCGAGACGCACCAGAAAAAGGGCGCGTACAACGTGCTGTCGACGATCAAGCCGAAAACGGTGGACGGCGAGCTCAAGCTCAACATCAGCCTGGAGCAGGTGCAGATGATCCTGGCGCAGCACCCGCTGGTGCAGCGGCTGTACAACGAGAACGTGCCGCGCGTGTCCGAGGCGCAGTTCTGGTCGCGCTTCTTCCTGAGCCGGCTGTCCAAGAAGCTGCGCGGCGAGCGCGTGCAGGACACGGAGCGCGCCGACCCGCTGTTTGACCGGTACGACGAGACGGACGATAACTATTCTTCAGCGAGCAACCTGATTTTGGCGTCGCACGTGCCGCACATTATCGACCTGGCGGCCAACGAGGAGAACCAGGGCGGCTTCCGCAGCGGCAACCGGCGCGACGTGGAGATGCGGCCGCGCTCCAACATCCCCATTGTGCGCACGCTCAACAGCCTGAGCGAGAAGATCATGGCGACGGTGGCGCCGTCGGACCCGGACCCGACGACGAGCGGCGCGGCGGACGCGGCCGCGGCCACGCAGGCCGAGCTGGCGCTGCGCGACCTGCGCGGCGACGCCGAGACGAGCCGTATTGTGCTGCAGGTGCGCGACCAGAGCCAGCTTTTCTCGTCGAACCAGCAGCAGCAGGAGCAGCAGCAGGCGGCGGAGGAGGGCGCGGTGTATGCGCAGCAGGTGCCGTCGGAGGTGCTGTTTGACGTGCAGGCGGACATTGACACGCTCGAGGGCGACGGGGCCGGCGGCATCGACCTGCACGCGGGGCTGGGCATTGATGTGGACAGTGACAGTGGGGATGACGGCGATCAGGAAGAGGAGGAGGGGGGCCGCGGCCGACGGCACGCCGACCACGTGGGCTCGCGGGCCGCGCGCAACGCCGCCCAGGCGCAGGTGGTGCGGGCCGTGTCCAAGCGGCGGCGCGACCTGTACGGCCACAGCGCGGACGAGCAGCGGCCCATGGGCCTGCCGGCGGACGTGGCGCACAAGGCGTACATGACCAACGCGACGACGACCGAGTTCCTCAAGCAGTTCTGGAACGCGTTCCTGTCGGGCGACCCCGACCGGGCGCAGGAGCTGGCGTACCACGCGGAGGCGCTGGCGCGGTCGCAGGCGCGCATCGACGCGGTGGCGCAGGAGGCCGAGCAGGCGCGCAAGGCCGTCATCGAGGCCAAGAAGGAGGAGCTGCGCATGCTGCACCAGAAGACGGGCCAGCGGCTGCGGTGGCGGCCGGACTCGGTGGGCGGCGGCGCGCAGGCGGTGCGCGTGCTGCTGGGGCCGACCATGGGCAGCCTCGAGAAGGCGCAGCGGCTGTACAAGGAGGCGCTGGCGGCGGAGGGGCTGAGTGCGAGCACGGAGGCGTAGTGTATTATATTTCGGCGGCAATAGTATTTAATGGCATATGATATCCAGGAGGACATGTCGTCGGCCATGCTTATATAAGCCGCCGTTATATAAGCCGGGAAAGACCCCACAAATTTGCCCGAAAGAGCATCCAAATCTGCATTCTTAGTCAGCATCGACAAAATCTCTCGACATTGGCATCCCGCAACGTCACCTGAACGGGCCTCCAGTGAATTATAACGGCACGGCACCACGCCTGCACCCACGCGCCTACCAATTTTCTAACGCTGCACCCCAATGCGACGGGCCACGCGCAGCAACCATATCGGATGCATACTGCAAGGGCGCGCGCCCTGCAGCTGGCGGTGACCGCACCGGCCGTCTGCCGGCGGCGGCTTCTTGCGACGACGCCGGTGCGGGCTAGTACTGCCGCCGCATTATGGACAGTGCGCGGGTTCCGCAGCTCGGCGCACCGCTTAGCACTGCCCGACGAGGCTGCGGGCGCCGTGCACACCACCGACGAGGCTGCGACCGAGGCGCCATTGACGGCGCCAAACTCGGAGGCCGGCCCGGTCGCTGATGCACCAACTGTGACGGCGGACACTGCCACGACAGCAGCAGCGCCGGCCACCACCGCCACAACAACAACAACAACGCCAACCACGCCATACACCGGCGGCCGCACGCGCGCCATCCGCTCGCGCAGCTCCGACGGCATCCCGGCGTTTACGCTGCCTGAGTGGTTCCGGCGCCACCATGTGCGGTCTTTTGACAATCACAACAACAACAACAACAACACCCCAAAAAACACCTGGCTGTCGACGTCGCTCGACCAGGACATCGCCGCCGCGTCGCTGCTGCTGTACCCGCGCGGCACGCTGGGGTTCTCGACGGCGCCGCCAACGACGCGGCCGCTGCTGCCGATCCCCTATGAAAGCAGTAACGCGCTGGCCGGGCTGGAGGTCGAGGGCAGCGACCGGCTGCAGATGCAGGACTATTTCACGGCGGTGCTGGACGGCAGCGGGTGGACGGACCAGAAGGTGCAGCGCACCGTGGAGCAGCTGCGGGGGGGTTCGGGCACAGTCAGCGAGCGGGAACTCGGACGCGAAATTGACGCCATTGTGCGGCGCGGCGCGGCCGTGGCGGCGGCGGCGGTGTACCTGACGACGGCGATTGCGTTCCGTGGGCCGTATCCGGTCAAGGAGCGTGCCAAGGCGGAGGGAAAGGAGAAGAAGGGCGATGATGACACGCTGTTTGTGTTGGATGAGCCGTCTGCGGATGGGGAAGCAGGACCGAGTTCTTCGGTGGCGTTAGGCGAGACAGAGACAGCAGTTTCTAGTGAGAGTGTCTCGGCGGAGGGCCCGGCGGAGGCCCCGGCGGAGGCCCCGGCGGAAGCTCCCGTGGAGGCAGAGACTGCAACGGCGGACAACGCGGGAGCAGAGACTGCAACGGCGGACAAGGCCGAGGATGCAACTGTCCAAGAAGACGCAACAACACAAGAAGACACAACAACCCAAGAAGTACAAGAAGAACCAAAAACAGAGGAACCCCCGGCAGCCAGCACACCGGCATCGGGCGAGACAGAGACGGCAGTCAGCGAAAGTCCCTCGGATGCAGCAGCCCAGGCAGATGCAACAGTCCACGATCCAACCGCCTCAGAAGAGGACAGAGAGACAAAGGCCGCCGCCTTCAACGCCGATCTGCTGCGCCGCCTCGACCCTCACGGCACCCTCGACCTGCCGCGCACGCCCTTTGGCGGCGTGCTCGTCGAGTTTGTGCGGCTCACCATGCCGACGGCCAGCGCGGCGTTCCTGGCGGCCGAGGCCGACATGGCCGCGGCCTGGGGCGTGCCCATCCGCACGCAGTTTGCCGAGCGCGCCATGTTCCGCGAGGTGCAAGCGGCGTTGGCGGCGGCTGCGGCTGTAACTTCCAACACCTCCAAGGCGCCGCCGGCCCGCCGCGACTGGCGCCGGCCCGTGTCGGTGCTGACGGTGCTCAACTACCGCGGCCAGGCGGCGGCCGCGGGCGTGCTGGACGAGGTGGCGCTGACGCTGGGGGCGCGCGTGGTGCACGTGGACGCGGCGACGCTGGCGGCGCTGGCGGGGCCGTACCTGGGGCAGACGCCGCTGCTGGCGCGCGGCAGTGCGGCCATGCTGGGGTACACGGCGGCGCGGCTCAACGGGCGGCTGCTGCCGCGGTACCCCAGGTTGCCGTCGTCGTCGCCCAGTTCCTCGTCTGCCACGGACGACGGGGACGTTACGGTGCTGTCTGAGGCTGAGGAGAACGGCGACGAGGACGCCAACGAGTTTGTGTACAGCCTGGACGGGGACGGGGATGGTTGTGGCAACAGCAGCAACAGCAGCAGTGGCAGCAGCAGCAGCGGCGACTTCTCCATCTCCCTGTCGCGCGTGTCGTCGGACCTGTTGTCGCAGACGCGCGCGGTGCTGCGCAGCGATGCCGAGGAGCGGTGGGACGAGCTCAAGATGAACCACGTGCTGGACGCCATTGTGCGCGCGGCCGATGGTCCAACATCATCACCACAACCACCCCTCATCATCCACGTCCACAACTTTGTCGAGCTCAGCCTCACCGTCGACGGCAGCCAGATCCTCCACCGCCTGCGCACCATTGTCGACCGGCTGTGGCAGCGCGAGCGGCGCCGCGTCGTGCTGGTCGGGTCGACGTCGACGTCGACCAAGGCGGAGACCGGCCTGGTCGACCGCGCCGAGGAGCTGCGCCACGACGGCGACTGCCACATCCTGCCGTACCAGCTGCCGCTCAACCACCACCAGTACCGGCGGCAGGCGGCGGCCGCCGAGGAGGCCGAGGTCGTGCACGAGAACATGCACAACATCTGCGCCATGGTGGCGGCGCTGACGGGCGCCGGGATAGCGGCGCGCGACCTGCCGTGGGTGGACGACCTGGCCCGGGGCGGCCACAAGAACAGTGCGAGTAGCCTCGCCAAGCTCGTGTACCCGCTGCGCCACGCTGTGCACGACGTGCACTGGGTGTACCGCATCGCCGCGCTGTGGACCAGCGTCGTCAAGGGCAGCCTGGGCGCTTGGATGCCCTCGTCGATTCCTGCGGATGCGTCTGCCGAAGCCGAAGACGACGATGACGACGCTCGCCTGGTCGACCTCCTCAACAAGTCCGTCCCCAGTCCCACGAAGCTGTCGACGACGACGACGACGACGACGAGCGAGCTCGCCCAGGCCGCGGGCCAGACCCAGTCCTTTTTCACAACGCCGTCTGCGTTTTCGGAAGCTCTGGCGGCGGCGACCACCACCACCACCACCACCACAACTGCAACTCCCCCCCCCTACACCAAGCACTCCTTCATCCACACGCTCTGGGCCTTAGACTACCTCGACCGCGTGTGGTGCGAGCAGGGCGGCGCCGTGGGGCCGTACTCGTCGCCGCTGCTGATCAAGCGCTACCGCAAGGCCCGCAAGGACAAGGCCCTTCCGTGGTGGTGGACCAAGACGCTCGAGTCGAAGGAGGAGGCGAGCAAGGAGCTTGACGGTGATGATGTGGATGTGGATGTCGATGCTGACGCTGGCGTCATCCCCAGCCGCGACACCACCGACAAGAAAGCCGCCGCCGCCGCCGCCGCTGCCGCCCAAAAAAACAAGGCCGCCGACAAGGACACCGCCGCCACCGCCACCACCAAACCCAAAAAGAAACCAAACTACGACGCGCACAACTTCAACCGCCACGAGAAGCTGCTCGTCGAGCACATTGTCGACCCCGCCGACCTCACCACCACCTTTGACAGCATCGTGCTGCCCGCCGCCACCAAGGACTCCATCAAGGCCCTGACGTCGCTGTCGCTGCTCCGCCCCGAGGCGTTTCGGTACGGCGTGCTGGCCACCGAACACATTCCGGGTTGCCTGCTGTACGGTCCGCCGGGAACGGGCAAGACGCTGCTGGCCAAGGCCGTGGCCAAGCAGAGCGGCGCCAAGATGCTGGAGATCAGCGCCGCCAGCATCAACGACATGTGGGTGGGCGAGACGGAGAAGAACGTGCGCGCCGTGTTCTCCGTGGCGCGCGCGCTGGCGCCCATTGTTGTGTTTATTGACGAGGCCGACGCGCTGCTGGCCGCGCGCTCCGAGCACCCGGGCCGCAACGGCCAGCGCGAGATGATGAACCAGTTCCTGCGCGAGTGGGACGGTCTGTCGTCGTCCTCAGGTGCAGGCAAGAAAGTCTTCATCATGGTCGCCACCAACCGCCCCGGCGACCTCGACGAGGCCGTGCTGCGCCGCCTGCCCCGCCGCATCCTCGTCGACCTGCCCCTGCGCGACGCCCGCCTGGCCATCCTGCGCGTCCTGCTGCGCGACGAGCAGCTCGACCCGGCCTCCGTGTCGCTCGACAAGCTGGCCGACGACACCGACCTGTACTCGGGCTCCGACCTCAAGAACCTGTGCGTCGCCGCCGCCATGCAGGCCGTGCGCGACGAGGTCGCCGCCATGGACGCCCACACGGGGTCCGCGCCCTACGCCTTCCCGCCCAAGCGCGTGCTGACCGGCAGCCACTTTGCGCGCGCCATGCAGGAGATCGGCGCCAGCATCAGCGAGGACATGGCGTCGCTGCAGGCCATCCGCCGCTTCGATGAGCGGTACGGCGACCACGGCAGCAAGAAGCGCAAGCGGCGTCGCGGAATGGGCTTCGAGGTCGTGCCGAAGCCGCACGGCACCAAGGAGGCCATGGTGCGGCAGGCATGATGGCGGTCGCAACGATCTTGATGATACAGTGACATTATCTGGTTAGTAGAAGCATAGACATCAGCGATAAGCAATCATATCAGTCGTTGCCAAGAAATAAAAAGTCCAAGATATCAAAAATAGAATTCAAAATTATCCACCTCATAAATATAAAACGTTAATGGCTGTAATGCAGATGAGGGAGTAAAACAAAAGAAAGAATAAAGAATGTCATTTCGTCGTTACGTGGTTGCCCTCGTGGATCTCTTGTTGCTATATCGCCGGCTGCCCATCTTCCTTTTTGCGTCGTGCTTTTGAATATCTTCTTCCATCGTCTAGACGCGCCGCGGACTGCCAGTCGCAACGGTAATCTCGTCCTCGTTTGGTCTCTCGTCGTCGCTGTCGATGCTTGCGGCTCGTGTTGGCCTCTTGGTCGCATCGGTCGTGGCTGGGAGGGCAGTGTCCACAGGCTCTGTGGGAGGAACGTCGGCAGGTTCTTCGGATGGGGTATGCACTGCCGCCTGGCCGTGGCTGCTCGTCTCTCGCGTCTCTCGCGTCTCTCGCGGCGTCTCGTCAGGACTCTCTACGGGAGTCTCTACAGGCGTCTCTCTCGGAGTCTCTCGTGTGGTCCTCGGCGTCTCTGTCGGCGTCTCTCGCGAGGCTGCATCGTCGTCTTCATCTGGCACGACGATCACCTGTGGCTCGTCTCTGTCCAGCACCCCCAGCCACTCAGCCTCCTCCGCATGTGCATGTTCGGACTGGCGCGCGTATTGACGCGGTGGAGGCTCCTGTGGGCGCGACTGCATCGGGCGCGGGGACTGCTCGTACTGCACCTGAGGAGGGGGCGGCGGCATGGCATGCGGTGGCGGAAACGACTGCCTCTGGTGCAGGTTGGGGACCCGGAACTGGTGCTGGTGCTGGTGCTGGTATTGATGCTGATGTTGGTGTTGGTGCTGGTACTGATGCTGGTGCTGATGCTGATGCTGCTGGGGCAGCTCGTTCTGGGGCTGATACTGATAATGATGATGATGCTGCTGCTGCTGCTGCTGCTGCTGTCCATACATCTCAGCGGACGAATACTGGCCCTGCGCATCGTCAAAGTCGCCCCCCACACCGGCCGTTCTGCCACCATCCGTTCCGCCACCATACGAATCCCCCGTCCACTCCATAATCTCCGGCCGCAGCGGGTTGTCCAGGTGCCACGTGTTGGGCCCCACGCGCTTCGCAATGCCAACCTCGTGGCGCGTCGCCCAGTCCGTCAGCGTCGGGTCCGACGTGCCGCCAAAGACCACCGGCGGCTCGCGCCCGGCCGCCGCCGCCTCGAGGTGCCGCGCCACGTGCTCCATGCGCTCGTCCCAGGCATTGCTGCCGTGGAAGTCGCTGGCACACGTGTGCACGGGGCAGCGCATAAAGTCGGGCAGGCGGCAGCGCGGCCGCATGCCCATCTCCTGCAGCTCCTTGAGCCGCGACTCCCAGTCGCTGATGGCCGGGTGGTTGGGCGGCTTGAGCGTGGACTTGTTGACCTGCTTGGTGATCTTCTTGACGTGCAGCGGCGTGTGCATGCGCCGCAGGTGCTGCGTGTACAGGTCCTTGCGGTTGAAGATGGCGCCGTTGGGCAGCGCAAACTTGCTGTGCGCCACGCCGGGCGTCTTGTTGACAATCTTGAGGCACTGGTCCACCTGGCACACCCAGTAGTGCAGCAGGATGTGCTGGCTCATCACATGCCGCTTCCACTCGTTCTTGCTGGCAAACGTCGACTCGCAGCTGGCCCAGTTGAAGACGCAGTGGAACGGCCGCGTGTGCTGCTTCCGCACGTGGTTGTACAGCGTGTCGCTGTCCTTGAACCCCGCCTTGCACTCATTGCACATGTGCGACTGCTCGGCCTGCTTGATCGAGATCTTGACCGGCCGCTGCGCAGCCTCTGCTAGCTGTTGCGCCGTTGTTGTTATTGTTGTTGTGGTTGGGTCGAGCACGTCCCTGTCGGCGCCTTGAGATTGGTGCTGCTGCTGCTGCTGCTGCTGCTGCGCGGCCTCGAGGTATTTCTGGAGGTGCTCCTGCGTTGGCCGGTGCTGCGGCTTGTCCGCGTGCTGCGCCGCCGGGAGTACGGGATACAACATGGACAAAGAGGGCCCCCCCAAAGGAAGCAGCTTTCGCTCGGTAGGCAGCGCCTTTCTCTGTTTCTTTACTGGCCTCGGGTTTGGGTCGGGTTGAGACAAGCTCGGCCGTCGTCGCTGCTGCTGCTGCACGGATGACGATGGACTTGGGGCAGCGGCAGAGGCAGCTCCTCGCTCACCCCAGAGCTTTGCCGACAGCTCATTGTCGATGCTTTCCCGGAGGTCGGGAGAAGAGAACTCACCCACGATTTGAAAGGCAACGAGCGAGCCCGTCGGGCATTCGGCAAAATTCTGCCACTCGGCGACAGGGACACGCAGGACAAGCATGGTCGAGAAGCCGGCGTGCAGGCCCTCGATCTGGATCGTGTTGCGGGCCCGCGGGCTAGCATTGAAAATCCACTTGGCCCAGTCGTCGAGGTCCGTCGTGCCACCGCCACCGAGGACACGCAGGCACAGGATGACCTGGGGCTCCTTGGGTAGCGGCGCGAGGACGACACTGCGGCGGTGGAAGAAGATTTGGTGCTTGGGCAGGTAGCGCTGGTCCACGGGCGGCCTTGCCTGGGGCTCCTTTGGTGGCCGGCCACGCCCGCGCGGCCTGGATACGGACATGCGATGCGCGATGGCCGCGTGGAGCGCCTCGATTCGGAGGGGTTCGTCTGCCAATGATGATGATGATGATGATGATGATGCCTTGTTGGCCAGTTCGTCGGCGAGTGCCTTGGCAAAGCTCAGCAGCCCCAGCTCGGGGTCGGGCGTTGGGGCGACGATGAGCTCGACGACGTTGCGGTGGTCGTTCCGGGGGCCGAGTGTGGGGAACGGAACAGCGTCCGCGTGGTCCAAGAGCAGGACCACATCACAGCTGGTCGACTCGTAGGCAGCCTGAATCGGGGCGAAGGGAAACGAAGCTGCAGCCTTGCGATTACGCCTAGGGGTTTAGTGTGTGAAGTAAAAAAAAGAAAAAAAAAAGAAGTAAAAGAAGAAAAAAAAAGGGGAAAGGAAGAAGAAGAAGAAGAAGAAAAAGAGAAGAAGGAAAGAAGAAAAAGAAAAAGAAAAGAAGGGTAAAAAAAGAAAAAAAAAAAACCTACGGAACAAGAAAAAGTGCCTGGCCGTCGGCAGTGCTGTTGGCCACGCACTGCCCGGCATAGTACAAGATGGCAAGACGATCCAACGACTTGTCTCGGGAGAAGAAGTGCTCAATCTTGGTGCGGACAGCCTCGTGGCTGGCTTCGGCAGACGGGATGCTGCAGACCTCGGTGGGATAGTGCAGGCGGTTGCGAAACGCCGCCTCGACGCTGGACAGACTGGTCTTGATGTCTGGCTCGTCGTCCTCGCAGTGGAGCAGCAGGACATCAATGATGCTGTAGGTGGGCGCCCGGCGTGACCAGGCGTTGGCGACGGCGGCCTTGAAGCACCGCGTGATGTCGCTGGTCGTGTCCAACGACCCAGTGGGCGGCCTGTCTGCTGGTGGTGTGGCTGGGGGCCCTGGCGCTCTGCTGATGCCGTTCCTGGCAGCAAAGCCGGCGACACTCCCCGGGATAGCTCGTGAGCCACTGGCGTGGTGGCTGTTGGTGGCAGTCCTGCGATGGTCTGCTGATGGAGTAAGTGATAGTGGTGGCGGTGGTGGTGGTGGTGGTGTTGACGATGGGGGCAGTGGAGACGGGCGAGGTTGCGGTGTAGCAGCAGCAGCAGCAGCAGCAACAGAAGCAACAGAAGCAGCAGCAGTCCGGGGCGCTTTGTTGATAGCGGTGAAGCCGGATCCGTAGCTCATGGCAAGGGCTTCGTGAGCCACGGCCTGCATGGAGCTGGGACTGGGCCCGGGGCCGGGCTCGGGGCCGGCCAGGGCAGTAGCAGCAGCAGCAGAGGAGGAGGAGGAGGAGGAGGAGCCATCGTTCAAGCGCATACGCTTGCCTAAAACCGCGTCGGTCTCATCGTCGACGGCGTCACGCGTTCGCTTGTTGTCCATTACACGCGCAGAAAAACCCCTCCGGGGGGTCAGGGGAGGAAGGGAGGAGGAGGAGGAGGAGGGGGATGGAGAGGCCTTGTTGTATCGGATTTCTGCCAGGCCATATAAAGAGAAAAAGGAAGGGGGGAGAGTCAAGCTCACCCCGCGAAGAAGCCGAGACGTGAATGAAAGGGAGGAAGAATGGGTGCAATGGGCGTGCTACGCATGCCGGGGCAGTTTCATAGGCCAAGGTGAGTTGATAGGTGAGAGGTGAGAAATGAGATGAGAGGAGAGGTGAAGTGAGAGGTGAAGTGAGAGGTGAGAGGTGAGAGTGATAGGTTGGAGCACGGGCCGACGCGTGATGAGTCGTGTGATGAGAAAGCAAAAAAGGAGAAAGGAGAGGAGGGAAAGCTCAAAACGATGTGACGAACAAAAGGTGACAACCAACGACCAACGGCCAACAAGAAAAAAGGTGCACAAAAAAAGCTGTGCTGGCGTTTGGCGACAGCGCGTCGGGCTCGTGTGGTACAAGCCGCCGGAAGAAAGGAACGGCACACGGGTAAGGATTCAAAAATATGCAAAAGACGGGAGTGCGTAGCGGAGGCGTGGACGGAACGAGCAGTCGGAGAAAGTGATGCCAAAGTCGAGAGTGGCTGGCTGAGTCGGTGATGCTAGACGCGAGGAAGATCCAGTACTCGTAGTGTGAATTAACGTAGGGGGAGAGGGGGGGAATAAGACGTCGATAGGATGACAAAAAGTGAGGCCAAAAAATGGTGAGAGGGGCCACGGTGAGCAGATGCCCTTGTACTCCGTAGACAAAAGGAGAAGAAAAATATAATGGACCGAAAAGCAAACAAGACGAGTGGCCAGGTTAGGAAAGAACTGGACAATGGGCGAGGAAGGAACGATGCACCGAGAGGCTCAATCGAGGCAAGAGGTCAAAGCTAGTCTATCCCAAAGAGGAATAGGAAGGAGAATTGAAAGTCCAAGAAAGAAGGCGCGGAGAAGAACAAGGAGAGAGAGAGAGAAGGCTGCACCCCTCTTCTTCAATAAGGCTCCCGTATGTGGAAGGAGCGAGCGAGCCTGATTTGTGGACACGATATTATCAAGGTGAGAAGGAAGATTAATAGATGAAGATGGAAGATGGGAAGATATGGACAACGAAGAGAATGAAGAACAAAGAGATCCAAAAGGGAAGAGAAAGAGAAAGATGGAGTCGTTGAATTACAAAGAATACTCAAAACAAAAAAAGAAGACAAACAAGACCAGGAAATACCCCAGCGTGTCTGGTGACTTGTGAGACGAGAGGCTGGCGGGAAACGAGGAAAAGAGGAAAAGAAGAAGAAGAAGAAGGAAGAGAAGAAGAAGGAAAAAGAAGAAGAAATGGAAAAAAAATGAAACGGTAGCACGGGTGGAACGCGATGCCGGGTCAGGCAGGGGGGGGGGATAAGCGGCCGGGGTAGAGGAAGTACTCGCAGGTCTAAGAGATGTCGTAGAGAAAGCGAGAAGCAGACAAAGGACGAGACGATGCGAGAGTGAAGGTATTTTGAAAGAAAATGGGTGGGAATAGGGAAATATAGTAAAAAAAATGGACTATATTCAAAGGGGTGGTGAAAACGATAAATATAATAAATTCGTATAAAAAATAATATAACATATAAAATAAATCGTTGGGCCAACAGAGACCGGGTTGTACAAGTACACGTCAAACATCAGAATAAGCAAAAAAAATGCACTCATTAATATACAACCAATATCGAGCAATATAGGTAGTAAACAGTGGCTACAAAGTATCATATTCATAGTTCCAGCTGTGTTACGGACGAGGCAGAGCAATGTATTATGAGTCGACCGAGCAAGACAAGGCACGGCAGCACGACGGTGTACCGAGCAACGCGAAGCAAAGCAGGCAACGGTGAAGACGAGGATCTGGTGCGGTGAGTACGCATAGTTGACATTTGATTTCTTCTCACTTTTTTTTTTTTGCATAGGATGAAACATGCAGTTTGTTTTGCAGCCCGAGCAAAGAGATGGGTTGCAATGAGGTCATGGTCACGTGGTTGCTATATTGGGCGATGCCAGCCGTGTGTGTTAGGCTCTCATGACAAAACGACCGAACGAGAGCGATAAATAACCGCAGCCCGAATCCAACGTGGTCGAATCAGGGAATACTCCCTAATAAAATCAATGAAACGATCCCCAGGACACGAGCCTGACAGCGGCAAGCCAAGGCTCTGGCAAATCAGGTGCCATAAAAGCGTCGAATGGGGGAGGGGGGTGTGAAAACAGGTGAGACGCCGTGGCGGTAAAAAAGGATGTGCTGTACGGCCTCGTCGCCTGTCGACAGCTCATGCGACACGTTATCTGATTAAGTAGAAAAAAGGCAATGATCGTTGTGGATATGGATAACTCGACGTGTTTGTGTGTGCGTATGTGTGTGTGTGTTTGCATGTGATAGCATAGGAAAAGAGCAGCAAGCAGCAATAAAAGCACCCGGATGGGAGAGGAAAAGATAAGAGAAGAAGAACGGGAAGGAAACGGCAAGGAAACGTGAAGGAAACGGCAAAAGACGAGGCACGGGAAGGGAATCCAAAAGAACGCATGAGAAAAAAGAAACGGCAGACAGACTAACAAGAATCTGATGGGAGACAAACAGCACAAGAGCCCAACGGATTTTGCATATCCCGATACGTCGGAAATCCCCTCCCCAGGGTGTTACTCGTTACTCACACATGTCTTGATGCCTTGTGTTCGCTTGGGTCACACATTTTCCATTTGGGTGGTGATTTTTTAGCGGCCCTGCAACTTTTGTGTTGCATTTTGTACACGTCCGAGGTGGGAGCACCGTCGAGAGGGAGCAGATGGGTTGCAGGAAAATACGGTGAGGATTTGACTGTAGGAGGAGGTATGTGGGAAAAGAGCAGAGAGGAGCATGTAGGCGTATGTGTGAGTAAGACAGGCATAATGGAGAGGCTACTCCTTTTACCTGCATCTGGGGAGGAGGAGGAGGAGGAGGAGGAGGAGGAGAGAAGAGGGTAGGAAGGAGGAGAGAAGAGGGGAGAGAAACGGAAGAGAAAGACACGATAAAAAAATGTCGTGCTCGACTGTCCTCCCGTGCTCAATAAGTCCTGCCACCCGACTTCATACCCGGGACCAGAAACCTTGTGGTACTGTTATACTGAGCTATTATATTCGTACTCCGTAGAGGTAGGAAAATACTCGTACTCTGCAACGTTGAGACTGGGGAAAAAAAGGTTGGTCTTTTGGGGCTCAAACCCGAGCTTGCGGGTTCTCTCTCCTACTCGTACTAGTTTGCCGATCTGACGTGTTGGGGGGGGGATTGGGCAGAACCTTTGACATCAAGTACGGAGGGGGGAGCATATCGACACACACGGGACGGGTCCCCCGTCATGATGGAGCGGGATCAAGTGGTAAGTTGCACAACAGAGCCCGCCCTCTGTTGCCTTCCCAGTGGAGCCACCTTTTTTTTCTTTTTCTTTTTTCTTCTTTTTTTTGTGAGGAGACGGCTGCGAGGCGGGAGGGGGATACAGACTTTTGATTTGGTGAGAAAGTGTGTTTTTGTAACGGGAAAAGAAAACAGGTGACGAGTGAGGAGACGGTGTACGAGGGGGAGGGGGCAGAACAGCAGGTTCGAGTCAGACGTTATGCGGGAGTTTGGGGAGAAGAGGCTGGACTCGGATGCGGGTGGACGGGGAGTGGACAGGAGAGGAACAAGAAAGAAGAAAGAATTCAAAAGAAATCAAATGGAAATATAGAAGGAAATATAGACCAGAAGAACAGATATTTAATAAAGGAGAAAGAAATAGGAGAAAGAAGTGCAAAGTAAAAGAAGACAATAGAAAAGACAAGAAAGAAGAAAAGAAGAAGAAAACAAAAAACAAAAGAAAAAAAGAGAAAGAGAAAGACGGTGAAGCAACATGGGCAGATGCACCTATACGGAGCTTTTACTCCGTACAAGTGCGAAAATGGGCAGCAAGACATGCGCATACTCCGTACATACTCCGTACATACGCATAGTACACCGCTGGTGCAAGGCTAGCCTACTCCAGACTGATGCGGGTTTACCTGGATATAAGTAGTCTTTTTCAGTAGAGCGATATCGCCTTGGTTCCGATTCGTCCGACTATATACTCGTATTCGATATGCGATATTCGATGGCCCATGCTATAATCGCTATTCCATAAATTCGGTTATCCGTAACCTATGATACATCCTACTGTACCTGGTCCATGCCATCGTACCCAGACCGACCCGCCCGGCCCCGTAGCCGGCCCGCAAACAGCCGCCGCCGGGACCGGGGCCCGGGAAACCGCAAATGCGCCGGCTTCAGTGTCCATAGCCGTAGCTGGCGCTGCAGCTCGCCGACGACGTCGTCCATGGTCCACGAGAACGGCACGCGGCCGGCGGCAGCAGCAGCACCAGCAGCAGCAGCGCCGCCGTCTTGCCGCGGCCGCCGCACACGGATGCTGCCGTCGTCCTCGACGATCCAGTTGTCCCTGGCGTGGCGCGCAATGGATGCACTAAACTGCTCGATCTGCGGTGACGGACCCGCCACGGACACAAATGGCTGCTGGGTCCCATTTGGCCGCCGCTGCATGGCTGACAGTAACACCCCCCCCGGCACGTCGCTGTCGCCGTACGCCTCCACCAGCTCGTAGAGCGCCGCAATGGCGTCGCGCAGCTGCGCATGCGTCGTCGCCGGACACTCGGGCAGGCACTCGCAGGCCATGATCAGCGGCCGCAGCACGTTGGCCAGGGACGCCAGCTGCGCCATGGTGCGCACGCGTACGGTTAGATCGGTGGCTGTCAATCCCCCTCCCCCTCCCCCCCCAAACCCCCATACGAGCAGCTCCACGATGCCCGCAAACAAATCCGCCACGGCGCCCACCAGAATATCGTCGTCCACGGCCTGGGGCACCGTCGCGCGCGTCAGCACCTGCTCCACCGCGCTGCAGTACACGTCCAGCAGCGGCCAGCACGCGGTGGCCTCCATGCTGGCCTGGCTGCCACCCCCGCTCAGCCGCAAGATCGCCGGCAGCATGCGCCCCAGCATGAACCCCAGCACGCGGCCGTTCTCGCCCATGCTGCGCTCCAGCACGCGGCACTCCTGCGCCAGGTCGCCGTTGGCCAGCGCAATGTTGAAGCTGTTGTGCAGGTAGTAAAAGAGCTGCGGCGCCGCCGTCGTCTCGCCCTCGCCGAGCCGCAGCCCGTACGTCACGATGCTGGCCGCGCGCAGCTGCGGGTCCTCGGGCGACGGCGCGTACGCCACGCTCTGGCCGTAGAAGAAGTCGTCGAGCGGGCAGATGTCGCCGCCGTGCGAGCGCAGGAGGGCGACGATGCTGCGTACGAAGTGGACGTATTCTTCGTGGGTGCTGCTGGCGGTGCTGGCGGCGGCCCCCCGCGACAGATACCGCAGGTCGTCCTTGATCTGCTGCATTACGAGCCGCAGCGCGCGCGCAAAGTCGCTGCGCAGCTGCTGCTGCTGGCGGCCCGATGTGCCCCCCCGCAGCTGCTGCCGCATCGACGCCATGGCACACGCAAAGTACGCCCGGTTCGTGGCGTAGTTGGGCGCCGATGTGGCCGACGGAATGCTGGCGCGCCGCACAAACGGCAGGTCGTGCTGCTGCAGCACGCGCGCCAGCCGGTTCTCGTAGCCCAGGAACCGCGCCGGCTTGACAATCGCCAGCAGCCACTGCTCTAGGAGGTTGGTGCCGCCGCTGCCGCCGCTGCCGCCGCCACCGCCACCACCCAAGTCCTTCAAATCAAACACATTGTTGCTGACCAGCGCCGACACAAACAGCGGCAAGAACTTGCGCTGCACGAGCCCCGGGGCATGCGGCAGGCGCTCGAAGAGATAGTAGCTCTCAGGACCACCGCCATTCCCAAAAAACTTGCCCAGATTGTACATGCCCGCGTGCACAAACCGGCTCACGAGTCGCGCCGCCAGCACCACGCCGCGCTCCGTGCACGCCACCCGCGCGGCCGCCACCGACGCCGGCAGGTCGTCCCACGCCATGTGCGTCAGGCTGTTGACCAGCCGGAACAGGCTCTTGGCCACGCTGTGGTCCAGCAGCAGCACCGCCTCGTCCGCCTCGGCCGGGTCGGCCACACTCTCGCCGTCCACGTTCGACTGCACGCTCGCATACTGCGCGTCCATCACCGCATCGATCCGCCCCAGGTAGTGGTCCAGCGTGTCCAGCGCCGTCTGGAAAATCGCCCAGTTCGTGCACGTGGCCGCCGCCAGGTCCAGCTTCGCAAACACCGCCGCCAGCTGCTCCGTGCTCAGGCAGTACGTCGCCACGCCCAGCGTCCGCGCGTGCCGCAGCACGTCCAGCGACGCCGCCGCGCACGCCTGCAGCACGTCCAGCGCCGCCGCCCGGTTGGCCGCCGCCATCGCCCGCACCATGTCCACGCCGATCCCCTGCATCATGCTCTTGGACAGGTTCCGGAACTGCCGCTCCATGTCCGACTCCGCCGACAGGTACTGCTCCAGCATCGCGTTGAAAATGTTGCGCATCCACCCCACAAAGCCGCGGTACACGCCGTACCCCTCGTTGCTGGCCACCACAAACCGCGCCAGCTGGCTCCATGCCCGGATGTTGATCAGGCACGCCTCCTTGTGCGACGTCGCCGGCTCCACCAGCTTCTCGATCTGGTGCAGCGGCGGCCGCACCTCTGCCGACGCCGCCCAGTACAGCGTGCACAGCAGGTCGTGGTGGTTGCGCAGCGCCGCCAGGTCGCGCTGGTGCACGTCCGCCTCCTTGAGGTACTGCCGGTCGTGGTTCGGCAGGATCCGCGCCACCAGGTTCGTCATCTCCTTGCCCAGCCCCAGCCGCTTGAGCTCCAGCACCACGAGGCCCAGCATCTTGATAAAGATGTGGAAGCACTTGTCCTCTGGCTCAATCACCGCCAGTAGTGCCTGCGATGCCGTGCCCGCCCCCAGCTCCTCCAGGAACCGCGGCGACCGGTACACCTCCTCGTTGCGCAGGTGCGCATAGTCCTGCGACCCGTAAAAGTCAAAGATCGTGCCGATCACACTCTTGCAGTTGCGCCAGCCCCATTCCCGCACCAGGTAGTGGCACCGCCCTACCAGTGTGCGGCAGTACGCGTTGAAGCTCGCCGCCTGGTGCGGGTTGGCCTTGTACAGCTGGAACACCCGGTCCAGCATCTTCTTCGGTAGCTCCCACCCGTCCACCGGCATGCTCTGCCGCATCCCGGCCTGCACCACGCCCGCGCTGTCAAACTCGGTCAGCGGCAGCAGCGTGAACATGCCCTCCCACAGCTGCTCCAGCCGGCCCGCGTCGCTGCACGTGTGGATGGCCGCCCCTTTTTCCTTGTTGCTCCCGTACATGGCCCAGTACGTCACATCCCAGAACCCGCTGCGCGGGATGCGTGCGTACTCCAGACACTGCACCAGCACGGTCCACGAGCACAGCGCCTGCAGGTCGCGACGGATGCCGCGGTCCCGCACGCTGGGCCGCTGGAGATCGTTATACCCCGCGCGCACGGCGTCGAGCCCGTGCTTCAGCAGCGCCCGCGCCGTCACCTTGGCCGCCTTTGTGAGCATGTCCTCCACCGGGAATGCGTAGATCTGGCACGCCAGCGTGTCGCGGCATATCCTCAGCAGCCAGGCGACGACGACAACGGTGCCCGTCAACGCCGCGAGGTGGCTGTTGTGTACGGCGGTGGCGGTGGCTGGCTCGGCTGCCGACTCAAAGCGTTTGACAAAGCTCGACACAACTTCCAGGCTCCGGAGCACAAACGCTTTGCGCGTGTCTGCCGTGGCTGACGGCGCGAATATCGTCGTCTGGATAAAGTCAAGTATGAAATAGACGAGCGTATGCACTCTCGGGCCGAGAGGTGTAGCTGGCATAGACGTAGATGTCGACGTCGACGACGAAAAGAGCGAGTCGCCGAGCCAGTCCATCAGAATGCCGAGCTCCGACGACGAGACATCGTTCCATGCGCTCCAGCTCAGCGTCCTCGCATCCAGCTGGAACGTGCGCACGCGGGTGGCAGCGGGCGCGTCGTCTGCGAGATGCGTCCCCAGAGCGGCCGACAGGCGTCCGCTTCCGAGCAGCGTGCTCTGGTGGAAAAACACGCCGCTGTCCAGCGGGAAGATGTCAAAGTGCTGCGAGTACTGAGAGCCGTAGGGCCCGAGGCCGCGCAGCTTGCCCGGCTCGGGATCCGCGGCAGCTGTCTCCGCCACGAGGTCGACCACGGCAGGGCCAATGCTGACGGGCAGAGGGTCCAGAGCATGAACAAACCGTGGCGCCGACGTGTCGACAGGATGTGGGTTGTAGCGCTTGCGGAATCGCGACCGCTTCTCAGCCACAGCCACATCGGACCTGGTCGGCGCCTTGTTGACAGGCGCTGCCGGGGGGGGCTGCTCCGCGTGCAACGGCACGGCAGACTGCCTCGTCTCGACTTTGGTGCTGCTGAAACCGGGGCTACCAAAATCATCATCCAGCTCCATGGCATCGACAGAGCCGTAGTTGGAGACCTGCTCGTCGATAAACTGCTCGAGGTGCACGTTTGGCAGAGCGGCCGCCTCCTTTCGCCTTCGACGGTACATGTCATCCAGCGCCTTCTTCTTCGCCACAAACCCAGCCGCCCCCTGCCTGCTGCTTCGTGCCGCGGTCGTCTCCAGCTGCGCCGGTCTCATCGCCCGACTCGCCTCCGAGCGTCGTGGTGCCAGCAGCCGGGGCTGGGAGATGCGGTTGACATACGTCTTTTTCGCTGGCTGTGTCCGTGTTGGCGCTGCTGCCGGCTGGGCCGAGACATGTTCCTTGAGAGTGCTGCGCTGTCGGGGGAGGTTGGTCGATATCTCATGCAGAGGAGGGGGAGGGGGTTGGTGCTGTGCAGACCGGCTTGTCCGTCCAGCTGACCCTGCCTGCGCCGGTTTGCGCCTTGTTGCCTTGTTCTTGCACGCCGGCGGGTTGGGGATTCTCGGCTGGATCTTGCCTGCGCGCCAGTCGTGCAGAACAGACAAGGCATCCACGTTGTCGCTCCGGCTGCCCAGGTTGATGAACTTGCGCGACGGGCTCGCCTTGCCTTGGACCTGCGTCTTGCGTGCCGTACGGGCGGCGACGCGGATAAAGTCGGGTTGACGCATGCGCGGCGTCGAGGACAGGGAGGTGTGCGGCTCAACAAAGTCGAGGATACTCAACAAGGGGGGTGTCGAAGGGACAGGGACGCGCGGACGCCGGACTCTTGTACTTGTGCTCGTGCCCGTGCCCGTGCCGGATGCCGTTCGGTGCCCGGCAGTTCGTGGCTTGGCCGCCCGTTTGGTCGATGGCTTCCGTGAATTATGTGCAATGGACGAGGCAGCCGTCCGGTCAAACATGCGATCAATCTTTGGCTGCCGTGTCTTTTGGCTCGGCGTACTGCCAAACGACCCGGCAAACGACGGCTTCTTGGTGAGCTTCCTGGAGTGGGAGCGTGCGCCTGTGCCGGACGACCGATGCCGGCTCGGGCCCGACTCCATGCGGTCAATGACATCGGCCTCCATGACCGAGCCAATGTCGTCATCATCCAGAGTCTGGTGGAATACGGGGAAACCGTTGTCGTCGTCGTCGGTCTCTTCTGACCAGAGATCGGCCGTCGTAATCTTTCGGCGGCTGCTTTGTGGATTGTTGTTGTTGTTGCGGTTTGTGTCATTATCGTTATAATTACTCTCATTATTGCTGTTGCGTGTGTTGTTGCTGTTGCTCGTGGTGTTTGTAGAAGCAATGGGTTCGTTATCATCGTCAGATTCGTCAAATATAGAAGCAAGAGCTGCAGACGAGGTCGAGCCCGTGCCTTGTCTCGGCAGGGCCACGCCACGCCGCGGGGTGTTGTCAACATGCGGCCCGGACCTCCTCTGTGTCGGCGGCAGCCGGTCGCTTGTGCCGCGTGTGGCCTTTTGCTGGTCGAGCCGCAGCCACGACGCAGGCAGGACACCTTTGATCCGCTTGCTGTGCTTGCGAACAGTGTCCGCGTCGTCGTTCTGGCCCTCGTCTTCTTCTTCGGGCGGCGGGTCGTCGGCCTCACTCTCGGCCTCGCTCATGTCGTCTGGTATTGTGTAGGTTTCCCGTTGTGGTGGAGCCGGCGGCGGCGACGGTATGGGGGGCGACGATGACCGGACAACCCGCATCCGGCCCGTTGGCCGCGGGAGAGGATCGGGCGACGAGCTGAAAGGCACAGGAATCCATTTTGCGCGAGGCGGTGTCGTTGTGCCGGGATGTGCGCCTGATTGCAGGGCCATATCCAACATCCTGGCCCGCTTCGCTGCCGATGACGTGGGCGGCGAGGTGGCGCGCTTTGAGGATTTCGAGGCCTTGGCCTTGTTCCCAAACAGCTGCTGTCGTTTTCGGTGATGAGCATGGAAGCTGGGGAAATCGTCGTCTTCGGCCATGCTTGTGGCGTCTGTGCCGTCGCCTGCCATGCCCGGGCTGCTCGTAGGGAAGCGCATGCGATTGGCAGGTGTGGACGTGCTCGGCGACAACGACGGCAGCTCCGGTCGATCGGCCCTCGAGGTCCGTGCTGGCGGGGGGCTGGCGGGAAAGTCGTATATGTCATCGTTGATGTAGGCCGGGTCGCTAAAGGAGTCCTCGTGTGCAGGCTGTTGTGCTCGCCGCCGGGCGTGTTCATGCTGCTGGGCGGCGTTCTCGTGATGATGATGAGACACCTCGTGCGGCGCTGGATGTTTTCGGTGAGGAGCGGCGTTGAACTCGGTGCGGACGGGCTTCATGCCATGCTTTTTCATGGCCTGGGCATACTGGGCGTTCTCGAGCAGGTACGGGTGCTGCTGGATGGGTTTTCGGGGGCGCAGAGAGCGCACAAAGCCGAGGCGGAACGTGGGCGGCGAGTCGGGCAGGACAGGGAAGACAAAGGGCGGGCTCGATGCCCTGTGGCCGGACGAGGGCGGATGTGCAGGGGCGGAAGGCGGTGCGGGCTCCAGGAGCATGGGCGAGGGGGAGCGTGAGAGGCTGGAGAGGGGGGACGTCGGGGAGGAGGGGAAGGGGATGGCTGGTGCTTGTGCTGGTGCTTGTGCTGGTGCTTGTGCAGGTGCCTGTGCTGTCTGTGCTGTCTGTGCTATCTGTGCTGTCGGTTGAGACCGTCGCTGTGGTGTCTGTGAATGCTGAAGTCGGGGAGACGGTCGAGGCGTCTCCTGGTCCATGCTAGCATCTTGCTTCTCGCCCAGTTCTGTGCTCGGCAGCGGCTGCTCGTGCTCAGCCGTCTCGACAGCGTCGCCGACAAGATCGATATCGTCATCGTCGTTGTCCAGGTCGGACGGAGGCAGCGAAAGCGTGCTCGACTCCTGGGTCAACATGGGAGTAGGTGTTGCCGCAGGAGGAGGGTTGGCGGGTGTAGCGTCGACTTTGCCCGAGCGCCGCGGCGAGAGCATGACGCTCAGGACGGGCCGCTGGCTCTCGCTCGTGTCGACAGCTGCTGGTTGCGCGTCTGCGAGAACCGTGTCATCGTGGTCGTCGTCATGGTCGCTCAGGTCGCCCAAGTCGCCCAAAAAAAGATTCTGCTCGACCGGGACATCGGCCAGCGAGTCCTGACTGTCAAGGCCGTCGTCGTCGTCCGAGTCTGGGACTTCGCCCAACAGCTGCCAGTTTCTCCCCATTGGCACTGGTGCTGCATCATCGAGAGAATGGCATGGGCGGTGTTGAAGCGGTGGTTGAGGAGAAAGGGGGTGGGAGGGGACAAAAAGGAGCTCAAAAAGACGTTGCGTGAAATAAATAAGACCACTATTGGTCAATGTCTCTGTATGGAAGGATGTCGTCTGAGAAGCTCTTTCCTCTTGTGGCGAGCCCGTGATAGCGAAGCAGTACGTCGTAAGGCGGAACGCGTCCCCAAGAAAAACCACTGTCAGGGAGACGCGTCGGGCCCGACACGCCTGTATTTTAGGGCCCTTTTGCTGGGGTCGGCATACGAGGTACTCATACCCCACAATCGGCCGCGGTATCCACCCTTACATAATCCACACATTTGCTGGGACTGCGCCCATGATGCTTCACTTGCATCAGCGTCACACACCTCCGGCACGCCGCAACTGTCCGCCTCTCCCGCACGCCCGCTCCAGTTAACCAGAGGGCAGATCCGGTGCCGCCTCAGTTGTCGCTATGTCGTTCCAGCAGAAGATCCTCCCGCCGGCCTTGGCCATTTTGTTTGGCATTGTCAATGGTGCGTTTGGCGGCGATGTCGTTTTGATCACTCTTACATCTCACGCATTTCTTTCTCTTCCTCTTCTTATGTTATCACTCAGTCTCATGATGTTTGATATCAACACTGTCTCGTTGGCTCATACTCACTGTTGACATCCGATCATTGCATCTGTTTGCCCCATCTGCACATCTCATCCATGGCTAATACACCACAGGCGTCTATATTTTCAAGCCCTTGCTAGACAACTCCAGCGAGCTGCCAGTGCCCGACCCAGCAAAAGCGTAAGTTCTCTTAGCAGTGGTCGTGTACGAGTACTCTTACAGTGTCTCTCTCGGTGCTGCTGCTTCATTTTGCCTGCCGTTCTGCTTGCCCACTACGAAAAAGACATGCTTACTCATCATGCACGTGCAAAAAAAGTCCCAAGGCGCCCAGCAAGCCAGACAGCACCGCCACAGGAAAATAAAAACAAGCGGTAGCCGCCGGACGGCAGCCAATCCCACTCGGAACAAACCACAAGAAAGAAAGAAAAAAATCACAGAAAATCATCAGACGATTTTCTGCAATCTCACATGTTTGGCATGCAGGTAAAGGGCTTTTACATCTGCTGCAGTCGCATTGGAGCAAAGGACGGCGCAAGTCCCCTCCCTTCTCCTTCTCGGCTGTCGGGACCAACGGAGCTGCGCAGCCTCTGATTGGCGAATTGGGTTACAGGAAGGAACGAGCCCCGTCGACGGGGAAAGGGCACTTGGGCAGTTCAGTCAGTCAAGTCAGTCTTGAGTTACGGTGGTGCTTTGCTCTGCAGGCAGTGCTTGTTGGGTCCGGGGCAGCGCGGCCGGGCCGGCCAGGGCGGAGTGCGGTCTTGCCTTGCATATTACTGTATCTACTCCGTACTCCGTACGGTATCTGTTTGCATCTATCATTGTATCTATCATTGTAACTATCTACCATTGCTTTGCTTGGGCTGCGTCATGATTGGCCAATCCGCTTAGTCATCTCATTTTTAGTGGGTGGGTAATTGCGAGCGATTTCTTTCGTCCGGCGCAGAGCTCCCCCTTCGGATCGCTAGGGTGGGGCCCATTTTTGGGCACTCTGGCGAATTTCGTGTCATACGATGTGCCCGCCATTGTCCCTCTACTCACACTACAGCGAGGTTGGTCCACCAAAAACTCCTCGCCTTCTTCCCCTTCCTCTTCCACCCGACCTGTTTCTTGTGTCTACTCTCTCTCCCTTCTCTTCGACCTCTCTCCGCCCCCCCCCCTCTCCTCTCCGATTCGCACTATCTCTGCCCATTCAATTGAGTCGCGTCTCTTTTGACATTATTCTTTTTTTTAAATCAGAAAAATCTCCCCTCCTCCCCCCCGCCTCGTCTCTGCTCACCACAGAGACTGCAATCGCCGAAAGAATTTTCGCCACCACGAGTTAAACACAACCCCCCCCCCCCCGAACCACATCGCCCACCATGTACGCCCGGCCGTCTCTTGTGCGCAGCTCTGCGCGTGCTGTCGCCGCCGCTGCTGCCGGCCGCCGTGCCGCCACCACCCACGCCATCTCGAACCCGACCCTCGCCAACATTGAGAAGCGGTGGGAGAGCCTGCCGCTGCAGGAGCAGGCCGACCTGTGGATGGCGCTGCGCGACCGCATGAAGGGCAACTGGAAGGAGCTGACTCTGAACGAGAAGAAGGCTGGTGAGTACATGCGCCCGCGCGGCAGTGCGGTTGTTGGGGTGGATTTGAGGATTTGAGCAGCGGAGGATGGACGAGTTGGGTGGGTTTGTTGATATCTCGGGAGTCGAGCACCGAGAACAGGGTCCGGGAGCGGAGGAGTTGCGGAGCCGGCAGCAAGGATGGCGGCATTGCCGGTCTATTCCAATGGCAGCAACTGCTCGCAGGGACAGCTGCATCGTGTTTTCCGTGCCGGTGCCATGCCCTCCTGGACCTCGGCGCAGCCGGATGCTTCGCTCGATCTCGACTCGATATATCAACATACATCAGCCCATCAGCCTCGAACATCCACTGCCTCGGCACTTCCATACCTCCACACCTCCATCATCGTTAGCCCTTACGCTTGAGAACGTCCACTAACACCCCAGCTTACTGGATCTCCTTCGGTCCCCACGGCCCCCGTGCCGTGCCTCCCCCCGGCGAGGGCAAGAAGGTCGCCCTCTACACGGCCATGGGCGTCGGCGCCTCGCTGCTGCTCTTCAGCACCATGCGCCTGTTCGCCGGCGGCGCGCCCCCGACAATGAACCGCGAGTGGCAGGAGGCCGCCAACGAGAAGCTGATCGAGGCCAAGGCCGACCCATTTACCGGCATCTCGTCCGAGGGCTACAAGGGCAAGGGCCAGATCCAGTCGCCGCCCAAGGGCAACTAAAAAAAATTATTGCGGTTGTCTCGCGTGTTTTTTTTTTGTCCCAGCTTCTCTGTCATTTTTTTTCCTGCTATCATCTCCTTTGTCAATTTTTCCTCCCTGTTAAATAAATCCACCATCATATTGACACAACCATTATATTTTTTTCATATTCACTGGTCCGCTCATCTGTTCTTTGCTCTGTCCTGGTATATCTCGTGGTCTTATGTTGTTTTGTTCTGTATCTGTCGTGCATGTATGTGATACGTGACCTGGCGTTTGTCGTGTGGTCTGTTTGATTATTGCTTGGGCTGGAACAAAAACACGGCCTCAAGGCAAAGGCCAACAGGAAAGGAAAAAGGGCTATGCATATATTTGTAAAAGATAAAAAAGACTGGCACGCGCTCATATATATCATACATATCTCTGTGATTGCGTATTCTAGATAATCAAAAACCCGCTCTGTCTTATAGACAGAATCAAAACCCGCTCTGTCCTGCTTGCCGCTGCTGTTTCAATGAGGCACTGCCGGCACTCTCATGGGCCGCCGCCGCTGCTTGCCCGTGCAGACCTTGGTCCTCCTCCTGGATGCGCCGCTCAATCTCAAACCGCCCGTCCTTGCCCCAGTACCCGGCCTTGTCCCGGCCGTGCACGCACGCCTCCGTGATCAGCACGTACGCCGTCGGCGCGTCAAACATGGGCTCCGCCAGCACGCGCTCCATCTCCATCTTGAGCCCGCGCGCGCCCGTCTCGTTCTGCTCGGCGCGCGCCGCAATCGCGTACAACGCGCGCTGCGTGAACCGCAGCCGGCTCGGGTACGTCTCAAACAGCGCCGTGTACTGCTGCACCAGGCTGTTGCGCGGCTCCGTCAGGATCCGGAACAGCTCGTCCAGCGACAGCGGCGACAGCGCGCAGATGTTGTGCACGCGGCCAATCAGCTCGGGGATGAACCCAAACGCCTGCAGGTCGCCCGGCGTCGCCAGGTCCAGCGGCGTGAAGCCGCCAGACGTCTGCGAGCCCGCGGCCGCGCCCGCCGCGTCAACACTATGCGGCTGGTGCGGCAGGTGCGCGTACGACGACAGCGGCAGCACGGCCCGGATGCCCGACATGGACGACGACGACGACCCGCGGCCGCTGCTGCGGAGCTCCGACCCAAAGCCCATCGACGGCCGCGCCACGCGCCGCAAGATGTGGTTCTCCAGCCCGACAAAGGCGCCGGTGAACACAAACAAAATGTTGCTCGTGTCGACCGTGTACTGGTCGGCCTTGCCCGACGACGGAGCCGTCAGTGTCGGCGACGACGACCCGGATGAGCCGCCGTGGTGTGGTGGTGTCGAGGGCGTGCCGTACGTGCTGGTAATGGGGCTGGCCGACCGCGACGACGACGACGACGACAACGACGACAAAGACGATGACTGCGTCGACGACGACAACGACGGTGTCGACGGCGCAGACGATGCCGAGCGGTTGTCCTTGACATTGACCGTGACCCGGGTACCCTCGACGAGCTTCAGCAGGGCCTGCTGCACGCCTTCGCCGCCGACATCGCGGCCATGCGCCGTCTCGCGCCGCGCAATCTTGTCAAACTCGTCCAGCACCACAATGCCATACTCGGCCGCCTGCACGTCGTAGTTGGCCTCGACCAGGAGCCGCTCAATGCACGCCTCGACGTCCTGTCCGATATAACCTGCTTGTGTGAAGCTGTTGCAGTCGCTGATTGTAAACGGCACGTTCAGCTGCTTGCTGAGTGTTCTGTGGGAGAAGGTTAGCACACTGTTCTTCTCACATTATAAAGCAGCAGTGGCCGAGGAGAATGCACTCTAAAATATATGTCTTGCCGACGCCTGTTGGCCCAAGCAGGAGCAGGTTGCTCTTGTCAATCTTGACATGATGTGGTATGCTGGTGTCGTCGGGACGGTAGAAGCTCTCCGCCGGGTCAGGCCGCGAAGAAAAGGAAAAGGCCTTCTCCTCCTCGTCGCTGTACGCGTAATCGTCGTCGTCGTCGTACCCGGCGTGGTTGCCGTTGCTGTTGCTGCTGCTGTTGCTGTGGCGTTCGCGATTGCGCTCGTGCAATTCGCGGTCCCGCGCAAAGCGCTGTCGCTGCAGCTTCTCCCGCAATAGCCGGTCCGCGTCCTCCTGGTGGTACTTGCGCCGCAGCCGCTGGTAATGGTTGAAGATGGTCGAGCAGATTGTCTTCTTGGCGCGGTCCTGCCCGATAACATAGCTGTCGACACGCTTCTTCAGATCACGGGGGTAGAACTGCGGCACGCCAAACGAGGCCTTGCTGAACATGGGCCCGCGGTTACTGTCTTCGGACGGGTCATACGTGCTCGAGAACCCAGACGTCAAGTCCTGCGCCCGTCGCCGCGCCGAGAGGGGCGTCCGCGTCGACGAGAGCTGCCGCGTCTGCGATCTAGGTAGGAGCAAGAGGGTCTGTGTGGAAGCACCTCTGCATGATGCAGGCCGGGGTGTGGACCACGAGGCTCCCAGCAGTGCCGCAGACGGCGGCTTTGCGACCGCTGCCATGTGGGAAGGAGAGCAGGGGGGCAGGGGAGAGGAAGGACGCTTATTATGGCTGGCGCAAGAGCATGGTGCAGCAAGGCTTGAGCAGCTTGGCACGGCAGCGGGCAGGGAGACGGAACGGCGTCGCTGTCAACTTTGTCGTCCCAAAATCGTCGTGGCGTGGCGTCGTGGCGTGATCGATGCAGGTGGATGAGGGGAGATTGGCGCACAGGGGAGGTGCGCGCCAACTGTAAGAACAGTGTTGAGGTGTTTGGAATCCAGGCAGACACAAATACGACGCTATTGGCCACAAGAGGAGAGAAAACAAACAGCTGCAAATGTGACGTGCAGGCAGAGGCTCCCGGAGAGGTGTTCCGGGAAAGGTTCCGGCAGATGCGCACGTTGACAGCCCGGATGTGGTTGGCGCGGTCCTTCCCAACAGGGTCGATGCCGTAATACAGCGACACAACACGCGGGGGGCAGCACAGATGATAGGCCGATAAGCACTAGTTGCGAGTAGTAACGGTGGGCGCTGCCGCTAGCAGACGGAAGGTGCGACCGGAACAGCGAAGACGGCTCGGTTGTATGGGCAGTTATCAGCGAGAACAGCAAGAGCGATGGAGCTGTTACAAGGTCACCCCACTAGCATAGTCCCTGCTAACGCATCCTTTAGGGGCGTGGCTAGCAGTCTTGCTTATATAATTCATGCTGTCCTTTTCCTGTGATTTATTAGTCGTAGTCGTACTTGTCCCTTGCCAACATTTTGTTGATATTCTGCGCAATATGATAGACCACCAGCGCATCTGGCGTGTTCAGAAATTTCTTGGTTGTGTCAGATAAAATAGTGGCTCACCGCTGGCCAAGATTGGCTGTACGAGACAGAGTATCGTAGTGTTACGACCCTGCATATTCGCCACGACGTCATTGGGATTAGCTTAGAACAGGCTTTTATGAGTACTCGTACTCATACCCCGTATGGGTGGTGTGAAGGGCGGCTGCGGGAAGGAGCTTGGGAGCCGGTTGGGCACACCTTCCTTTAAGAGCGAAAACTTGGATTTTGGAAAGAAGAGAGAATTTGAGCCCAAGGAAGGAGCAATGACCAAGAGCCAAAAGCAAAGCAGTAACTACGAGTATTAGTCCGAGTAGTGAGACCAAAATTGCAGACCATCCCCAGCTTCTCCAGCTTCTCCAGCTTTTTCAGCATCGCCGCGAATAACACCACCCACCACATCTGAGACTTTCCAGCGAGCATTCCCCAAGCCCCCCGGCCCAATCCAGAGCCCGGTTCCCCTCGCCAACGTCTCCGCGCCCCAAGCCTGGGCCCAGATCCTCCCTCATCAGTAGCTTCTCTTATCGCCCCATAATAAGATCATCAGTTTCAATACAAGAGCTTGGGACTTCCCCTCAACTGAAGCTGCGCTCGCTGTTGTCTGCACCCTGTATCTTTTTTTTTTTTTTTTGGAGCAAGAAGGAAAAAAAAACACATTTCGAAGCTTACAGATACAGCAACGAAATCACGCACAATGGCTACTACAGACTCCAAGACAGTCGAGGAACTGCCCCAGGATGGCACAGGTGAGCCCCACCACCCAGCAGCCCAGCGATGATCATGAGATGAGAAGAGGCAGACGGCCTGCGAGAGTTGGATGGGCGCCGAACAGCTGCTGACCTTGTGCACAGGCGTTACTGTGATCGACCCGTGGCTGTCGCCGTTCAAAGAGGCCCTGAAGAGACGCTTCACAAAGGCCAACGACTGGGTCAAGACGATTGACGCGACAGAGGGCGGCCTGGACAAGTTTTCCAAGGTAAGCAAGCTCTGCGTCACCCAGCAGGCAGTTTGAATGAGCGTGTGCTAACAATCTAGGGCGCGGACATCTTTGGCTTGAACGTCGACAAGGATAGCAACATCATCTACCGCGAATGGGCGCCGAACGCAACCCATGCGTCTCTGGTTGGAGACTTTAGTAAGTGGTGACAGGACACCGGGCCATGGAGGGTGCAAGAGAAGGGTGCAAGAGAAGAGTGCAGCTAACAGGCAAGACAACTGGAACCGTGACTCCCACCCCATGACCAAGAACGCCTTTGGCGTCTTTGAGATCACGCTGCCAGCCAAGAACGGCGAGCCAGCCATCCCCCACAACTCCAAGATCAAGGTGCGCAGTCTCACTCGATTGCTCTCTACTTTCATTTAGATTTCTATTGACACCACTGTCCCCATCAGATCGCCCTCACTCTGCCCAGCGGAGAGCGGGTTGACCGTCTGCCGGCCTGGATCAAGTACGTCACCCAGGACCTGTCCGTGTCGCCCGCGTACGATGCGCGCTTTTGGAACCCGCCGGCCTCGGAGAGATATGTGCGCAAGCACCCGCGGCCAAAGAAGCCCACAAGTGCCCGTGTGTACGAGGCCCACGTGGGCATCTCGTCGCCCGAGCAGAGAGTCGCCACCTACAAGGAGTTTACCAAGAACATGCTGCCGCGCATCAAGTCGCTCGGCTACAACGTCATCCAGCTCATGGCGATCATGGAGCACGCCTACTATGCCAGCTTTGGCTACCAGGTCAACAACTTCTTTGCCGCCAGCAGCCGCTACGGCACGCCAGAGGAGCTGAAGGAGCTGATCGACACTGCCCACGGCATGGGCATTGTCGTGCTGCTCGATGTTGTGCACAGCCACGCGTCCAAGAACGTGCTCGACGGCATCAACGAGTTTGACGGCACAGACCACCAATACTTCCACGCCGGCGCCAAGGGCCGTCACGAGCTGTGGGACAGCAGGCTGTTCAACTATGGACACCACGAGGTGCTGCGGTTCTTGCTGAGTAACCTGCGCTTCTGGATGGAGGAGTATGGCTTTGACGGCTACCGCTTTGATGGTGTGACGAGCATGCTCTACCTCCACCACGGCATTGGGACGTAAGTTGCCGTCCTTTGACTTCTGTTTTTCTGTTTTCCTTTTACTTGTTACTAACAATGACCAGCGGCTTTTCTGGAGGTTACCATGAGTACTATGGTGCCGACGTTGACGAGGAGGCGGTCGTGTACCTCATGGTCGCCAACCAGATGCTTCACAAACTCTATCCCGAGTGCATCACAATAGCCGAAGACGTGTCTGGCATGCCGGCGTTGTGTCTGCCCGTGTCGCTTGGCGGTATCGGGTTTGACTACCGGCTGGCCATGGCCATCCCAGACATGTGGATCAAGATCCTGAAGGAGAAGAAGGACGAGGACTGGGACATGGCCAACATCTGCTGGACGCTGACCAACCGACGGCACGGCGAGAAGACCATTGCATACTGCGAGAGTCACGACCAAGCGTGAGATTTCCCCGCTGTCATGCTTGCTTGCTGCCCAATGCTAACCAAGACTAGGCTTGTCGGTGACAAGACACTGATGATGCACCTCTGCGATGCCGAAATGTACACCAACATGTCGACGCTCTCGCCCATGACGCCGGTGATCGACCGCGGCATGTCGCTGCACAAGCTGATCCGCCTGCTGACGCACAGTCTCGGCGGCGAGGGCTACCTGAACTTTGAGGGCAACGAGTTTGGCCACCCGGAGTGGCTGGACTTCCCGCGCGAGGGCAACAACAACTCGTTCTGGTACGCCCGGCGGCAGTTCAACCTGACGGAGGACCCTCTGCTGCGGTACCACTTCCTCAACAACTTTGACAGCGCCATGAACCAGCTGGAGGCCAAGTACGGCTGGCTGCACGCGGCCCCGGCGTACATCTCGCTGAAGCACGAGGGCGACAAGGTGATTGTGTTTGAGCGCGCCGGGCTGCTGTTTGTGTTCAACTTCCACCCGACGTCGTCGTTCTCCGACTACCGCGTGGGTGTCGAGCAGTCGGGCACGTACCGGGTGGTGCTGAGCTCGGACGACAAGGAGTTTGGCGGCCAGAGCCGTGTCGCCCACGAGACCCGGTTCTTTACCACGCCGTGAGTGCTGCTTCTATGCCACGCTACGCTTTGGAGTTGTTTGACTACGTACTAACTAACCGCCTAGGATGTCATGGAACGAACGCAGCAACTGGACGCACGTCTACGTCCCAAGCCGGACAGCTATTGTAAGTGGACATGCTCGTTCTCGGCATTCTCGCGTCCCCACTGCTGACACGCTATTTTTTTTCTCTCTCTCTCTTGCAGGTCCTGGCTCTCGAATCGACGATTTAGAAGACAGCTCGAGCTGTCCTTGACCGAGTGCTATCATCGAGGCACTGCACTACTCGTACAGCGTGCGTTGCAAGAAGAGGGCATCCGAAAAACAACCACGATCCGGTGTCGTCTTGTTCTTGCGGACACGGCGGATCCCCAGCTCGGACGTGCTTTTTGACGGTGCATTTTGCTGGGGATTATTATGGAGACAAAAAGGGCAAATCCGGGAGCTGGCTTCATGGCAGGGGATGTTTTAGATATACGATAAAATCACGCTTTGTCCATGATCGCAGATGACGCTGATGAGGGTGTTTTTAGCTCTATTTCGTGATATTGTGAAGGCGTACACTACCCGTGCACTACCTGTACGGAGTACTCATAGTTTGTTTACTCAGGGTCCCAGGAACGACCAACAACGGCCGCAAAGTCGCCCAAAGTCGATGAAGCTATTCCCGCATCAGCTAAGAACGAGTACTCGTACCAAGTCCCGTCGCCTTCCGGGGCACGTGACCCATCGCGATTCCGAGATCACGGGGGTGCTCAAGCTGTACTCCGTACTCCGTACGAGGATTGCGTACGGTGCTCGTACTCCGTACAAACAGGGAGCGCAGACGGTGGGTCAATGGAAAGAGAAAGAGCAAGAAAATACAAAGAGCGCTGTTTTTCTGCGCAGAAAGAATCCACTCCCTGAGAAACAGTGGGGCGTTCGGTTATTGCGAAGCGCGGGATCCCTCGGGAGGAAGGAGAAACGGGGGAGCGCCCCAGAGGGGACAGAATACGGTGGAAGAATAGGGCGCCAGCTGCCTGTAAGGGTTGTTCAGGGTGCTGGATACAGGGCCCTCCCGCCTGGACGAGGGAAGAATGGGGCTGAGCGGGCGCGCGAATTAATTATGGCAGCAGAATAAAAGCAGAAAATGGAATAAATAAAGTAGAAATGTACTCCGTACGAGCAACTTCCGGGCAAGTGTACGTCGTAGCTACGAGGCTTCTTGCTGCCTCAGGCCGCCAGCGTCCGGTTTCCCAGGCACGAAAAAAAAACCAAAACAACCCGCACGAGAGAGCGAACGAAGAAGAAGAAGGCAGAGCCGGTGTGGGTCCCCCTTGCCAAAGTCGCTCTTGCCCACCTGTGCTAGTGTGTGTTTCCAGTAGGGGAAAGCTCCTCTCTCCTTGGCTCTTTCCGCTTTGCTCGTTGCATTTTTTTCCGACCTCCTCCGTAGAAGGGAACAACCTGTCTCTCCTCCTCCTCTCTTTCCCTCCCCCCTTCTCCTCCTCTTTCGTCTTCCTCCCTCCCAACACCCTCCTCCTCTTTTCCTTCCACCTTTTTTCCCTCCTCCAAACCATCTTGCGAAGCGTTCTTCACCATCGCCACGATGTTCAAGAGGTGAGCATCCCTCCCCCTCCCACCGGCACCAACATCCTCTGCCCCCTCCCTCTACCCATTGCCCATTCAAAGTCCAAGAACAAAAAAAACAAGACCCTGTCCCTCCCTCCAATTCAATTGTCCCCTTTTCCCGTTGGCCCCGAATCCTAACCAAAGTTCTTTTCCCGCAGCGCCAACTTCGCCAGAGCGGCTCGAGTAGCCCGCTCGTCCTTTACGACTCCTCGCATTGCACGCCCGAGCTTCGTCACTCCCACTCTCCTGCACGGCAGCCGGTTCGCCAGCACCGCCAGCGTTGGTGATGGCAAGATTCACCAGGTGTGTATATATATACCTTTTGCGCCCTTTTTCGGGGGGGGTGGTTGTGGTGTTCTTTTGTTGGTTGTCGTCGTTGGCCAATCGCTAATAAATCCCGCAGGTCATTGGTGCCGTCGTTGATGGTAAGCACTTTTTGTTTGGGTGTTCTTGTTGTTGCTGGGATCCGATCCGAAGGGGATAAGAGCTTCCTCCCCCGACCGCATCGACCTCAATTGTCCAGTCGTGGCCAAACCCCGTCGTCCGTCCTCGTCGTCGCCGGCAATGCCGGAAGTGCAGACTGCCCCCCGCCCCACTGCATCGGACAAAAGCCAATCCACGGGCTATTATCGGCTCTGCGTTATCGGACATCCGGAAGCCGGAGGAGCCGGGCCTACAGGGCAGACGGAACGAGGGACCGAGACGACGACAAGGCCGGAGCTCGATGTCGACTACGACAATGCGGTCACCCGGCGGACAATGCCCAGTGGACATCATATGGACATGAACAGCTTTCCCGACTCGGCGCAATTGCTAACCCTACTTCCCCTCCACAGTCAAGTTCGACACCGACAAGCTGCCTGCCATTCTGAACGCCCTGGAGACGCAGAACAATGGCCAGAAGCTGATCCTCGAGGTCGCCGTACGTACCCCCTCCCCACATACACCAACGACCAAACAGCATTGCTAACATGCCCCCTCCAGCAACATCTGGGTGAGAGCACCGTCCGCTGCATTTCCATGGACGGTACTGAGGGTCTGGTCCGTGGCGCCAAGGCCACCGACACCGGTGCCCCCATCACCATCCCCGTCGGCCCCGGCACCCTGGGCCGCATCATGAACGTCACTGGTGACCCCATTGACGAGCGTGGCCCCATCAAGACGGACAAGTTCCGGTCGATCCACGCCGACGCGCCCGAGTTCACGGACCAGTCGACCACTGCCGAGATTCTCGTGACGGGCATCAAGGTCGTGGATCTGCTGGCGCCCTACGCCCGTGGTGGTAAGATTGGTCTGTTCGGCGGTGCCGGTGTCGGTAAGACTGTGTTCATCCAGGAGCTTATCAACAACATTGCCAAGGCGCACGGTGGTTACTCGGTGTTCACGGGTGTCGGCGAGCGTACCCGTGAGGGCAACGATCTGTACCACGAGATGCAGGAGACGTCGGTCATTCAGCTGGACGGCGACTCCAAGGTGGCGCTGGTCTTTGGTCAGATGAACGAGCCCCCAGGTGCGCGTGCCCGTGTGGCCCTGACGGGTCTGACGGTGGCCGAGTACTTCCGTGACGAGGAGGGCCAGGACGTGCTGCTGTTCATCGACAACATTTTCCGCTTCACGCAGGCCGGTTCCGAGGTGTCTGCCCTTCTGGGCCGTATCCCCTCGGCTGTCGGTTACCAGCCCACGCTGGCTGTCGACATGGGTCTGATGCAGGAGCGCATTACCACGACCAAGAAGGGCTCGATTACGTCGGTGCAGGCCGTGTACGTGCCGGCTGACGATCTGACGGATCCCGCCCCCGCCACGACGTTCGCCCATCTGGACGCCACCACTGTGCTGTCGCGTGGTATTTCGGAGCTGGGCATCTACCCGGCCGTCGACCCGCTGGACTCCAAGTCGCGTATGCTGGACCCCCGCATTGTCGGTGAGGACCACTACAACACGGCCACCCAGGTGCAGCAGATTCTGCAGGAGTACAAGTCGCTGCAGGACATCATTGCCATTCTGGGTATGGACGAGTTGTCCGAGGCCGACAAGCTGACGGTCGAGCGTGCGCGCAAGATCCAGCGTTTCCTGAGCCAGCCGTTCACGGTGGCCCAGGTGTTCACTGGTATTGAGGGCCAGCTGGTCGACCTGAAGGACACCATTGCGTCGTTCAAGGCCATCCTGAGCGGCGAGGGCGACAGCCTGCCCGAGGGTGCTTTCTACATGGTCGGCAACTTTGCCTCGGCCCAGGCCAAGGGTGAGAAGATCCTGGCCGAGCTGGGCGAGAACTAAGCGTCGAGTCTCTTTGCATCTTGATTCCTTTTCTGGTTCCTGTCTCGGAGGCGCGGCAGAGACATCATCAGACATGATCGTTTACTGTCGCATCTCAGGTGGCAGGTCCGGGAAAAGGGAAAAAAGAGAGATGGGGCTTTGCGCTTTTTTGTAGGTTCTGGTTTGGGTTTTGCGGGATTCTCTCTCTCTCTTTTTTCTTAATTTCATCCAACGATTCCGGTCCCTCGCCATCCCGTCTTTTGCTTTCCCTCCTATATACAAAAGCCTTTTTCCTTCCCTACAAAAAAAAAATACGTTTCCAAGTCGTTTGCTCCGTTCCGATCTTGTTGACCATCTATCTCGATTTTCTTGTGATCTCGTGTTATAAGAAAATATCCCATAGGGATATGCCTGCTGTGCCGACCTGGTTTGTCTTGTGGCCACCGCATCGAGCACGCACGGCATCACGAGAGACGATGCGAGAGGAGGGATGAAGAGATGCGACTGGACGAGGCGTCGACGGATGCAGGGTTGGATATATGGTGTGGAGGGGGGGAAGGGTCAAAGGGGAAGCGAGGCATGGAAAGGGAGAAGAAAGAGAAAAAGAAAAGGAAAAGGGGCGAGTCTCAGGGACAGCCGAGGCCAGACTTTGTACAAAAAAAATAAGAAGCGTCGATTTCTGTGTATTCAATATATATAAATATTATTACTGTTATGCTTGATGATTTTTGGTATAATTTAGGTGAATTTGATTATTTGAATTTGATTATTTGAATTTGATTTGAATTATTTGATTTTGGGTTTGATTTGGTTTAATTTTTTTAATTTTTTATTAATCTGTTCGCTTCTACACTAGTGGTGAGAATAATGTATGATAGAACAGTAGTAGACAAGCTCAATATATCTAATTAAGCAATAATTCCGGACAGATGAAAACAATGTTCAATAAAAACAGAAAGAAAATAAATACCAAACAGCTTCAGCACGTAAAGCAGCAATGGTAGAATATCAATGTGATGCACCTACTCCGTACTGATTACCCGTGATGTGGTTACAGTGGATGTCGTACCTGCAATGCGGGCCCACCACAAGATCTGACTAATCCATGGCGCGTCTGCCACTAAACGCGTCCATCTAAGATCCGTCCAATCTACGACGACGCCCATCTTTGGTCGAGCTCGCTCTTTCACAAATTGTCCTCCAAAGACTGCAGCTGTGCATATCCAAAAGGCCATGTCGGCCTCACGACCACCTGCGCCGCACCCCTGCGAGGCGCTCTTCCACCAGTTCCCCGGCCGCGCGCAGCAGATCAAGACCCTGGCGACACTCGTCGATGTGAGTTGAAGGTGACGATGTCCACAGATTAGTTATGTTGACTATACTGACAGCAACAGCCCTCCCTGGCCCCCTGTGGAAACATTGTCGTCCACGGCACCGAGGCGTCGGGCAAGACCAGCGTCACGACCGCCGTGCTCGAGACCATCTCCGCCGCATCACAACACAACGCCATCCTCGAATATGCCGTCATCGACTCCAACAAGTGCGTCACGACGCGCCACCTCTTTGAGCGCACCGTGGCCAACGTCGCCGATGCCATGCAAAAGTACTCGCACCCAGCTGCCACGACTGCTACCGCCACCGCCGCCGCCCCCCGCAAGTGCGAGACCCTGGCCCAGCTGACCGTCGACCTGTCCAAGCTGCTCAACAAGTATGGCGATGTGCCTGGGCTACCCACCGGCGCCGACAGCTCCTGGCGCTTCGTGCTCGTCTTTGACGCCGTCGACCGCCAGCGCGACGCCCCGCTGACGCTGCTGCCGGGCCTCGCGCGCCTCGCCGAGGTCGTGCCCAACCTGACCACCGTCTTCATCGTCACCTTCCCGCCGCCGGCCATGCTGCGCACCGCTTTTGTGCCCCACGTCCAGTTTGGCAACTACAGCAAGGCCGAGTTTGTCGAGATCCTGGGTCGTACGCCGCCGCCCATGATCCCCCTTCTGGCGGAGCAGGCCACCGCCGACGAAATGGCCGAGCTCTGGGTGCGCCTGGGCACGGCCGTGCACGACTCGCTGACGCGCACGGCCGGGCGCACGCTGACGGCCTTCCAGGAGGCCTGCACGGCGCTGTGGCCCAAGTTCACGGCGCCCATTGTGGCCGGCACGCACGGGCCGCGCGAGTTCTCCAAGCTGCTGATCGCGGCGCGCCTGCACTTCCAGGACGAGGCCCTGCTGGACCCGGGCTTTGTCGTGGCGCGGCCGGCGGGGGCCGCAGTGATAAGTAGTGACGCAGCAGGGAAGAAAGAGGCCACCACCCCCCCCGCCGACCCCCCTGCGGCGCGCCACCTGGCCAGCCTGCTGCCGACGGCGGCGCGGCTGTTCCTGCTGTGCGCGTACCTCGCGTCGCACAATGCCGCCCGGCACGACATGACGCTCTTCTCGACCTACTACCACGGCCGCAAGCGGAAGCACGGCGGTGCCTCCGGACTAGGAACGCTTGGCGGCGGCGGCGGCGGCACGCGACAAGGCGCCCGCGCCAAGCACCGCAAGATTGCGCGCAAGCTGCTGGGCGCGCACAGTTTCACGCTGGAGCGGCTGCTGGCCATCTACGCGGCGGTGCGCAGCGAGTGGACGCGCGCGCCGCCGGTGACGGCCGTGGGGCGCCACTCGGCGGCGGCCCTGATGGACGGCGACTGCCACATGGCGATTGCGACGCTCGCGAGCCTGCGGCTGGTGCTGCGCGTCAGCGGGCAGGCGAGCGACCCGATCGACCGCGCGGGCAAGTGGCGCGTCAACGTGGGCTGGGAGGTGGTGCGCAGCCTGGGGCGCAGCATGGGCATTGAGATGGAGGACTGGTTGATTGATTAGTTTTTTTCTCGTCTTTTTTTTTTTTTTTTTTTTTTTTTTTTTATAGGCGTTCGGGACAGCATAGCGATCAAGGGTTTACTGGGAAGATAGATAGGAACATGCACAACGCATTGATACTCTCCAGGCGCGTCTATCTATTTTTGTTTTATTTATTCTGGTATCTATCAACAACGACATCAAGACTGAACAATCTCCCACGGCCGGACCACGCCGTCGTCGCCCGTCGTCACCAACATCTCCTCGACGCCCGGGCGGTCCGTGCCGGCATCGAAGCGGCGGCACCAGACCACGTTGTTGACCTCGTAGGGCCCATGCGCCGCGGCCACGCGGGCCACGACCGTCCAGTGGGTTGTGGGCAGCGTGGCCGGGCGGGGGTTGTGGGTGTGGCTCTCTTTGTGGTCGTGGTCGTGATCGTGGTCGTGATCATGTGCATGATCGTGGTCGTGATCATGCCCGTGGTGGCCGTGAGCATGCTTGGCCGGGCCCGGGCTGCGGCTGCGGCCGTTGGCACCGGGGACCATGGCAGCTGCTCCGTCGGGCATGACAACGTCGCCGTCGAGCACAGCAGCAGCTTCCACCTCCTCAGGGGCAGCCGCCGCCGCCTCTTCGGGCCCATCCACCTCGGCATAGACGACCACCGTGCCGTCGCTGCCCGTGCTCGCCACCAGCCCCGTCGCCGCGCTCCATGTGGCCGAGTAGATGTCGCGCGTGTGCGCGCGCGGCAGCACGGCCGTGCACGTCCACGACTCGTGCAGCGACCGGCGCATCGTGTTGGGCACGCTGCCGAGGCCGCGGAAGCCACCACCAGCCGCAGGAATGCCCCCTCCTGCACCCGCATTGACATCCTCATCCGTATCATCCTCTTCGTCCAGCGTCCAGATGCGCAGGGTCTGGTCAGCGGACCACGTCAGCAGGCGCGGAAACCGCTTCCGCTCCGGGTCGGCCTCCCACTGCACGCCCCAGACGGTGCCGTCGTGGCCCTCGAGCACGGCCACGCACACCCACTCGCCGTCGCCGTCCTCGCGCCAGATGCGGATGGTGTTGTCGTAGCTCGTGCTGGCCAGGACTTCGAGGCTGTAGCGGTTGCTTTTGCCGCTGCGACGACCGGGCACATCCGGACACCAGGCCACGCACTTGACGTCACCCTCGTGCTCGTTGAGGACGGCGACCGTCTCCCACTCGTCGTCGTCCTCGTCGCCGCCGACGTCCTCCCAGATCCACACCGACTTGTCGCGGCTGCACGTGGCGAGGAACTGGCCCGACGGCGAAAAGGCCACGCTCTTGATCTCGTGCTCCTGGCCCTCGAGGACGAGCGTAAACTCCCAGGCGTCGTCGGCTTTGTCGCTGGCGGTGTCGTTGTTGTCTTCATCGCTACCAAACCCCGTCACCTCCTTCTCTAGCCCCCGACCCTCCTCGTCAGGCTGCTCATAGCGCCACAGGCCGGCGGTCGAGTCGAAGCTGCCGGTGACGAGGCACAGCTTGTTGGGGGGCAGGTTCGGCTTCCACGTGGCCGAGCGCACCGAGCGGCTGTGCCCACCCGTCAGGGCGCTGTGGGCGGCAAAGTTGGTGAGCGAGAAGATGGTCACGGACTTGTTGTGGGCGGTGGCCAGCAGCGGCAGCGTGGGGTGTGGTATGGAGGACCAGCCGCGCTGGTAGAGGTCTGGCGTGAAGGGGGGCAGGGCGCGGATGTCCTTGACGGACGGCTGGCGGCGGCGGTTTTTAGTAGTGGCCGTCTCTGAGATTTGTGCTGTGCTGGTGGGTGCTTGCGCAGTCGCATCTGCGGCGTCGGCGGCACGTGATGATGTAATGGCAGTGGCTGCCGCGGGGGCAGGAGCGGACGCCGGGTCCATGGCGGGAGGGGGAGGGGTAGGGAGGGAGAGTCTCTCGGAGGGGGTCAGGGAATCTATGCCGGTGTGTGTTGGTGTATTGTATGTAGTGTGAGAAGTCTGTATTGGGAGAGATATAGTTTGTTGTCTGCCTCAGCCTTGGGCTACGGATTTGGATTGTCGTCAAGTCGCGAGAAAAATGTTGTTAGCGGGGAGAGCGAAGGTGTGCTATATGCACTATAATATAGCGTGTTTATAGTGATATTAGTGTGGTAGGCCGATAACGTTTATAGTGGCAATAGGAACTCCCCGCCACTGCCGGTACTGCTCCGATCTTAGGACCTGCACCAGAGAGTGCAGAGCAGATTCATATTCACACTTATCTTGATCAATAAATTGATACTTTCTGTGTAGAATAAAAGCTTTATGTTTATAAAGCCCTGAAGTTACGTTGTGCTGACCTTGAACGACGTCGTCTGTGTCCATGTGATATGGTCACGTGCTGGGATCTTCACTGCTCTTCACGAGTACGACGTACGGAGACTCTAGGCATCAGCCTCTAATGTGGGCCTATGTATAGAACGACCCACTGTATCTACGACGTCACTTACAAGGTACGATACGTTGTAAGACCGTCTTCCTTCCCCTGTTCTCAACAACCCAATAATACATGCAGGCACGAAAATGCTCGAGAGCGTATCGGCGGTGAGGTTGGTGCCTAGTAATGCGGGGTGATCCTTCGGGTCTTTCTGCTGCTTCTCTATAAATTGCTGACACTTTGCCGTCTCTATCCCATCACTCATCGTCGTTTTCTCTTTTCTCTTTCTCTCCTCAAGAACCATTTTCTTGATATACGACAAAATAACAGTGACCTACAAGAACGCAACAATGGCTGGAGACATGTCAGATACCAATCTGCGTGCTCAGCGTCAACAGGGCCCGGCCGAAGAACAGCGGCCTCCAGCCGAGGCCGAAGTCGATCGAGCAGCAGACGAGTTCACAGCGTTTACCCAACGGACCGAGGCCAGGATTGCACAGCTTGAGGCCAAGACAAGAGAGTACCAGGCCGAGACTGAACGAGTCGTGGCCGAGATGCGACGGGAGATTGAGAAACGCAAGCAAGAGCTGCAGCGGGACAAGGAGGAACGCGGGCGTATGTTGTGTGACTTTTCTCTCTCTCTCTCTCTGGAGATACATGCATATGTTCCTATTCTAATGCACACAGCACAATCTCTCCCGGCCTTCTTGGCCCAGGTTTCACGGCTACACGCCCATACCACCCGACTCCTCCCGCGCCCGCATCTAAGACCTATCATGTGGCCCGACGATGAGGAGGCGGCTGCGGACAACGAGACGTCTTCAGAGTCAAGCTCGCTGGCACACCCCTCGAGCCTCACGGACATTGCCAAGAAACACTACCCCTATCGTCTCCGTCCCTGGTCCGAGTTTGGCCAAGAGGTGCAGCAGGCTGGATTCGCACGCATCCACGCAGCGTTCGCGGCTGAAACAAAACACGACCTGCCCAGCCGCCTCTTCGTCCAGTACGACGAAGACAACCTGTTGGAGCAGATGCCTCTGTGGGTGCTCAATCTGAAGGGAGAGCTGAATGTGCGGCGAACCACCTTCTCTTTGAGACACACTCTGTTGAAGCCTGTCAACGACATTCTCAACCGGTACTGGAAGCAAGGCAACGGGCCGACGAGGAAGATCTTTCTTGATACAGATGTGGACTCTGTGAAACGGGTCCTGACCGTGGCAGAGGCCAAACAGGGTGCCCAAGCTACACGCTATGTAGAAACGCTGCGCAAGGTCAAGCCGGACTGTCTTGCTTTGTATTACGACGACTCCCCGAACGCTGCCGTCGCATCCAATACAGCAGACGATAAAACGCGGCTGATTGCGGTTGGCGAACACAGGCCATGCCATACTCTGCGGGCGGCAATGGTAGACGACGTGGTCCGCAACCACCTGGACGAGGACACCATGCTTCGTCTCGCCCGCGAACGGCTGGCACGGCGCGAGTCGGCAACTGCGTCGGCCACGGAAGCATCCAAGACGGAAAAGACGAAAAAGACGAAAAAGACGAAAAAGACAAAAACAAACGAGATGGACGAGCCGACCTACTTTGCCTACGCTCTGTCACAGGCCTACCATTATATGCTGCTTGCGGGCGTCGAGTTTGGCTACGTGGCCGCCGGCGAAGTGCTCGTTTTCCTCCGCATTCGAGAGGACGACGCAACGACGCTGTACTACCACGTCGCGCTCTTCCCCGTACGCGGGCCCCAGGCAGAAGAAGATGGCAGCTGGCTTCCCCTTCCCGGCAAACTGACCAAGGCGCGGTTTCCAGCGCGGGGCGACCCCGTGGGCGAGGCGGCACTGCGCGAGCAACCCGTTGCCCAAATGGCCAGCTTTATCGATCTTGCCGCAAACGCCGAGCGCCGGCCGCTCGCCTGGGTGCTTGAGAATACGGCTCGCCCCACGTTTCCGGATCTGCCACCCGACGGCGGCGAAGTTTCCAGTGGCCAAGTGGCGGTGCCGGCGCCGATGCCGATGCACCCCAAAAGCAGCGCTCACAACACGGGTGATGCGCAGCAGCAGACACCACCCAGTGCCAACAATCTGGACATTGCGACGTCGTTCTTGCCCCCGTCACGGGAGTTGCGGCTTCGCACGCGGCCGTCGCGCGAGGTGTCTCCTCCTTTGATGCCCTTTTGCACGCAAGCCTGCCTGCTGGGACTTGTACAAGAGGGCGCCATGGACCAGAAATGCCCCAACTATGCCGTGCACTTGGCAGCAGCAGCAGCAGCAGCAGGAGAGAGCAACGGGCAGAGCGGGCGACACCCCCTTACGTTGCTGCAGCTGGCCCAGCGCATACAGGACCAGCTGTATGCGACGCCCGAGGTCGACTGCCAATGCGTCGCGTCACTCAAGGGGTCCATCGGCTACCCGTTCAAGCTGACGCTGACGGGGTTCGGCTACACGCTGATGGGCAAAGGCGTCGTGGAGGAACATCGGCAGCGTCTGGTGCACGAGTCGCAGGTCTACCAGGCGCTGCTGCCGCTGCAGGGCACGGCCATCCCGGTGCACCTGGGCCTCCTGCAGCTGCACTCGGGCTATCCGGTGCTGAGCCACTTTTTGCAGCTGCCGTACATGATGCTTCTGTCCTATGCCGGGACGTCGATTGCGCGGTCGCTGGTGGAATATCAATATCACAACAAGCGGGGCGAAGACGGCGACGACGCATCGGTTTTGGACCCCGCAGAAGTGGCCCGCCACCGGGCCGCAGCGGCACAGACCCGGAAGGAGCTGGCGGACTGGGGCCTGGCCGACACCGACGGCAATGTGTACAACTTCCGGTGGTGTGACGATGTGCAGCGGGCCATGCGGATTGATTTTGATTATGCCACCATCGTTCCGCGAGAGCATGGGGCTGCCAGGGCTCCACTGGCGCCAGGTGCAGCAACGCCGGCAGAAGACTCGGCCGAGCATTCGCGCGGCGAGCCGGTGATGAAGCGCCCCAAGTATGAGGCTGGCGACGGCACGCCTGTGGGCGACGACACTTGTAAGCAGTAGCTTTGACCTTTTGGCTGAAGCATGAGGCAGCCGTAGTCCTGGAGCTGTCTATAAGTCTATAGTCGTTTTTTGTTGCTCGTCCGATGTGTTGATATATAGTCGTTTGTCTTGTTCGTCTCATGATCTGCCATGCCATTCTGCCGTCACTCTCCGCCCTGTCCGAATTGAAGAGGTACCCCCACTTATATGTCGTAGGGCTATGCGCATCACCAAGACGTCACAACTCACAGCTCACAACTCATAAAACAAAAGGAGACAGCCTCGGGACGTAGCATTGGGCGAGAGTATTTGTCCAGGATTTAAGGTCTTATTTTTAACAAGAATATCAGCGCTGACCAGGCACAATGTATTCACCACCGACGACACGGTCGTGACTAGATGCCCCGAAGGCGGATTAGGTGGGCGATGACAGGCGAAAGGTCATTGGGACGTCTTTAGCCGTGATTGGAGGAATTATTCAATAAAAAAGCATGGGTGGTGTTTGTCTGCGCGAAGCTATGGCTGCAATGGCTCTAGCCCTTGTGCCAGGCGCTTTTTTTTTTCTCGGCATGCATTCATGGCCAACTCGGGAAAGACGATAGCAATGGACGAGACACAGGCCGGGCAGGCTCTAAGAACGACTATCCCGACTAGGACGTCGTTTGTCTTGATTCCTCTCCCTTGCATCGAGTCACTCTATTGCGGTGTCCGTCTCGGTGTGGATTACATCATAAGCGAAGGTCTCCCTAATCGAGTGGGCGTCCG